>JASSRY010001014.1:1396270-1429178 GCA_032466555.1 Tinamus major
GATAAAACATAGCGAGTGAAAAAGGACCAAGTGCAATTGATTTTCCTTCCCACTGAGTTCCCTGCCTCTTCAGCTATAACTGAGAGTGTCCTCTCCTTCCTCACCAGATCCCTGTGTGTTGTTCAAAGCTGTCTATGTCACCTTCTCCCTCCATTTAACTTCTTCTGTTGTAAAGCATGGAAATTTCAACATGCACATTCTGTTTGTTTTTGAAAGAGTGCCATTTTGGATAAAAAACTGCAAAATCTCAAATACTGAAAACCGTGCAAAAAAGAACTAACTGCAGGATGCTTAATGCTTAAAGATTTTTAAATTGTGTTAATGCAGTGGCACCAGTTTCTTTCAAAAAAGACATTTTACTGTAAATACTATTTATATACTTGCATAATTATGGTACTATTTTTAGAGTATTTTCCAAAATAACCAGGTGTTTTAAGTATTTTTTATTTTTGTACCTCTAACTGGGGGGATGAATCAGAACATCTAAACCTTGCAGTCCTGACATTTTCTCTTTTATGAGACAAGAGGTTTCCCCACTGTCTGAAATGCTAACTTCCCACATGATGTTTGAGACCACACAACGGAGGCATGAGGTGTTGCTAGCCTCTTTTTAAACCAGTGTGAAATGGTTTACGGGAAGAGAACTTCTATTCTTTAAACCTTTAACAGAAAGTTTTGTTGACTGTTACTGACTTAGCACTCTGTCCTCCCTGGTCAGTGTTGTGTAGAGTTGGGGTCTTTGCAAATACTTCAAAATACTTCAAAACCGAGAAATACTTGTGACCAGTATTAGGAAAAAATCATGGTGCTTCAGTTTAATATGTTATTGGTAGTCACACTTGGCTTTAAGCTAGATATTTCTCTAATATTCTACTTCTGCTTTTTTATCTGCGCCAATAACCTTGTAGATTAATTACAATTTACATCTTCATACTTCTGATAACTCTGTTCTATGAGCCTGAAATAGATGATAAATGAGGGGTGAGAGGAACTGAATTTTGTAAATACAATTGTCTGAAAGAAATACAAAGAAACTAATTTGAAGCATATCATCCAATTATTTTTTCTTTTCTAAGAACTTTTCTAAGTTTTTGTACTTGTTACTCAACTCTCTTTTTTTTGAAATGTTCCATAATGCCAGAGGAAGGAGGCTCCAGACCAGGCTGAATCACAGCTCCAAGAGAGCTAGCACATAGGTGCTAAAATTGAAGATAGTGAGGTTAAAGCTGGGGAAGAATGAAGCTTTAATATATTTATGAGTTAGTCACTGTACTAACATGTCTTTGGAATAATTTAGTGATGCGTCATTTTTCTGAAATTATGTTTCTACTTTCAGGTTAAGAAAACAATGAATTTGAATACAAAGGAAAGGACAATTTAATTTCTGCATGACACTCAGGTAAGCCTGTTTTCCCTTACAGGTTTATTTTCAAGTGTCTGCACCTATAAGTGATTACTGGAAGAAACGCTGGATTCAGGCGCTTCAGGTCAGCCCCAGCAGCAGCAGCTGGGCTGGCTGCGGTCCTGAGCGCTCTGGTGCTCTGCAGGGAGCCGGGGAGCTCGGGGCCGAGGGGGCGTGTTGGGAGCGCTGGAGTTAGCACCCCCAAAACCACGTTCCGCTGTTAAAGACTTAGCCCCCGGCGTCACAGGGACATTCAGATTTGCATGATCATCGCTGCCAACCTTGCAGCATGTGGCTGGAGGAAGGAAACCAAGGCCTAGGGCTCTGCTGCTTAACAAGTGTTTTAAATCTCTGGTGGTCACTGCAGCTTGTCATAAATTCAAAGCAGAATTATGCAAACGGGTAGTGGTGCGTGCCTGTAATGTCAGAGACACCAGAGAAAGGGGAACTGCTGTAGCCCAGGATCCAATTCACTGCTTTTGCAGAAAGTAATATTTGAATAACATATCGTGATTTCTGGGCTCCAGCTATGATGATTGTTACCAACAATATCTCAAATGATATGTGATTTCCTCCTGCCTTGAAATTACACTCTTAAATGACTGAGGTCTGAACACCCAGATGTAGTACAGAACTAGCAAGCATCAGACCTGAAGTTACGTACCACGTTCATTTGGTCCAACGAAAATAGAAATGTTACATTTGCCAGATACTGGTTTAGAATCTCATGAACTTAAATGACAACAGTCTGTAGTTAAAGAGTGGAAGAATTTTATTCATATAGACAGGGAGAAAAGGAGGTGCAGTAGGGACAAACACCCAGCAAAAAGAGAAGGGAAAGGAACATGTCGCGCTGCCTTGTGTGCCTTACCAGGGTCCAGATGAAAGGCTCGCAGCAGGGCCTGGAGCAGTGGCTGTCACTTGTTTCCTTCACCAGAATGTTCAGGTAAACAAAAACCAAAAACCAGGCCCTGGCCCTGAGCGGGGGAAACACGTTCTTCCTCCCGGGACGGCTCCGCTCCGCCAGCGCTGCCGCCTGCCTGGCTCTAAGGAAAAGGCTTAAATCCCTCCAAAGAGGTATTCCCAATCTTACAGTGTTAGATCCTTATAATAACTTGATTAGAAGAAATTAGAATGTAGTTAAGATTATCATATTCATTTATTCATTTAAATAAACATTGTGGACTTCTTAGTAAATGTATTTTCATAGAATGTTTTGTAATCTAAGTGGTGCCTCTGTATTAGTGGTGGCTTGTGGAGGTGAGTTTGTGGGATGAGGTGTAGTCTAAAGAGCGCTAGATGCAGATAGGAAGGCGTTAGCTTGATCTGCCTGGCTGCCCGAGTATGAAACTAAACTTTAGTCCTAAAGTTTGATTTGAAACTTGAGTTAATTTGCTTAATAACTTGTCAGGGCTCCACCATTACAGAAAAAAAAAAGGAAACTAAGTGATCTGGCCAGTCGTAATGAGGGTAAAAATAGAAATCCTGTGGATAAGATCTCATTTCAGTCTTTGGAGAGACAGAGCCATCGCAGTGTTGTTGAGCGAGGAAGGAAATTTCAGCTGCAGGGTCAGATGCAGGGCACGACGTGCCAGCGAAGGGTGTCTGCCTACAGACCAGCCAGCGGGAGCCCGGAGCGGGAGGCCCGGCCGGGAAGCAGGAATTCCCGAGGGGGCCTTCCCTCTGCCGCTGCTTGTGTGAGCTCCGGCCTCGCCTCTTGCCTCAGCGCTGAGCGCCTGGTGGCAGCTGCTTCTCCCATCCCCGCTCCCATCCTGGCCTTTGCAAATACTCTTCTCACGGCCGCCCGCGCTGCTCACGGGTTCTCTCCACTTCAGACACACGACGGGCGAAAAAATATTTGCCATTGATTAAAAAATGGAAAGCTGGAACTGCCAGCTACAGTCGTTGCTTCAGCTTCCTTTGATTTTGTAATGATGTCCTGTTGGCCGTGACTGAAGAGCATTTCCGCCTCATTAATTTATCTTCCTCACAGAAAATTGTTGCCTGATTTAGCTGAGAAAGCTGCAGTGTTGCAGAGCTTGTAGTGCTAGCCTAAATCCGGGCTTAAAGCAAAGTGCAGCAGCCCGGGGCTGGGAGCTGGGGATGCCCCAGGCAGTGAAACATGAGTTGAGAAACAGCTCTTAGCTCTGTGGTTTACGGCCTTGCACCGAAGGGCTTTGCCATCATCCCTGGGCTTTTAAAGACAACTCCAGGATTAGTGTTTCTGTTCTCGTTTCCACATTATAGCATTGTAATTACATTGGACTGTCTAGAAAAACTTCCCTGAACGCAGCTCCTAGGGGATGCGTGTCCTGGGTCAATGCAGCATCAGAGCAAGACGCACCTGCTCCAAATCAGAGAAACATCCAAGTAAGTGAAATCTGCGGGCACAAAGTTCTACAGGAAGCTGGAATTTTCCTGGTCTTATCCTCTTAATCAGCCTTTTATAGAACATGCATATCTTGAAAGATTTACAGCTTCATAATGGCCTATAGTCTTAACCGCATTAGAAAATGATCTTTGCTGGTAAAAATCTTCTAGCTTTTCTTTTCTTGCAGTTCCTTAAAACAACTATGAGGATTAGAGAAAACTATTTCCTTCTTATGGAGTGGTTAGTTTTTGTCATAGTTGTCATGTAGTTTAATTTTACTAGTAGGAAGAGTGAAAAAAAGGAATGAAAACAAAACTTGTTCAGAAGTCAGTAATGGAAAACCTATACAAAACACTTGTAAAAAGATAGTATAGTCTGTTAGTATGTAAGGATGAGAGCAGGCTTTTTTTTCATCCTGTTTCTTTTTCTGTAATGGCCCCTATATTGTAGAGCTTTCTCTTACTGTATTGTGACCTCTGCTGTTTCCTTTTTCTCTGTCCTTGCTATATATAACATTCAAAGCCAACATTTGATCAAGGCCGCTGACAGAAGCTTTTTCACTGCAAAATTAAGCTGGGAAGGCTGATGATCCAAAAAAAAAAAAAAATCCAGATTAAAGACTGCATATACTCATAACAGAAATAGAAAGAAATAGAATTGTCTGTCATTCTTAATTGAATCGTGAAAAAATATAACCATTAGTCTTTTGTAAATGCATATTTTGCTCTTTATGTTGCCAGTTTATACTTGTAACAGAAAAGGTTTTAATGGAAAAGGCTCATACAAGGAGTCTATATTGCCTGGTCTGTTTTCTTGGGAAAAATAAAACCTGCATTAGAAGCTGGTGGTAATTGCAGTGCTGTGCAGGAAGCTGCCCATGGGGTGTAGCAGGGGGAAGCTCCCTTGCTGCCCGCGGTGGCGGCGCTTGCTCTTCTCCTTACGTCTGGGGGAGTCTTTTTACATTAGGCAAATGAACTGGAGTGCTAAAATATTCCCTCAGAATTCTTTTAGCAAGCTCAAATTAACAATAAAATCCATATGAGAAGAGAGAATTGCTGCGAATATGAAAGAGTCTTCAAGCACTTTCTTGCTTGGCATTAACGCTCAGGGGCAGATATTTATAATAAATCAACCAAGCCCTAACATTTATGGCATAACTGATGGAAGATCAATCTGCGGGAAGCTGCATGGCCCAAGGGACTTTTTAAATGGATGTAGCCCTTCTAAATTCTGTATATTCACATGGCAGTTTTCTCAAATTGCTACTGCCTTAGAGACATTATTATTACTTTTCCTTGAATGTTTTTTTCACTTATGACAAGTTAATTAGGGTAACCTAAATCTAATGCAGTCTGAATAAATGATTGCATAAGTAATGACCATAGTTTTGAATAAACAGATTCTCTCTTTTATTATTGCTTCTAAATGCTTGTCTATACAAGTCTATATTGATCTAATTCATAACTTTTTAGTAATGATGTTAGCAAATATGCTGATGTATAATAATTCTCTTGAGAAAAAAAATCTTGCTATTAATCATTGGATTGTATTAATAGTGCTTTGCTGAATCTCTGATGTTAGGGTACTGTGTCCTATATTTACCAATAGAAAGAAAAAAGATATTCTTTGATTTCTTTCATCTCAAGAAACTGAGTTACTTACAAAGTAGGCTAACAGCTACAGACTGTGCAATCAGAAAAACATGACTGCTTAGAGCTTACTAAATCATAGTAGATTTCAGTAGTACCAAATAAGAGCCTTTTGCCATTGGAAAAAAAATCTTTCTGCCTACATACTAAAAAGTCTGCAATCAAAATCTTGCCTCCTTCTGAAGGAAATGCAGTAGGTCTCATAGTTAAAAATATGAACCTGTGGACTGGCGTCTAATCACTTACTATATCCACTGTTGTCAAAACACTTACTAAAAAGAGCCATGAGTTTGCTCTGCTGCATGGAGGCTTACTGATGTCTCGGGTGGGTTTTTTTGTCTTAGTGTCTTGAGGGAAAAAACCACCCACCATCCAGTGGTGAGAGGTGAGGAGCAGCCCCAGCCCGGATGGACATCACGACTTCCAGGGAAGTGCTGGCACCTTCCTGGGGTTTGCACAGCCTGCAGCTTCTCGCCAGCGGCCTGGCACGATGCAGGCAGACGTGTGGCACCGTCCTCGTCCCTGCACGCGGAGCAGCGGGCAGGTGGCCCGTCCGCGCGAGCCAGAGGCCCCTCGCCGGCTGCCTCTTCCCTCACGGGCTGCCCAGGACACTGCCTTTTACTTCAGGTGTGAAAGGAAGCAAGACCAGAATTTTAAGATAATGTGAAAATACAGACATAGAACATAAATGCAGTGAACTCCAGACATCTGCCATAAATTGGGATGCTAATTTGAGAATGCCTGACGTGAACCCTGAATGAGGCCCATGAATGAACAACAGGATATGAAAAACACTTTCAAACAAAACTGGGGAAATCTCCAGGGATTTGGCAGATGAAACTTCTTGATCAGTTAACACAAAGGAAAAAAAAAAAACACAGTTAATGTAACAGCCTAGACCACTGAATGTATAAAGAAATCTCTTTCTATAGTGCCATTTAACCTAAGAGTTTATGGCCTGATTAAGTGAAGATCAGTTTTCGGGAATCCAGGAAGTCCAAGGGTCTTTTTTATGGGTCAAAAGTGATACAGATTATTGCTGTCTCATGATCACGCTGCTATGGTTCAGTGAATTTATTTATAATCATTTATTACATGTATAAAATTAATTATGAAATGGAAGACCCAGTTTAACACCTGGCAGACAGCTGATACCCCTAATATGGAAACAGTAGTCGGAATCGATGGTAGCTCCAGGAGAAAAGGCAAGGATTTAGATGCTGATGATAACTGTGTCTCTATCAGCTTTAGATGCTGCTGCCTCCAGCAGCCCCATCCCGTATCTCCCTGGCACGAGATCTTCCTGCACGGCACAGGGTCTCAGGAAAGCAAGGTCAAGGTGTCTTCTGCTGCCGGCTGAGCTGCAGACTCCGACCCTTTCTGTAGCCACCAGCTTCCTCTGTCGTGAGCCCGCGAAGGTTGTTTGCAGCTCCTGCAGGGATTTACCGCCCTAGGCTGCATCTCTGAATGCTGGAAGAGTCTGTGTGAACAACTAATCTTGTGTCTGTAGGGTCTCAGTGCCATTTAACGGGAAATGAACCTTGGATTCAAGTACTTGGGGACAGCTGGAGCTTAGCAGCAGCCAGGCTGAAGTGCCTGCTGCTTCCCTGAAGCCTTGCTTGGGGTCTCTGTGTTAATTTGTCCTCATTTGCGGTGATCAAATACCCTGGCAGTGGATGGCTGCTTATGTGACAAAATGTCAGCTGCCCTGGAGCCTTAGAAGGAGGAAATAGGCACCATAAGATGTCAGGGAATGCACCCAAATCATCAAAGCTTCCGAGATGAAAACCAAAATTCACTGGAAAAAGTCTGTCATACCCCCTGGGGAGGTCTGCTTTGAGAGCTCTTATACACAAGCTGAGGCTTGCCTTTCCTAATAAAACATAAAGACTTGCAATGAAAGGTCAGGAGCAGGAAATTAGGAGAACTGATTAGGAAAAAATAACAACTTAAATCTTTACATAATTCTGATAGAAAAAAATGCATACTCTAGCTCTAATAGCATGAAGAGTAGCATTATATAGTAATGACAAATTGTGAGACTCTCTAGCTGCTCTTTGCAGGCACAGTCTACAAATACCTTTTTCTGTTAATACACAGGTTCCAGTATTGTTGTCCTCAGCGAAGCCAGATCTTCTCACAGAAACCGAGATTGGTGGAGTTACCTGAACCTAAGAGTTCCCCCCTGCTTTCTGTGGTTTTTACCAGACAATGATAAACTAAAGCAGCTGGTTTATAGTTCGCTAAGCAAATGCCCTGCTTCAGTGAGAATTATTTACATCTTAACCTGAAACATATACGAGAATGTAGAACGTAGCAGAGAGACCTACCCTGACCTTGTGAATGCAATCACAGTGTAATGTCTGTAATGGTCCCACTGTAATTATGCATGCCACTTTGAAGAACGGCTTGGAATGCAAACTGCTGTGTGGAGTACATGGAGAGCAATGTGTTCAGATGTTGTTACTGAGGAGTTCAGCCGGAGATGTGCTCACGTGGCACCTGCTATGCCGTGCACTGGCTCTAACTGTGCTTATTTAACCAGATCTGTTTGCACTGGGAAGGGATGACTCATTATATTGAGATTTGACTTTTCCAAGCTGATCACAAATGACTGTCGGTGGACTGTCGCATGTGTTTCTTGGCTCTTTTGAGAGCCCTATCGAGCTCCAAATACAAATTACCTTTTCTTTTGCCACTGACAGCTTGCAAGGTGCCTTCTGTGCCCAGACACCATGGCAAAGGTTTATCAGGATTTTGCGCGTCTGAGTGAGTAGCCTCTCTCTTAAATTCCTGGAGGGGCCAGTTGCTTGGAAAGGCGCAAAGCCATTTTGAGAGTTGGCTATAAATGCAAACTTCAGGACCTACTAGATAACTGAATTTTTTAGACTTTCCACTTAATGACAGAATCACAAGTGGATGAGGTTGGGATGCACCTCTGGAGACCATCTACTCCAACCCCCTGCTCCAGCAGGGCACCCAGAGCAGGGTGCCCAGGTCCCTGCCCACGCGGCCTGTGAGTGTCCCCAAGGATGGAGCCTGCCCGGCCTCTCTGCGCAGCCCGGGCCAGCGCCGGCACCGCACAGGGAAGGGGCTTTTCCTCGTGTTGGGCTGGGCCTGGCCGTGTTCCACGTTGTGCCCACGACCTCTCGTCCCATCACTGAGCACCACAGAGGAGAGTCTGGCAGCCTCCCCTCAGGTGCCACTTATACCCATGGATCAGATCCCTCTGGAGCCTTCTCCTCTCCAGGCTGAACAGGCCCAGCTCCCACCGCCGTTCCTCCCACGAGATGCTCCAGTCCCTTACCTGTCTTAGTCCCTTCACTCCGAGTAGCTCCATGTCTTTCTTGTAGGGGAAGCCAGAGCTGGGCACAGGGCTCCAGATGTGGCCTCCCTCCCAGGCGGGCTGAGCAGAGGGGACAGGTCACATCCCTCGAGCTGCTGGCAACACACAGCCTGGTGCAGCCAGGAGACCACTGGCCTTCTTTGCCGTAAGGGCACGTTGCTGGCTCATGGGCACCTTGCTGTCCACCAGGACCGCAGGGCCTTCTCCGCAGAGCCGCCCTCCAGCAGGTCACCTCCAGCCCGTCCTGGTGCCTGGACCCTGCCCTTGTCTTTGGTGACATCCGTGAGGCTCCGCTGCCCATCCCTGCAGCCCGTCCAGGTCCCCCGGGGTGGCAGCGCAGCCTCCACAGGATCCTCCTCCTGCCTCGGGGTCAGCAGCAAACGTGCTGAGCACTGAGCAGCAGGTTCAGCACCTCGGACCTCTCTTCACCTTTCTTAATATTTTCCAAATGATTCAAGGTAACAGAAACCAATGCTAGATGTTTTATTAATATAATGGGGGATAATTCAGCATTATGTAGCAGAGTTGAAAATAGCTCTGTTGGGACTCCTGTTCTCGTCTTGTGCCTGTTCTCCTCAACTCCTCTATGCAGAGTTCAAGGGAATCAAGCTCGCATGGGCTCAGCCCATCACTGTGTTTTCCCCTGCTTTGCCAGGTCAGCTGGACTGAAATAAAATATACTGGCCTCAAACCAGTATAGTTAGGTATGTTGTGTGCCCAGTTCCAGCAGAACGCTCCTGGTATTCTGTCAATAGCAGCATTGAGCATGTGATGAGAACTTAGCCTTGAATTTAAAATACTCCACATTCAGCAAATGCAGGATTGGGCCAAGAGAGGAGTAATGACAAAGATGATGGAATTTCCAAATGAAAGATTTAATTTCTTTTCATTTATTATATTTCTGATACATCTAAATAAGAATATTTTGGTATGAGCAAGACATAAAAGTAACCCCTCACCATTGCCATCTTCTGGAGAAAGCAATAGAAATATTTCACTTTGCATTCTAGATGCTGTGTCTAAGCTGCTAAGATGCTACTGTGGTTTAAAACTTTGTCTTAAAATAATTATGAGAAACAAGGAAAGGGTTGAGAGGAGTAGGGAAAAAGATATGAAACAACAAAAAAAGTAAAGCTAATCCCAGCTAATGTAGTCATTGGTAGAGCACTTTTCTGAGATGTGGATAACCCAAGTTCAGGTCCTTGCTCTGCTTTTTTAAGGTAGCGAACCTGAAATTTGCTGCTTTATTAAGTAATAAAATACTGCATAAAGGAATTAACAGTGTACATGATAAGGTTGCGATGTGAAAGCTCTTGTAATGATATACATATAAATAAGATTAATCTTTGTTACTGGAGAAACACATTTTTGTATATATGTCAGAAAATCTCAAGTTTCTGCGTTTATTGAAATGCGGCAGATGCCGCGTCCTCCGTGTTCCATATCCTCCCATGCCACAGGAGTTACCAGGTAGACCTGGAAGCCCTATACTGAGAGCGGAAGGTGCCTCCAGGTAGCAAAGCCACTGCAGTCATTTTAGCTGCGACCAAAGGTTCAACATCTGCCCCAACTGCACCCTGCAGTTTCACTGTGAAAATTGTGCGAGCGTGGACACGGTGCTGCCTGCGATAGGATCGCAGCAGTGGGCTGCACGGAAGGTTGCTTGTTTTAAAAACTGTCTGGGTTGCCTAATATTTTTAGTTTCTTCATTGGTGATCACTATGTTTAAATTATTCAGAATTGCTGCTTTTAAAATTTAAAGATGAGTTTCTCTGTCAAAAACACAAGGAGTTTAGTACTGCATGACTGCTCCTACTGAAACCACTACGTCAGCAAAATTAATATTTCAAAAGTTTGAACATGTAACTTGCGCCATATCAGATGATGTCCGTGGAGCAGAGCACACCAGGACAGGTAGCTTTGCCTTGCTCTCATACGTGCTTGTGGATCAGGGAGCAAGCAGACAGTCTGGTACTGTGGCTTAGGCCATCATGCATCCTTTTTTCTAGCAATACTTAGCAATACTTTGGATTAGACTTTGTAGAGTGTGGTGGCAATGATAGGAGGTCTGAGTCTCGTCTTAACATACCAGAGCATTTCATCCAGAAACGTACAGCCTTTGCTGGAGATGGAGCATCTGATCAGTCCATGCACTTCCTTCTCCGATTGTTCTTCACCACCAGAAGATTGACTTTACAAAGCAGCCACTGTGAGGGCTTTTGGGTCAGAACATGGCGTCTTTTTGCACCTGCATTAGAAACCTGTCCTGATTCACAAGTGTCCTCAGAATCTGCAAAGTCTTTGCACAAGTAAGTGTTGATTGTGAAAAACGCCTGCCGTATTTAAAGGTAGTTTTTAGTTGCTTCAAGTAACCGTATCTGAGCAGATTATGATACCGGCTTGTGCAGTGCCCGTTCTTCTGGATTGCTCTCTCAGATTTGTGGAAGGTTTCTCATCTGATACTAAAATCTATGATTCATCGTGTTTGTTATTAATGCAACACTTAAATTTGAGTGATAAATAACTTACTGAGAACCGTTAGATCCCCTTTTACGCTTACAAATAGTGCTGAACTGACTGGAAATAGAGATGGATCTGGGATAAAATGCGGATTTTTGTTTGTTTGCTTGTTTTAATGCATTTTCTGCAGGCTCAACCAGTGAAATTCTGTTGTTGGTACCCATCTTAGTTTAAGTTGTGCAAATACATAATTTGGTGCCAAACACCAGTAGGTTTTGGAAGGGAAGGCATTCTCTTTTCTGTATGTGTACTGAATTTTGAGCTGGTTGTTATGGACACTCAGACAATTCCCAGCATCTCTAAACCAAGGTTTTGCTCTGGGGGTAACATTAGCCCAGCACTGGAATATTAAACTGGATGGTAATTTGAAAGGTTTGGAGGAATATTCCTGAAGAATGGAGGCAGGACAAGAAGGGTTTGGGGTTTAACCGCTGATGTTTCAGCCCCAGAGCCAGGCGCTGCGGGCAGCAGAGCAGGATGGAGCTCGGCGGGGAGCAGAGCTGTGAACGGGGCTGCCCGCGCGCGAGCGAGCGCCAGCCCTGCCGCAGCGCTGGGCTCTGGGCCCTCAGCAGGGGCTTCCGCAGGTACCAAGCAGACAAGCCCTGCTACTGGAGAGCGAAGGAAAATGCCAGGCTCAAAAGTATCAACGTTTTCTTTCTCGTGTATATATCACCTAGTGAGAGATAGTTGGAAAGTGCAACTGGCTTCTTTCTTAGTCATGTTTGTTCCTTTCATGCAGCACCTCATATTTCATGAAAACACACTCCTATTGACGAGATCACGCTTTAATTAAAACTTTCCATTAAAGCAAATTCTTCCATAAGAGGAGGAACTACATTTTTTTCACATTCTCTTTTACTGCCTTTTTACCCTTTCCAATACAAACTCGGTCATCCTTTACATCAGCAAAGTTAATAGACCTTTTTACTGTCACTCAAAATTAATTAGCAGCCCGTTCTTTATTCAGTGCTCTGAAAAACACTGCCAAAATGCATGCACATGGGTTGCCCTTTGAGGAGGCTGTGGAGCTGTTGGGAAGGGGCTCAGGGACTGCAGCACAACTGCCGCGGGCAGCCCAGCTCCCACTGCGCCTGCAGACCGTTACGGAAAAGAAGCATTTCTGGGTTCTATGGAATACCTGAAATCCACCAATATCCTTATGTCCTGTATTTCTTTTCCAATTCATCTGTTTTTTGGGGTTTTTTTTTTTAGTTCTACCTTTGACTCTTTTATTTTCCCCAAAGCTTTTTCTAGACCTTTCTAACCTAATCATTAGGGCAGGGAAGACAATATTCAGGCAGAACTTTTGAAAGGAAAAATATTTAGTACACCAAGTCATACACAGGATTTCTTAAAGTATGAATTTAGGTTTTGAATTAATGCATGGTGAATCCATTATTACTATTTTCCAAATAATTCTCGGAGCCAGAAGTGTGCGGAGCTCGGGAGCAGCCTGGGCTTTGTGCGCTCGGCGTGCGCAGCCGGGGAGCCGCGTGGAGCACAGCCCCCAGGGCCGCTCCGGGGGCTCTCCAGAACACACAGGATTCCCTGGCTCTTGAAGATCTTGCTCTGAGGTGCCAGGCGGTCAGCTTTGCCCTGTGCTGCTCCCTTGTTCTTTGGGGAATTATTTATGATAGACTGTATATCTGTGGTTTGAGGACGAAGTTGCAGGAAGAAAAAAAAAATGGCTTCCCTGTAAAATATTTTGTGAATAATAGTGCCTCTTCAAGGACAGGTCCTGGCTAGAAAGAGAGTGGTTTTGTGGGGGTAGGAAAAAGCAGCTGTTACAGCAAATACAACCTCTTAGCCCTCTGTGGGCAGAATTAGGTTCCAAAGCTCCCGTCTTTGCAGGGGGTCTTTACTGCGACTTCCCTGCGGTGACTGCAGCTCCTGGTCTCCAGGTTCAGCCTGCCCTGAAAGTTAGCGGGAGCGATGAGGAACGAACGAAGGGACAGAAATGAGGAGCTAAGGCAGCCCGGACCACGCGGAGGGCAGGGAGATGTGCAAATCGTGCTACAAATGGCTCTCGTGGTCATTGATTTTATTACAGTTGGAGAAAGGTGTACATAGAGAGCTGATCTTCCTGCTGCTCTGGACAGGGTCACAGCGAGGTCGCTCCCAGGCAGGTGCCTTCCTCCCTCTCTTCCTCCCCCTTGCAAGGGATGAGGGTTTCTTCAGCTCTTTGCCTTCCTGCTGGACTCTGTCGACACTGCTCTCCCCAGCAGCGGCTCTGGCTGCTGCCCAGCCCCTGCCACACGACACCATGGGTGCATTTTCCCTAATAAATGCCTTCTACAGTGTCTAAATTAGGGGTGATTATAGACCACAATATTACAGTGGATGGATTTGTGCTCCGGTGTGGTACAGTCAGACTAACAGAGGCGGATTAGGAGTGCTGCATCGCCAGGAGAGCTGTGCAGCAGAACGAAGCGTTTCCCAAGGAACGGCCCGTATGATCGCGGGCTGTTGCAGGCAGTGTAACCTGCGTGCACCCGTTCTCGTGGCTCAGCCACCTTCTTCAGCCCCAGCCTCACCAAATTTTCGTTCTGCACTCACATGTTTCTGGAGCTGGGACGTGCTGGGTAGACGGGTGCGTCGTAGCCATGGCCTGCCTGGGGCAGCTGGGGATCCCGCACGGCTCCGGGCAGCTCTTAGCCCTTCTGTCATTCTCTCCAGAAGGGAGGATTCATTGGAGTCTCCATCTACTGTTTACAGTTCAGAAGTAAAAAAAGTTACTGAGATCTTAAAATGGGTGTTATTTAATGGTAACACATCTCCTTATGGGGTGTGGCTCCCTGAAGGCCAGATTGGGACAGAAAACTGAGAATAGCCATAATCCATTGACTCCAAAAGGGGCATCTGCAGAGCGAGTTTCTGCTTTGCTCAAGTTAAAGCTGTTGCTGTTTAGCCAATAATGAACATCTAAGTTAGAATCATGTTTTTAGGTTTAGTAGAATTACTCCTGATTGACGCTGCTCTAATTGCTCCAAATCGGTAAGCACCATTTTTCTACAGCAATACAAGTGCAGCGGAAATAGAGTAAATATAATAGTATCTGTCTCTTATTAGAAGCCATCCTTGATTTAATTCTTCTGGGACAAATAGTTAGATGGAATAATTAGCTGCAGTTCTATCATTTTGTAGCTCAATCCAGTAGACCAAAAATGGTCAGTTAGTTGGACATATTTTTTAAAGTGCATTAAAATCTAGAAGAAACAAAACATTTTCTTTTGCATGCTGTTGGAAAACAAGCATTTATGAACAAGTGTACACAAACATTTGTGAACTTTTTACGTATGCCTTTGTACCCAACACAGACACCTTCTGAAATGAACGAGTCATAACAGCTGCTGTAATAACCTTGTCAATCCTGAGTGACAAAAGGAAGAAAAATCGTAAGTCAAAGCTTAGCTTGTTGCAAGACAGGAAAATAAAATGTGACTCACACTAAACAGGATAAATTTTTAATAACCTATTTGTTGAATGTATTTTATGAACGATTAATATTTGATTCCCTTCACAAGCGTCGCTCCATGCAGGGTGTCTCTTGCAAATCTGCTCAGAGGGTGTTGAGTGCTGCTGGCTCTTGGCTTGAGGAGACGGTGTTGTGCAGTGCTGTTTGAAATGAGGCCAGGAGGAGAGTTCTCTCTGTGATCATTCTTTAGCACAATGAATTCGCACCATGAAAAGGAATATATTTCTGTATTGAAGAGGACAGCACTTGTATTAGCAACTCCAATAATATGGGAAGTTAAATGCAAAGAATAAAGGAAATAAGCAGTAAGGACCCTGGCCTACATCTCCAGCCTTGCTGGACATGATCCAAACCAAGGACATAGTGCCAGGGAAAGGTGTCTTGTTGTTTCGCTTTGTTTCTGCAAGATCATTAACTGTGGCTTTTTTCTCAGTGCTGTATTATTGCACTTTATCCCTGTTTCTTGAGAAACTTTGCTTTGTGATGCCACTGTCTACATCCCTGCTTGCCTTCCTGCCCTCCTCATGCCCAGCCCTAGGTGAGTCTGTGCCCTCAGAGCAGACTGCAAATTTCAGTGAGATTTGAGGGAGGAATCGTGGGTGCAAAGACAATGTTTTGTAAATCTTGAGAGACTCTGCTCTAAGTTCATCCTTGGAAGGAGAGCAGAAAATCTCATTACAATTTATTTGCCCCAGCTACAAGGAAAGTTTCAGAGCGCAGCCCTTGCTGGACGTGCAAGCCAGTGGCTCGGGGGCACCACTCTGCTGGAAACCAGCTTTCTGTCACAGGATTCCTTGTACTTGTTTTATTTTATCAGAATTTATCAATCATTTTAATAAAAGATAAATAGGGGAGGAAGCCATCAGTGCCAAGACCTTTAGTGTGTCCCTTGGCTGTGTGTCCCTCGGGCTGCGGCCATCCTCCCGGTTGGGAAGCTGCTCTGATCAGCTGTCTATCTTCAAAAAAGACTTGCGGGAACTTAATAGCTTTGGCAGTGTCGGATTTAGCCGAAAGTGGTTGTTTCGTCAGGGGCCTTGAAGGACTGGGAGTGGGAGAGAGAAGTGGGGAGTTTCACGGATGTTCACGCTCTCATGGGACTCCATGGGCACACGGCTCCTGAGGAAACCAGCCCAAGCGGCCGCACGAGGGTGCGTGGGGCTGCTTTCCCTTCCTGTCCCCTGGCCGTGCCTCCGACCAGGCTCCCACTGTTCGTCTCCAGATGCAGAACTATCCTTCATTTCAGGTTGCCTTACAGGGGCAGAGGTTACTGTGGTTTGTAAACAGAAGGAAATGAGCCCCGGCCTTTAGCTGGCACAGCACAGATTAACAATCAATATCGAGTAGGACAGATAAATCACAAAAGCCAAGTGAAATCCTGTACAGTGGAAGGCCAGATAGATGGTCCAGGCTGTGCTTGCGGTGCAGAGCAGGGTGGATGCTGCTCTCCTCTCTGGCACGTTTCTGACACTCAGCTTGACGGTCTTGTGGTGAATAGTGTGGAGGTGTCAGAACGAAGGCAGCTGCAGGGTGAACGGGAGAAGCAGGGACAGAGCATCCTCATGTCTACTCGTGTGACGAGGACCTATCTGTGGCTGTTATGTGGCACATGCAGTTGGTACATGGCCTGCCCTGCTTTGGGACATAGGCTTTCTGCCATGGCAGAGCAGCTTGAGGGCGGGGAATGGAGGAGAGCTTCTTTGGGTACATGAGCATTGCTGTAAAGTGATTTCTCCCCTCCTTGGCTCGGATCTTTGTATTGAGGGCTCTTGCCACAGGATGCAGCTGCAGCTGTGCCTTCCCTCCTGCTCTTGCTCTGTTTGGAGCTGAGAATCACCTCGGAGAATCTGCCTCTAACCAAACCCGGCCCTGAAAATGGGAAGACATCACAGCTGGGCAGCTGTTGGTTGGAGGATGTTAGTGTGATGTAGGTGAATACCAGTGCTGAGCAGGATGGAGATGCAGAGCTCTCCAAGAAGACAGCATTGAACTGACCTGCCCACATTGCCCATTTTATGTATTTAGCAGTTTGATTAGCATTGTCTTATGTGAAGAGAAAACATGATTACGTACCAAAATGCACTTGGCCAGGGTGATTTCAGTGCGTTTGGTTAGAGCAGGCAGCAAGCACTCGATGCTGCTTGGGTTTGAATGGTGGGGAGTGGAAGTTCTGTGAGCCCCGAGCTGAGCTGAGCTGTGAACCTTGTTAATGTGCGTGGCTGCAAGCGTGGTCGCAGAGACGCGGTCATTCGGCAGCCTGCAGGCCGTGTCCTGCGCTCGCTCGCGGCAGGGGTCGGGATACAGGAGGGCTGCGCCGACGCGCCCTGCGCCGGCTCCGTGGGCACCCCTGCGGCTCCTGCCCTTGCCGAGCTCGGAGCGCAGAAATGCAGGGAACAAAAGCAGCTCCCGCTTGTCATGCACAGCCCGGAGCAGCCGTGGGCTTTACGGGAACGACACTTACGGCTGACATCAGATCTGAGTATTTGCATTGGATTTCAGTGTCAGCATCGGAGGTGTGGCTTAGCAGGGACACGGTTTCAGCCTTCAGAGCCAGCTCCCTCCGAGAAGATCCTCGCTGCCCTCGTCTCCGCTATCCTGCCCGCGCCGGACTCCTCCCTCCTGCAGCTCGGCGCGGCGCGGGGGTGTCCGGCAGCCTCTCCTGCTCCTGAGCCTGGACACACCTGAAATTCTACCTTCAGTTCAGCTGAACTCGTGAGTACAGCGTGCTGCCTGCTCTCCGTTCAAAGTGAATGGCATGTTATTACCTGAGGAGCCTAAATTAACCATCTTCTGGTGCTGAAAGGATTACAAAGGACTACGTCAAACCTGGGTGTCTTTTAAATGAAGAACTGCATTTTTTTCAGCGTTTGATTCTTGTCTGATCTTTGGAGAGCATGAGTTATTGTGGTTATCAAGGATGCTTATATTGAATGTTTCCTTATCAAGTGCCACAAAAGAGAGTTTAGGAAAACAAAGAAACTTGTGATGTGGAGCTAGCAGTTAAAATTTCTGCTAGTGAAAACTTGCAGAGTCAGTGAGGCAGCAAGCAGGAATCCTGGCAAGGACGATGTCGGTAGTGCCTGGTAATTTATCTCTCAATGGGACAGGCTTCTTCACTGAAAATCACAGCATTATGGATAAGCCTAGTGAGCAGAGAACTTTGAATGTCCTTCTGTTCTGCTTGACTTTCATCATCACGTTTGCAGCGCTGCTGGGCAGCATTTACTCCCTGGTTTTCCTGCTGAAAATGCAGAACAAAAGCACGGTGGCAATGATCGTGGCCTCGCTGTCAATAGATGATTTGATCAGCATCGTGCCAGTGATTATCTTCATGCTCACCCAGTGGTCAGATGATGTGCTCTCCCAGCCTCTGTGCACAGCCTCGGCGCTTATCTATTTATTCCAGGGTATTTCTAGCAATCTGAAAGTGTCTCTTATAGTTTCTTACAACTTCTACACTGTCAACAGAAGTGTGACAATGAGCCACAGCACTTCCAGGCGGCCAGTGAGCATGACGTGGGCCATTCTCACTGCCTGGCTCGTCAGCCTGCTCATCTGCATCCTGCCTCTCTGTGGATGGGGCAGCTACCTCCCCACCTCCTGGGGCTGCTTCCTTGACTGTGCCAGCTCCTACGTCCTGTTTTTATTTGCTGTCTACTCGCTGTGCTTTTGCCTCCTCACGGTGCTTTCGGTCCCTCTAACTTACCAGCTGTTGTGCTCAGACGAGCAGCAGCAATTGTACATTGATTACCAGGAAATCTCCGGAGGCTACGTCAGCCCCGCGGCAGGCTGCAGTGCCGCTACCCCCTCGCTGTCTCCGGAGGACCCTGTGGATAAAACCCTGAAGCACTTGGCGCAGGCGGAGGCGCCGGGGCGGCCAGGCGTGCCGGGGCGCTGCGGGGGCAGCGCGCTGAGCAGGAGCGGCGCCGTGGCCTTCGCCCAGAAGCGCTTCTCGCTCATCCTTGCCTTGACAAAGGCCGTTCTCTGGCTTCCCATGATGGTAACTTGTCACAGTGCTTTCGTCTGTAGGTTACGTGGGGCTAAGTGGGGCATGAGTTCATGTGATGTGAATTGAAACGGGTGAACAGTAGACAGACTTATAGAATAGCCTGTGCCAGCAAAAGTCCTTCTGAGCAGATCTGTGTCACACTACATGAATTTAACTGGCTTTCAGCAGGTTTGCCAGTGCCTGATTCATCAGTGTGCTGCTCTGCCTTCCCCCCATTTGTGTCACCTGAATACAAGGGTGCCTGGGGTCCGTGCTTCGTGTTTGCAGTCTCTGAGAAGTGTCTGAGCGGCGCTGTGAGCGCTGAGTCCTACTGAGCAAGCTGTCCTGCCCCGCCTCGCAGCGCTGACTCACTGACTGCTTAAGGAATAGGAGTTGTTTGAAAAATAAGATTTTTTTGTATCTTTTGTAAAATCTCCGTGGTGTTTTGGGGGGTCTCCATGTGCATGAACTAGGAGCTTGTGAACAGATACATCGTCGTGTCATTAGGAACGAGCCTATTCACACTGTGAGCATGGGTCTTGCTCAGTGTTGTCCCCTGGATGCTGCAGGCGCAGCGTCTTGGCCCCTCTCAGCTGGACGAGACCCTTATGGAGCAGTGGCCGCACCGCTCTGTGAGGTCCTGCTGTCCCTGCTCCCCGTGAGGAGCTGGGGGTTCTCCAGCAATTTGGCAGTCCCTTTTAAGTGACTTGCATTGTGAGTTGCTTCCTCAGTGGTTTCCAGGCATCTGTATTTACCGTTTAACTTGAAGCAAGGGGTCTTCTAAGAAATGCAGGATGAGCAGGAGAGAGTTTGCCAGGGTCTTTCGGTTTGTGTGTCTGTTTTAGACATGCAATTATTTGGCTCAACGTATGATCATGGGTGACAACCTGTGGCTTTTACTTGTGTCAGATCATGGTGAAATATTTTTCCTCTCCCTGGCGATATATCACACTCTTGAAGCAACTTATATTTCTGAATGTTCTGCCTTTCAGATACAGATGGTTGTCCAGCACATCGTCGGTTTTCGAAACCTCTCGTTCGAGACCCTTAGCTTTCTGCTGACTCTGCTGGCTGCCACAGTGACGCCGGTGTTTGTCCTGTCGGAGCACTGGATCCACCTGCCCTGCGGCTGCATCATCAACTGCAGGAGGAACGTGTACGCTGTGTCTTCGGAGGAGCTCAAGAGTGAGTGCGGGAGGCAGGCCCGCGGCTGGGCTGCGGCTGGGAGCAAAGAGGATGGGAACTCGGTGTCATTAACACTGCTTTGCTTGCCTGGTTTTCCCGACTCACTGACAGATCTTCTAGCAGAACAAATGAACTCTGAATCCTGCTTTCTCTCTCCTGTCCTACCCCGGGAAAGAGATATGCACCAAAGTCTGACAGAAAGTGCTAAGCAAATACACAGACCATACTAAATACATTTAATGCTAGTGAGGAAAAAAAGAAAAGGTTAATTGTGAGCAACTTTGTGCTCCTGAATTAAAAGGAGGAGAGGATCTATTGTTTGTACACCTGCCCTGTAGATGCAGGACAGAAGTTACAGTGATACCAATAGGCAAACACCAAAGGTCGTGATTAGGCGGGGAGAGGGTGCATATGACTCAGTGCATTCATGTAACCTGTTGAAAGCTGAGGACCTGCTACACACTTATCCTAAAAAGATTTTCCTGCATGTGTATAACATTTACCTGGTATATGTGTAAAATAGAGGATGCCAGGCTTTTATTAATGGCCCTTTGGAAATATTCTAAAGCTCTGGAACTAGCTATTCTGGCCCAGAAAAACGGTGTAAAACCAGCCAAAGGACTTGCTGCATATGCCCTCTGCACCCCAGCATGTTGGCTGCAGATATATCACCTTTGTTGTTTTATTAAAAACTTCTGGATCATGTGGTAATGTTCAATCAGAGAAAGAGAAGGCAAAGAAATACAGCTGTCACTCTGTAAACTTACCTCTAGAGAAGAAACACACATATAAGTTTCTGAAAACATTAATAATAGCATCAGATTTGTGGCTAAAATACTGCATAATGCTTTCCTTAAAATTCTTGGTCAGTTACTTGTGAAATATCTTGAGCTCAAATGTTCACATAATCTGCATAGTCCTATTACACATTTTAAGTTAACAATGAAAACAAGACTTACAGAGTGTTTTTTTTCTTTGTGAAGCAGTTATTAAAATATTTTAAGAAAGCTTAATGTACATACTAATATAAATTCAGGCTCTTTATTAATAATTCACTTACATGTAATGGCATACAAGTGTATACGTATGTATGCATACATGTTTGCTTTCTGGGACAACCACGAGATTTATAAACTTAAAAAAAAAGCTGCTCAACAGGTAATTATAAAAAGTTTAAAGAATAAAAATCTGCAAGAGGTTATTAAACATATCTACACTTGTTAGATGTCTGTTAACATGTAATAAATACGTTCTAGTGAAGACATCACTAAGAAATCAAAAGCAACAGAAGAATTACTTGCATAATTACTGTTAAAAATACATTACAGAAAACATTTTCTATTATTCAGTATTTATAATGTTTTCATGCATAGCAATGATAAATTACTGCATTAGACTTGAGGCAGTGTGAGCTGCTGTTGTAGGGTTTGATAAAACTCTCCCTTCAGGCCTGATCCAAGTTGAACTGAATGTGTGGGCAAGTTATATTTAGGGAAATGAGACATAAATGCTCCTGAGGATCTGACTGTTGGTCCCTTTTTTCTGCAGTGGATGTCCATTGACTTATGTGGCTAAATGCCTGACATCCACTGCAGTGTATTAAGGAGAAAGCAAGTGCCCAGATCTTCAGGAAAAGCCATTCGCATGCGTGGCTGGCACTGCCTTTGGATGCGTCTCCGAACGCGGAATGACTTCTGCTCATGACCCTCTCACCACTTTGCCAGCGAGGCTGACTGAAGTTCATCAGGGAGATAGCCTGTTCCTGATGCATCTGATACAATATTTAGAGACAGAACGTGCAACAGATGGAAAAGCAACCATTATAACATAATTTAAAATAAATCTGTTTTTCAGTATTTTATTCTAAAGGTCTGAAGTTTTCTCGGGCTTTAACATTCTGAAGTTTTAACACAAAGACTATTAAAGGCCGAAGATCTCTCATAATTAAGTATGATCTTGTCAACACATTGTCTACTGCTTAACAGGCTTACATGTCCTATAAATGTATTTCTACAACTTTTTCTTACAATGTAGCATGATAGATTTGGGAGGAAAATGATTTCATGAGTTGAGTAAGACATTTCCTTGGTTACTACATAAAGCAGAATGTAAAGTTGACATGAATGTGAAGAATCTAAGGTGATTTGTATTAGAAACAAGGAAACATGAAGGCATTTAAATGGTATTTGAGAAATTTAATTGTTCAGTTACTGTATAAGACTAATTAGCTGAAGTTGAATTTAGAATGAAGAATATACAGAAGCTTCAGCTATTGTTTATCTTTTGTTGTAGAACTTTGTTCTTCTTACCTGACTGTTCGCATTGAAGGATAGTTATCGATTCTCAGAAATACATTTTATCACTTTGTACAATTTTTCTACTTTAGGTATATAGTTGAAATAGAATTGAAAAAAATGATATCACAAAATGAGCCATAATTTAACTATTTTCTTCTTGTGTGAACCTGATTAGCATCATAACCAATGTGTTTTTGAAAATGGCAGATGAATCTACCAGTTTCTGGGAATCCATGAACTTTGGAATGTATCATTTCTGAATTCATTAGGAAAGCAACACCATAACTTACTAATTAAGAAATCTTTCTTCTCAACAATTTATACTTTTATGGATAGAAAATTACCCGCTGGTAACAGTAACAAAATAAATTACTTTGTACCTTAGAATGTAATTTCCATTTCATGTGTAATCTAATTTTTCTGCTTGTTTTTGTCTCTTTCGTCTCCTTTCTGTCTAGCCAAACGGAGAGGCTTTGAGTTCAGCCTGTCTTTCCAGCAAGGTTACGGAATCTACAGGATATCCCATGAAAGCCGCCCCCAGGCAGCCGGCGCCAAGTCGCTGTCGTGTCACAACCTGGTGAGCCCCGACTGCGGCGCCGGCGGGGAGCCCCGGGCCCCGGCCCCGGCGGGCCCCGGCGCGGAGCAGCACCGCGAGCGGCTGCTCCCTGAGCCCGGGGCAGCCCTGGGCAGAGAGCAGCCCGGCAGCTTGGGCAAGGCCGCGCTTCTCGAAGGACCCGAACGACGCCTGTCGCACGAGGAGAGCCATAAACCTGAACTCACGGACTGGGAATGGTGCCGGAGCAAATCGGAGAGGACCCCTCGGCAGGTAAAATCATTTCTGTGTTTCTGATAATAAGAAGTATTAAAAAAAAAGTTTTTCCTTGTATTGAAATTCCAGTTAGTTAACAGTGTAATTATTTTTAGTAAAAATCATATTTAAGACTATATTTTAGTAATCTCACATCTACTTGCAAATTTTGATCTGGCAGTAATTTCTCATTTGTCTCCTTAATTGTGGGTATCCGTTATTGTTACTGTTTTGCATACACCTGCATAGACCTGCATGATCTGTGTATGGTTAGAATTCACAACAAACTGTGTTAATTCATCTCAGGGGATAGGGATTTTCTCTCCAGAAGACTGCAAAACTGCAAAAGATCTAGTGACGTTTTTTTTTGGCCATGCTTACATTTTGTGTGAGGAAAAAAAGGAGAACTGGAAGAGGATAAACAAGCATAAGAAGATACTAGGGGTGAGCACCACAGGCTAAGGATAGATTTCGGTCTGGGTTTGAAGGTTCCTGTTAGATTCATAGGGAAATGTTCCAAGTATTAAAATGATCAAAACCCTTTGCTTTAGAAAGTGGAAAGTTATCAAGGAAAAGAAACAGTCAGGAACTGGTTAGCATTCCGGAGCTGCAAGAGAGAAGTAATTACAGGTGGCTTCCTTAGATATAGCACTTCAACCTAAGGATTTACTAAGGATGTCCTTAAACTTACCTTGTGTAACTCTTGGCATAGAGCTTCTACTTCTACTCTCTAGTATTTTCTGGGCACTGTATAAAATCCAATAAAGGTTCTCAACTTTATTGAGAACAGGAAATTCAACAGACCTTAGACCTTAAGGGCATATTATCAAAACCTAACACCTAGAACTCTGATTTTACAGTGTGATCCTTTCACCTATAGGCATGTCCCATTGGGCTTAGGTGCATCTCCACAAAAATTGGGGTTTGCTTGCAGTTTTCAAGTTGGAAGGGAAGGAAAGGAAGGAAGGAAGGAAGAATACTGTTAGTTGTTCCCTTATGAATGGAACACAGGGACTGTCGGTTGGACAGACAATGAGTGTGAAGGTTTCCCACCTCCTGAAAACGCCCAGTTCTGAACGGGAGGGCTAACACAGGCGCGAGGTGCCAGGCAAGCCTGTAATGGGACAGCTCTAGTGGAACCAGAACGAGCACCTCTTTCTGCAGCTATACGCTGGTCTCTTCACATCCTGGCCTCTAAGAAGGCATCTCAGGGTGGTGTAAGGAGCAAAAATGGGTAGAAGTATTTTGTGCCATTGGCTGCTCTTGCTCTGTATGCGTATTTCATGTGCTACGTTGTTTATGCTCCACCATGCAATTTGTCAACATCAATAGTGTATAAAAGGATCTTATAGCAGCATAGCTATGTACCCATTTTTAAGATAAATCAGGGCAACTCTATGTGCATATAAATACATAGTTTTCATATTTTATATGTGACACAGTCACAGTTTTGTATTCTTGCTGTAAATTGACTCTGAGAAAACTTAAATGTCAGCTCTGCCCACTCACCCTAGAAGGTTTCCCTTGGTAGAATCCAAAAGGAGACAGTATTTGCTTTCAGTTTATTATGCATGAGCAATTGCAAAACATATGCAAGAGGATGTAAACAAAAGACATGACTATAGTTTTGTTATTATTGTATTACTGTTCACTTTGAACCTTCATTTTATTTGATTAAATTTCAGGAGCTTTTGTGGTAAGTAGCAAAATTACTTTTCTTCTGCTATATTTGAAGAGCTCATCGGTGGCCACAGGAAAACCATTTCTTCAGGCTTTCTCTAGGATCCTGAGACTGAGAGAAGAGTGTCTGTTTCTTTTGAGGGGTGTGAACAAAGCAGTCCCCAAAATCGAGCGCTCACATGGTCAGGAAGGTGGTTAATGTTTGGGGAATGCCATGTTTCCTGCAGCAGTGGCTCTGCCGCGGAAGCTGTTTTTCTTCCACTGTCCTCCTGTGTTCTTGCAAACGAAAATACCCGGTGCCTGTCAAAGGAGTTTAAACATCTCCATTGAAAGAAGCAGCAGGCTCTATAAATCTGAGAAACACACTTCCAGGTGAACTTATTGCAGGTTGCTCACCCCTTTATTTGAATTTGGATATATGTTGCTATCTAGAATATCAGCCCTTCCTGCCCGCTGCGATGCCAGCTGCAGGAATTTGGGGCATGATAAAGCCAAAAGCCAAAGCCGACCTGCCTGGCTGAGTATTACCTAGGTGGGTGCTGTGGGATTCAGTGGGAATTTAGCATCGTGTTCAGTGGGAGTGGGGCTGGAGGCTGTGTGAAGCCCACAGGACAGGAGGATTTAGGAGGGTTTGGCAGGGTCTTCTGGAGGTCCCCCAGCTCAGTCTCCTGCTCCAGGCAGTGCTAACATAGAAGTTAAATCAATTTGTTATGAATCTTCAGCACATTTATGGGTAAAATGACTAAGACTCTTTGATATCCACTAGTTTATAAAATTAGTCAAAATAGGAATTTCAGTTTGATATTTCATATTGGCTTGATCATTCCTTTCATTGAAAAGCAAATGTTTACTCACCTATTGTATGGATTGGTAAGCTGCTGTGTCCGTGGGCAAAAGTAGATGGTGACTGAACCTGTTTTTAATCTACTAGTTATGGACACAGCAGTTTACCAATCCATTAACTATTATGATTTTCTTGAGGGTCATATGTAGTTTAGTTAAAAGGGTCAGTATGTCCCAAGGTTCATCATTAACTGTGGCTCTCCTTGCAGTAGTGTCTGGCGCTCTTTGGTTTTGCACAAGATTCCCTTCTCCCGTCTCCGGCAGCTGCAGTTTGGGGTTGCTGGACCCTTGGTTTCTGCTACGCAGAGCGCAGCGTCTCGCAGTGAGGCAGTTGGCACTGCCCTGGGGCTGCCTTTCTGTGCCCAGGGGTTTTACATGTTGCTTTTGGACAGACTTTTTCACTACTCCCTTTACAAGGAATTCTAATCTGTCCTTTTCTGACATTTTCCAAGTTATAACACACTGTGCATTTGCCAGGTGTTAAGGCTTTTATGGTCTAAAAGTTCAAGGCTTCTAAGCTACAGATCTCAATGTTTCTGACATTCAGCATGAGCCTGTGGAGCTTCACAGTGCTGACATTTGCTTTGCTGGGGGAAAAGGGCAGAGTCTGAAACTCCTATAAGTGTTGGAGAGGGAAAAAAAAAAGCATTTCTTGGATGTATGTAGGATGAAAGATCAGTTTGGGCCAAACATTAAATGAGTTAAAGCCATCCTTTCATTTAGGTTGTCTGGAGATCCCTAGGTATATAAGAAATGTCACTTTGTCCTCATCTCTCCCCAGTAGTCACCTTTTTGAAAAAAATGTCTTTCTATGTACCTTTGCATACTTTGCCAATAATGCTGATTAGTTTAGAAAAGATGACGAATCTTGCCAAGAGATGGGTGATTACCCGAGGGGGAGGCACGTTCCTCACTTCCAGCTGGACCATGAGTGCTTGGTGACAGGGACGAGCCCAGGTGCTTCGGGAGCCGCTCGCTGCGCGGGGTGAGGGCAGGGCAGCTTGGTGTGACAACCCGCTAAGAGAAACAGCCTCTCCATTCCTCAGTGCAAGGTGTTCAAAATGGGAGTTACCTTATAAAAACTTAGAATGCTTTTTTACTTACATTGAAATTCTTTGTCAGTTGTGGGTCACTACCAGGTTTGAAAGCTCTTTAGAGTTAGAGCACAGTAAGACCCAGGAAATAGAAAAGAAGGAACTGTGGTAGCAGGGGAGAGGATAGACCCTACAGGGAGTATTTCCCCGTGCTTGTCCTCCCCACACTACCTTGGTCGCTCCCTTCTCCACTCCTGGTCTTTTCTCTGGATGTACTTTCAGAAGCCTAGTGCAGTCCCCACACACGCTTCCCCTCCAGGCCGGAGCCCTCGAGCCTCACGTGGAGCGCGAGTCCCTGCACCGGCCCGCGCGCAGGGTGAGGGGGAACGGGCCGGCCACCCCTGCCAGGCGCAGCCCTGCGGTCCCTGCTCCCCCGTGGGGCTCTGCTGCTCTGCGCCCGGCGAGACGGGCCCTTCCTCACACAACCTACCCGTCTGCGCAGCCACGGAGAGCAGAGCCGTGAGGCAGCTAGAGAACCGCGTGCTGACTGAGGTCACACCTGCAGAACAGCAGCAACCTTCGGGCCAGTTACAGTAGTACAAGAAATCAATGCGAGAGTGGCTGCCACCGAGTGACTAATATAATGTGTGTTGCTCTAGCAGGCAGCTGTCCCATTTGGAACCAAAACTGCTTGGTCAAGCATAGGAAAAGACAGAACATTTTGGTCAGGGCCAAAAAAATGAAATAATCTGATCCTCATCTCTGAAGAACAGCTAGCCAGACACCCAGATTTTTAACTGGTGACAAATATTTCTTATCAGCGGGACAGATGAAATATTTACGGTGTTAGGTTGTTGCTTCCGTCAGCACATCATCATTTATTTTATTGACGGATGAAGCACCAAGCAGCTACCTCACTCCTTGCCAGTGCTGGCTGTCGCATCTGACCGCATTGTCCAGATCAGCAAAAGGGTGGTCAGCATCATCAACTTTCTAAAAGCCTGTTCAGCCTTTCTGTTAATCCTCCTCGCTGACACTTTTCAGGATGAAAAGGGAGTTGTAGTGTCCAAATAAAAGCAGTCTCCAAGGAGCATAGTGAAAGAATAATTGCCCTGAGCTTTTCTGAGAAAAATCCTGAGGAGAAGCGGCAACATGGGGAAGAGCAGTGCACTCTGAACATGCTGTGTTCAGCGCAGAGCACATCCCAGCAGGGACCTCGGTGACACGTTTCATCCAGTTCAAGGTCACCGTTACCTTCAGCACTTCCAGGTCCCGGGTTCCCTGGGCAGAACGCGGCGTGGGGAAGCGCCCCAGAGCCGGGCTGCCCAGCGCGCGAACACCGCGCCAGCCCCGGCAGAGGCAGGGAGGATTTCTGCCAGGGAGGAGAGCAGGCATGCTCAGCTTTGGCTTGAAAAATTCATCTGAAATACACGGCCCTGTAGCCAGATGTTCCTTTGTTTGAAAAAATGGTTGGGTCATTCAAGGTCTGCAATCTGAGTAGCCCCTGGTAGCCAGCACTGCTAGCTAGGACATGTAGCTAGATGTAGACTTACTGCCACAGATTATTTTAATGTCATCTCAAATTCCACAGTTCATAACGGCAAGATTTTTACAACTCACTTCAGTCTCATTTTCTTTGAAAAAGCTGTAAAGAAATATGCGACCCAGAAAACACTACCGTGCCTGAGCTGCATTCTAGAGCCTCATCTTGCAAGGGCAAAACATTAGCCTTTTGGCAATGTGACATGATGTTCCTCTGCAACAGGCCCAGTGAAAACAGGTGATTAGTGTTAGATCTTTTCCAACAGGTTTCTCAAAGTTAAGTTCCTTATCTACTGCTTAGATACCACGACTACACCATTTTCTATGTGGAAAGAAAGAAAAGAGCATGAAATGAAGGCATCTGATAGAAAAGTGAGCAAAAAAGCTCACTTAGCTTTTTCTTAGTTCTAGAGAGCAATTTTGTAAATTCATCCTGGCTTTTATAAAAAGAAAATATGTTCCCATTTTTCAAGGCCGTTGCTGGGTTTTGGGAGGAAGCAGCTGGATGAACTTTGTGGTTTGCCTGACTTAATGGAATTTTGCTCACTTCACATCTAATCAGAAACACTGAGAGTTTTCACAGCTGTTAGTAGGCTAGAGGTGCCCGGCATGCACTGGTGCCACTAGATAGAGCTTTGCGTCCGAATCCGTACGCAGGTTTGGAAGTCTCAAGAGGATACCTCTGCTGAGTCTTTTCCAGTCATACTTGCAAGCAGTTGTCCGTTTTTTCTTTTAATTTTTTCTGTGCAAGTTTGTCGACACCGAGTTTGGGGCAAGACTGTGCGAGGAGCAGTGCCTGGTGCCCTGCGGCGGAGCAGCTGGAGAGCCCTGGCTTCTCTGCTGCCGCCTGCCCGGTCAGGGTCTGGCTCTGCTTCCCGCCCGGACACACTCACTAGCAGTAACGCAGTTTTGGCCTGTCCCTTTCATGGTCCTGTTGGCTGGCAGTGCTTTCGTGGAGGAGGAGGAGGAGGAGGAGGATGTGTGCTGAGGGGTACTAGAGCCGGCACCTGCAGGCCGGTGTCTGCTCGGTGCCTGCTCTGGGGACGCGCTGGCACCGCGGCGCGTGGGGAGGATGAGCTGGCCCCTGCACCGAGCGGGCCAGGGAGCACGCGCCACGCTCTGAGCCCGTCACAGTAAACGCACCGCTGAGCTCCTCGCGTAATGGTTTTTCACCACGCTATCACAATCCTAAAGAGAGCAGTTTCCTTGGCTTGTGTTTGTCTTCTAGTTTCTTTGGTTTCCATAGGCAGAGTGTGACCCGTTGCTCCGTTGTGAAAGCACTGCCCTCTGCCTAAGTGGCAGCTGCATTCCCTTCAGCAGAGCAAAACCCAGCGGCAGGCGGCAGGGGACATGGGAATGGGGCTCTGTGTGACAGGGAAGCAGCTCGGAAGTGAGACATGACACACATCGAAGAGGACATACATTTCTGGAATACTCACCTTCTGTTCAAATTGACATGCTTCTCTGCTTGTTGCTATATGAATAGGTGGACAATGTCACCTCTTTCCCATTCCTGCCCTTCTTCTCAAGCTCCTTCCTACATTGCCATGTCCATTTTTTCCCTGATCTTTCTTTCACAGTTTCCAGTAGATTTACTGAGCCCTTTGACCTACGAGTTACACTTTTGCTGCTGTTTCAACTTTGGAAGAATGAGCACAAAAAGAAAGCTTTCACAGAGATTGCTGTGCTGCCAAGCTAACGCATGACCCCGGCTGTGCTGCTAAAATGGGGACTGAGGTGGGAATACCGGGTGCAGTGTTGTGTCCTGAGTCACAGTGTTTACAAGGCAGGAATATCCTCCTGGGCTGCATCCTCAGACTAGGGACATGGCTGTGTTTTTCCCATTAACACTAATGGAAGTCAAGAGGCTGAACCACACACTGTGCACAAAAATGTTCCCCTTTCTGTTTGCATCCTGCAAAGCCATCTTGTGCTTTTCCTCCCTGCTCCGCTTCTGTAGCAGGAGGTGCTTAGAGATGAGGGTTATGTGTGGTGTTCTCTCTGTTACAGAGGGATGTCACTCCGTACATTTCGTGCTCTTCTCTGTCTCCATACTTTCGTGATACTTACGGGATGGAATACTCGTTGAAATTTGTGAATCTTGTGGCATGGGTTCCGTCTATTTGGAAGGCAGTTGTGCTAGGTAAGATGCAGTGAAAGATGTCCTGTCTGCAGTGGAAATGAACTGACAGGGAGCTAGAACTGTTGGTCTCCTCAGTGTTGTGTCTGAATGCACCTCGGCGGGTAGAGGTGCAGCTGAAATTGTTCTCAATAAAACAGTGCTCCTCGATAAGCTAAGCCATTACCTCGGGTCAGAAATATAGTTTAGCGTTTGGAATTTTGAAGGCAAGAAAAAAAAATGCAGTTATGAAAATGGTAAAAAAACAAAGCCTATTTTACAGAATTTTGGAGATAGCCCGGTTATTAAACAGTGATTCCAAGCACCTGCAATGCAGCCGTGGCAAGTTTTATTCAGGTAAATACCCTGTTATACTTAGCAGGGCTTTTTCACAGTCTGCCCAACACTTTCTTTAAAAGAACAGCTGGTATCTCATATGTTTGATGCCAACAGCCCCTGCAGTACTTCTGGAGGAAAACAACATACAGCAGGACTGAGCAGGCTGAGAACAGGGCCAGTGCCTGCCCATAGGGTCTTGACTGGTTTCCCTCTTTCAGAAACATGTGATACTTGCAGAGGATGCCCGTTTTAATTTGTATTTTGACAGCAGTATTGTTTTTCCTGTTATTTTAAGACCTTAACAAAGTAGTAAGAAAACCACTAATCACTCTGATTTAGCTTTTTGGAGAATAGAGTGCCAGAATGCATATATGAGGCTGTTAACCTTTTGCTGAAACTGTGTGCTGCTTGGAAGAAGATCCGGCCTTGGAAAATACCATTGCTGAATGTCTTATTGTCAGTTCTGTGAGTAAAGAGTAATTCCATCAAATTGATTTTTCTGCAATGAGTGGCATGAAAGGAGAATGGAGCAGCCTTTTTTATTTAGTACTATATAAGCTAGCTATAATTGAGAGGGAAAGAAAAAATGTACTTGTCATTTGCTAACTCTTTCTCAGTGGCATTGATGAAAGGTATCTTTAACAGCTAGCACAATACAGATGTTCTTTCATTTTCTAGAAAGACTGAGTGTAAATATATCATGTTGGGTTTTTTTGCCTTTAGTAGGTGCCTCCAGGCAAAAGAAATCTGTGAGGCTTGCAAGGTATTACATTACTTACTGCTTTCTTCCTTTGACTTGCTACATCATCTCCTGGCTGCCTCGAGCAAACCTGTTCAAGGACTCTCTGAACAGAAGCTACTGCCGTGCCTTGCAAAGAGGGGGAGGCTGCTGGAATGCTTTCACATAGGAGGAGCAGCAGTGCGGCTCGGTATGTTGGCGCTTTGAAGGGTTTCTAGCAGTGATACAGGATCTTTCTCACCCCAGGTTAGTTGTAGACATTTGGGTAAATGCCAGGGGTGGCGCAGAGACCAGCAGCATTGCCTGCTTTGCTGCTGTGTCTGTGTGTCTAGCGTTTGCTGGGGTGGTTTAGGGCAGTTTCCTCTTGCAGGTGCCGTTCCGCTGGTCGGCAGTCCGTGTAGCATTCACAGCTCCCCCTGGCCCTGCTCGGGGTGGGACGGAGCGAGGCCAGCCTGGGGAGACCTGCTGGGGCTTGCGCTGGAGCCGTGGTCGGCCTTGTGCCATTGCACCGGAGCAGGAGCGCCGAGGAGAGGAGCCTTGGCCCGGGAGAGCAAGGCTGGACATAGATGAGGGCTGTTGCCCTTCCCGCACACCGGCACGCGGACAGGGCGAGGCTGGCTGGTCTTCAAATCCGTTCCTTAAATAGGCTCTTATGAATGCTGGGTACAAGAATGCATGCACGCACACAAGTAGAGAAAAGAAATAAAATACCAGACTGTGGGGAAACAATAAGGATAAATGCTTGAGCCTTGCAGAGCTGTAACACAAGCACTGGATGTCACGGACTCTTCCAGGAATCCATCCCTGACTGGTAACGGTGTTCCTCTTATGCAGTGCTCCAGGCAGGATGGATACTGCCCAGAGCGAGGCAGCCTTGTGTGCTGGCCCTAATGCCACTTCACGGAACACGGCTTGCAGAGGAAGTGCAATGTCAGGACCTTCCAATAAAGCCATTATATGCGATGCTGAAATGGAGAACAGTTTTTACGGGCCTGTACGGTTCTTCAGACAAATTCGTCAGTCATTGTATTTCTGTTTTTCTCATAAACAAGAGCAGTGTTTTAGTTTATCTTCTGCTCGGCTGTAAACCTACTTGCTAGTATTAGGTTTGCAAATGAAGAGTGGTTCATCTGATGGCAGTACATGCATAAAATAAAGGCCAAGACCTTTAAGCAAGACCTAATTTTGCAGCAGGTACAAAAATGGAGTTGACTGTCAGTGGGTCAGGTCCCATCCAAAGGGTGACCACTGGCCACCAGCAAGGTGATGGAGAGAGCTGGGCCAGGCTGGCCAGACATGGCTCTCTGTAGCCACCACAGGTTGCCCCACAGATCCCTGCTCTGCTCCGCAGGACCAGCTTCTGCTGCCAGTTACCATTGTAATTAGCCCTTCAGTCAGAATCAAAGTCATTTTCGAAGGTTCACGACTGGAAAGTGTTGGCCGGTGCATGTAACTGTGCGAAAGCCAGGCTGCTGCCTGCAGAAGCTGTGTGCTTTAGAGAGTGGTACTAGGGTGCAGAGTAACCCCTGTGCAGCGGGAACGCCTGTTCTTCGGGCCCTGCTGCTGCTTTCCCT
>JASSRY010001014.1:1434521-1448117 GCA_032466555.1 Tinamus major
TAAGGTCTGAGCATCGGACTGAAAGGGACTGTGGTTGCAATAACTGCTCTGCCTTTTGTAGGAGTTGCATTAAATATCAGTATGACCTACTCATTAGTGTATTTTTAGGACAGTTGGCCAGTGAAGAAGCTAATCCCTTCAAGCAGGACTTACGCTGAATTCAGGTGTCCATATTACAATGGGTTCCCTGAAAAACAAAGCAGAGTCTCTGCAAGAATTCCCTGCTCCGGGTGAGCCCTCCACACCTACACCCAGCTGAAGGCAGGGTGCAGCTGGTGGAAATGTCCACGCTGGGTGTAATGCCCAGGAGCTGGATTACCTACAAAATGCCCGTGGGGGCATTTCCTTGGGTGTGCACCTGGGCTGGGAGAGCTGGGAGCCGCTTGCTGTTCAGTAGCTGCGTGGATCGGGTGGTGTGTGGGAAGTGAGAAACAGGCTTTTAAACCTGCAGCTCTCCCTTCCCAGCGCTGTGCCCGGCTATGTGGCTGCAAGCTGTTGTGTTTTGGACGTGTGGAGGGCAGAGCTGCTCTGCTAAGAAAAGTGGTGCTGCTCCCGAACATAAGTCCTGTGGTGTAGAGGGGACGTGGATGTTGCAGACCAATGGGACAGTTGTGTGGCAGGGCAGGAACCTGGGTGTCGGGCTTACTCCAGTACTGGATCCACATGTAGCCAGCATTTGGTGTGGAGTGCAGCATTTTGAAACAGGGAGTTTTGCTCAGACTTCCTTTGGACGTGAGCACCGCAAGGCTTCAGAGCGGGAAGCAGAGCTTTTCCCAGGGCAGCCTAACAGCTGTAGGAAACACCTGGGATGGGGAAAGGTGGGCCGGAGCTACCTCAAGGGAAGAAAATGGGGCTTCCCCAGGTCTCCTTTTCTGGAGGAGTGCTTCTAATTACTGATGACTAATGAAGATCTGGTGCCAGCACCCAAGTGTGCAGTAAGAAATGAAAGTGAGCCCTGCTCTTTGCTCCAAAAACAGAGGCTGCTGATACTTAGCCTTGAGAGAGCACACTTAAGGGAGGTGTTGTACCTGGCACAGCTCTGCTCTGCCCTGGCAGTCAGGACCAGCTGCTGTGGCCCAGCACTGAGGGGTCCTAGTCCTTGGTGCTGCCTCCGCCGCTCTCTGCGTGGGAGCTGAACGCGCCGGAGGACCTCTTGTCTTTGACAAATCTGCTGAGGGGAGTGATACAACTTGCATTTCCTTCCAACAGGACGAGCCAACTCCTAGGATTTTTCAGGGAAATTTTTGCAAAAGGAACACACTAAGTCACAGACTATCAAGACTCATGCACAATGAGACCTGATTTCCCTTCGTGCCCTTTAGTGAGGTGAGGCACTGAATCATTCGATCCTGCCATGCTCTGTAAAAGCCTCCTCACAAGACCTTCCTTCAACAAGGAGCAAATAATGGCGCTTCCCAGCTGCCCAAGAACAATTTCACACTTCAAATTAATATACTAAACCTTTCTGTGTCTGCTCACTTTCTCTGTTTTACTGGAAAGGAAGAATTAAACAGAACTGGCCCAAATGGGATGTTTTCAGTGCCTAAGGTAACGCTCGCTCGCCTCTGTGCTGCCAATTGCTAGCTCTGCTCTTTCCATCACTCTTCCCGTTCTTCCTCCCTTGCTTTCCACACTGTTTGCACAAGACACATTAGGAGACCCAGGGAGTCACTGGCAGTTCTGCCTCAGCAGGTGAGCACAGGGTGTCCTGTAACACACGTGAGCGAGGCTGCTCCTTTTGGGAGCTGGGGGTTTGTGCTGTTCGGTGTTGGTTGCAGGTAGATTAATCACAACACTCGAAGAGGAAGATGCTGCTCTCCTAGACAGTTGTCTCCCTCCCTCATCTTAGCCTTCCCTTGCATTGGCAGGAAAAAATGTGAGTGCATTCCAAACTCCTTAAATCCCTCCAGTTCTCACATCCTGATAAATCATCTCTCTTTCTTCCTCTAGTTACTGAACCCATGTCACATGTTGTCATTTTTTCACCCCTTTCATTGATTGCTATAATACTCTGTCTTATTCCCTAATCTTCCAGAAAATTTCCTTCTGCTAGGCTGGAGCGTGTGTTAGGTGTGCGGGGAGGGGGGAAATGCCGTTTCGGCTGGCGAGTCGCCCTTCTGGGCAGCAGCAGCAGGAGGTGGCGAAGCCAGCGGGGCAGGCGGCGGCGCCGGGGCTGGGCAGGGCCCTGCAGCGCGGTAGGAGCAAGCTGGGACATGGGTAGGAACAAGCTGGCACATCGCGTCGGAGTGTGGTCTGGAAGTGTTCGAGGCAGCTCTGGAAGACCTCAGTGGTCCTGAGAAAGCAGCATAGCAGCGGCAGCGCCGAGGTCTGTAGCGGGTGATTCACCTTGCTGTGAGGCTACTTTTCATTATCCTCAGCACACGCTTCTCTGCTGCCGGCGCGGGTGCAGAGCTGCAGTCGCAGCTCTCCGTAGTTTCAGGAGTCTTCTCTGATGTACATTTACCTCTGAATTAGTCTAGTCCCTTCTTGTGAAATGGCCTGTCCCAGGGTCAGCACTTCCACTGCCTGCCAAGGAGTTACCCGGGCAGAGCTGCCGTTGGTCTTAGTGAAGCAGAAGCAGCTCTCGGGGCTAATGCTGGCCCTTCTGTGTGAGCAGCTGGAGCCCAGCTGCAGCAAAGCTGGTGGACCCGTAGATAAGCCCTGCACTGGAAGTCTCTAGAACTGGAGTGCTGCTTTGTTCTGTGTCTCCCTCTGCGGTCGCTTGTGTTTTGCCCAACACAAGTCACTGCACTGATGACCCCCAGCAGGGAAAAATGTGAGTCCCTGTAGCGTGAGCTAAAGTCAGGAGCTGTCCTGCAGCACTGCGGGCCGGAGATGTCTCTACTGAGAAATTCAGTTTTGTTCTAGAAGAAGCCCCTTATGAGCTTGTAGAACTACTGTGAAATACAGAGTAGGGAGCAGGAGTCTAGATGCTTTCTGTAGCCATCACATAACAACATTGTGAATCCTTGTTATAGATATCCAACTGGTGTATTTAACAAGCAGAATTTTCACCACAAAATAAAGATACAAAAGAGTTCCATAAATAATATCTGACAAATTGTTTTGGAAAGCTTAGCTGGGTATCTAAGCCATCTAGCTTTAGCCACCTAATTTAGTTAAGACTAATTAAGACAGTCTGCCCAAGGGAAACAGATGTTGTCAGACTAAGGTCCTGTTTTCAGCTGTGCTCTGCTATGATTTCTCCCCCTCTACTGACTGTGAGAAGCCTTGGGAGACCAGTATCCTGATCTAAATTAAGCAGAGTGAAAACACTTGCAGAGGGGCCAGCTCATAGCAGCTATCTCATTGCAGACTGGCTGCAATGAAATTTTAAGACTGCAGACATGTTAAAATGAAGTGCCTGTGTCCACAAGCTGTAGCTGAGTCACAGTTGCTTGGCACTTTGCTTTTTATCATACAGTCTTCATCATAAAACACCTCTTGTTACCGTTTAGAACATGATAATGCTCATTTAAATGCTAGTTTTCTAAGATATTCCAAAGAAAAGTCTACAACAGCATAATCAGCTAAAAAACTAAGCATATTTGGTGTGTTACAATGCACTCTGACTTCAAAAATTAACACGGGATAATGGTCATTCTTTTTCTTTCCAGCGCTCAGGCGGTGCCTTAGCTATTCCTTTGTGTGCATTCCAAGGAACTGTGTCTCTGCAGGCACCCACGGGAAAAACCCTCTCTTTATCTACCTACGAGGTGAGCACTGACGGGCAAAAAATAACACCCACGTCCAAGAAGATTGAAGTGTATCGCTCTAAGAGTGTTGGTCATGAGCCAAACCTGGAGAAGTCGCCAAACACGTTTGCTGACACAAGTGTTAAAATTCATTTAGAGGTTCTTGAGATTTGTGACAATGAAGAGGCCCTGGATACCGTGTCCATCATCAGTAATATCAGCCAGTCCTCCACACAGGTTAGGTCTCCATCCTTACGGTATTCACGGAAAGAGAACAGGTTTGTTTCGTGTGATTTAGGGGAAACTGCCTCCTACTCACTCTTCATACCATCCAACAACCCTGACAGTGATATTAACATATCAATTCCAGACACCGTCGAAGCTCATCGGCAGAACAGTAAAAAGCAACATATGGAAAGAGATGGTTATCAGGAAGAAATACAAATGTTGAATAAAGCATACAGAAAACATGAAGAAGAAGGCAACAATTAAAAGACATTTAATCTAGACATTTAAATGGATTTAACAGACACTGCTCCTCTTGACTCAAGTTGTTCTAGAAAATACTGTTTTTTCCTAATACATAAATTTTGGGGGGGGGTCTACTATCAAATAGATCGGAACTTTAAATTGCATATAGTTGGGAAAACAAATACTTAAGTGCTTTACAGCCTTGCTTAGTGAATTTCAAGTTATTTATATATCTATTTATTTGAAGAACTCTCATGTCTAAAAATAACTCAAAGTCTTAGAAAACTGCATTGGTTTCTTGTTGGCACTGGGTGGCCTGTCCACGAGAACCTGGGGAAACACTTCATCCAAGTGAAGTTTTAACAGTTTTTACTGACTGTTGCAATTCTTCTCTTACTGCTCTGTTACGTCTCTTACATGACTTGAAACATTTATCTGCAAAAATGTAGCAAAAGTTTAAGACTAACTCCTTTATTTGACTAAGTAAAGGGTTAAAAGACAATGAGGTGATTTAGGTTTATATTGTTCTGTGTGTGATTCATGTGTAATACTATGTACTGGATGGCTGAAATGTAAGCATGTACATTCTGTAAATACATCGTCGTGGAACTTGACAATGTTCTCATGGCTTGACATTTCTTTGGTGAAGTGTGTATAATATTGGTTAATTTTATGCCAGTGACTCTAAGGAGTACCCTTTCCTTGCCTCCATGATGTCTTGCCAAGTTAAGAGGTTTCACAACCTCACAGTATATTTGCACTAGGTTCAAATAAAGGTAACATTTGAAATGTCTCAAGAGCTAAACCATTAAAATGAATTTGATTAATTTTTCATGTTTAAAGATTTTCAGACAGGAGGCATCCCTAAGCAAGGAGCAGTGGTTTGCAATGCGATCTTCCATGCGGGACGGTGGCTGCGGGAGTCCCAGCGGCTCTTGGCAAGGACACCAGCATCGCTCCTGCCATGTAGCCCTTGTCAGTAAACCCCTCATCACTCTGCTTGGGACAGACCCGCATGCTTTACAGCTAACATAGTCAGGAGTCTGCAGTTACAGCTGATTTATGACTTGTAAGAGGGGCGAGGGAGCTCTTCATGGTGGCCAGTCTTGGAGATCTGACTTAGACATCGACCTCCAGAGAGGGAGGCAGAGCGGTTCCTGCTCTGAATCACTCTCAGGAGGAGTCTGGGCCTCTACTGACTTACAGGAAACCTAAAACTAAGTGTAAAACCAGCCTAAAGGTACCGAATACTCCATTTTATGTCAGATTAGATAAAAAGTGGCCAAACAGTTGATGGAGTCCTCAAGTTCTTCATGAAATATGTTGCAAACATTCTTAAGGCTAATGTGCAATTAATGCTAGGACAGCGATGTGCATGAGGAGAGAATCAGTGTCCAAGGCTGCAGGTTGTTGTGGTAAAGGTGGATCCCTCTGCGAATTCTGCTTTCCACAGACTACCTTTCCAGGCTGAAAACAAGGGTACTTTCAAGATTCCCTCAAGGCTCTTGTACCATGAAGATGTTACATTTCAGATTTAACAGGAGACTACAGCAGGACTGAGTTACTCATGCCCTATAGTAAGTCACTGTTTATATGGACTAAGCAAAGAGGCCTTGAGCTGTCTCTGAAGCTGCTGCTTTTCTTTGTCTTCTGTAGACGGGACACAAAGGTTGAGCCATAGCCACACGTGCGCTTCATCATGGCACCAGGGCTTTCTGGTTTGCCAGGTGTTTCCTTTCTTTCCTGAGAAGTGGTGGGGACCCTGCTGACAAGAAGATCAAGTGCTGAGGTGTTAAACTCAGGTGGGTATATTTAGAAAGGGTTAAAATTTAGAGGTACTAAAATTCTGCAGAGATGCAAACCTGAACTTGACCTAATCATAGAATATTGTTCTGCTGCTGTAATAAAAATTAAATTTTCTTTAATGAATCAGTTAATTTGCTAACATTATTTTATGTTTTGCTCTAAAATGAGTCACATGATTAAACATTTTAAAATGTCTGAAAACAGAAGTTGTAATTGTTGAGTAGATACCAGTTTTTTGCACAAAGCGCTAGCAAACTAGCTGCATACTCTCATGCTTTATGTGTTCATGTACAGTATCAAAGTGTACTCATCATTTTGGAAGTATAATTGGACTTCTAAAAAAAAAACGATTCTAATAGTTTGTCACAAAAACATTTTTCTTCCTCTTCTGTGTTTTTTTCTGTCTGACCTTTTTATGTATTTCAGGGACAGCTTGACATTTGAGAGCAAAGTGGTTGTCAGTGACCATTTGAAGGTAACTTGAAAGAGAGCTCACCTCTGTGCAGGCACCACAGGGACTGAATGAAAACACAATCCTCTGGAAAAATGTGACCTGAATCTGCTTTGGGTCTTGCCCTGCTGTTAGGGCTTGGACTACTGAATAATGCAAAGGATGCAAAGTAAGAAACTGGAAAGTATTTTTGTAGATGTTCTTTGTTAAACAGTATACCCAGAGGGTCAAAGCTTGCTTTCAGTGGCACTCAGGTATACTGAGAATAACAAGCTACAAGAAAGATAAAGTTTTTATAAGCAGGCTCAGGCCCAAGAGCCACAAATTCCTCAAAGAACAGTGTTCCTTAAATAACAGATATAGCCAGGTACAGAAATGTAATCTTCCCTGTAATATACTTGATTGAAAATACATCTTTTAACATCATATTATTTTAAAATACAGCTATTTCATACAAAATAGTAACTGTTATTTGTATATTATTTCGCCTTTATAGATTTGAGGCTGATGCATAGATTCTGGAACGTGATTTCACTTCCTGGTATGTATCACTATAATGATTAAAAACACTAGCATTTAAGTACTATGTTTCTCTGTCATAATGTGTTTTACAGATTTAGACAGTTGTCTCAGGGCAGAATAACTTCTGCCTTTCTAAACTTGAGCCACAGCTGCTCTGTGTATTTCAGTTCCCGTGTATGTGTTCCATGTGCTGAACCTTCCTGTGTGTTTTACAGTCTAGTGAGATACTCAGTCCTTATACAAGTGATCCTTACTCACACACCAAGTCCCACTGACTGCAGCCTGATTCACTCGTGGGGTTGAGAGCCTTTAACGCTGGATCCTCTTCCCTTGGTTCATCCCATTCTTGCTGTTTGTCTGTCGGTAGTTTCATATTTCTTCTTGAGGAATCCAACTTCATTAGGAATCTCACTTTGGGATGCCAGACACTATCTTTTGTCCTTTTTGAGAACATGCTGCTACCAAAATAAACCATTGTGCATAGATTGATTGCTTTATGTCATGAAAATGGGCTACTGAAATGAACGAAAATGAATGCGAGCCGCGGTTGAAAGTTGGATAACTCCAGTAATTTTCAAACCACTGAGTTTATTTCAAGAAATTCCTCATGTCATGTATATTACAAAAAGATCTTTGTATGAGTAGATACACATTTGCTGTCTTTCCAGCATCTGAATCTACTGCAAATACTTCCATTTTGAAAGTTTTCTTTCCATGCAGATGGAACTTTTCCTTATGCACTTAAATCTCATTTACTTCATGCACATGTGCTGCCTGAGCATCCAAATGTGGTACCATGCTGAGACACTGGAGCAAACAGAACAGGTCTGCTGAAGTTACCTCACTGGTTTCCCTGCAGTGATGAAGAAAGCTCTTAAATATGTTCTCGGTTTGCTTATATGTCATGGCCTCTAAAGCTGCCTGTTCTGATTTGGTTACAGTGCAGCTGGATCCTATTACTCGGTGTCCTAATCTGTGAGCGCTGCACCGTTTTGAAACCAGGTGAATCCTGTAACCTCACCCTCATCCCACTAATGGGTTCAGAGCTGGGAAGGGAGAGGTGTCACCACGTGGTGGCCTTAATGAAGGAGAAGCTGCGCCCTGGTGCGGTGGCTGCACTTGCACCAAGTTACGTGCTCCCTAGGGACGTTGGCGTTCGGTGGCTCTTTGTGATAGCGCCTGCAGTCTGCTGCCTGTGTTACGAGCTGTAATGGGACTGCAGCAATTACTCCTTCTTCCAGGTTTTTTAAGGTTGTCAGGAGCCCCCAGGGTACAAGTGAATCCTGCCATCTGTTCCAGCTGCCTTTATAGGTTTCTCATTGCAGGAGTGGGGGGTACCAGTTCTGAGAACAACTTGTCTAACAGTGTCTGTATAAACTGGGCAAGTAGCTGCCTATTAAAGAGCTTATTTCATTTGCCTTCTGGATTTCATTGTAGCTATTCTCTAGCTTCAGACTAGCATCACACATCTCCTGTCATTATACATCTAAAGGATATATATCTATCTCTAAGGATTAGAGATACTAATTGCCCCAATTTATGTTCAGCAACAGGCAAAACTCAGCTCAGGACTTCACATGTGTGGGGGCAATGTCATGTCATTGACACTAGAGCAGCAGTGTGTGTTTATCCATCTCCACTGTCCTGCTTTATCCTTTTGGAAGGATTTGTGTTATTTTCCCTGGTTTACAGAGATGTTCTGGTGAGTTATTTGAGAGGGAAAACTTTTCTTTTGACATTCCTTCATTCACATTTCTAGAAATTATTTTCCTTGACTCTGATCCTTGTCTGGTTACCACAGTGGGGCTTCAGAATATTGTGAAATTACTGTGAGTTCCTGTTGGATGGTAAGAAGTGTGCCCACCGAGTGTGCCCTCCAGTCCCCATCGACCCCAGAAGCACGATGCAAGGGGGAAGTGAGGAAGAAGAACTTTTCTTCTCCAATTCACCCCCAAACACTACGTTCAGGCACTCTGTGCTGGTGACTCGCAGACCTGGTTCTCTCTTCCCGACCTGCCTGTTCTCGCACACGTTCTAAATCCGCCGTGTCTGGCACGCGTAGAGCAAGTGTGTAAGAAAGGTCAGGTCTGTAGTAAGAGATACCCCTGTAGGCTGAAGCTGCATCGTGGGCAGCACTGAATGTTTTACTATATTTCATGACTGTTGCTCCTCTCTCACAGTAGGTTTCGGGCAGCAGTCGGAGCGTCCGCGATGGCCGATGTTGCCCCTGCGCGTTCCGGGGGCCGCGGGAACGGCTCGCGATCCCTGCGGGGAGGCCGCGCGGCGGGGCTCGAACCCGCGGACCCACCGGCAGGGGGCGTGACCCTGGCGGAGGGGGCGTGGCCCCGGCGGCGGAGGGTGTGGCCTCAGCGGTGGGGGCGTGGCCCCGCGGGCGGAAGCGAGGCGGCGGAAGAGGCGGGCTCGGCGTCGCGGCTCCGTGCGGGCGCCGCCATGAGCTACGAGCAGCGGTGGGAGCGGGGCCGCGATGGCGACGGCGGGGCCCGGCCCTCCCCGTCCGGCGGCGGGGGCCGCGGCGGGCGCGGCCGCCACCCCAGCCACCTCAAGGGCCGCGAGATCGGGCTGTGGTACGCGCGCAAGCAGGGCCAGAAGAGCAAGGAGAGCGACCGGCAGCAGGTGCGGGCCGAGCGCGCGGGGCGCCGGGCGCGCGGGGCGGGCGGCGGTAACCGCGCTGCTTCCCCCTGTGTCCGCAGAGAGCCGTGGTGCGCATGGACGAGCGCAGGGAGGAGCAGATCGTGCAGCTGCTGAGCAGCGTCCAGGCCAAAGGCGAGCGGGAGCAGGAGGCCATGTCCTGGTGGTCGGGGGACGAGGAAGGGTGAGCAGCCAGCGCGGCGCCTCGGCGCGCGGAGCGCCCGCGGCCGCGGGGAGTCCGGCCTGAGCCAGGCCGCTGTCCCGCTTGGGCTCTCCATGGCGCCCCACATCCATGGGGAGTGCCGGGCCTGGCAGCAGGTTGGGTAGAGCCTTCCTAGAGATGCTCTGGGGCCTGGCGTTACGGAGGGGCTGGTCGCGCCGAGTGCGTGGGGACAGGTCTCTTCCCAACGCTGCGCTCCCTGTGCCCAACGCCAGGCAGCTTTCGGATGCAGTGTCTGAAAAGCAGGCGGGAGGTTTGCCTTGCACGCCTCCCCGCCGCCAGCGCCTCGGGGTGCTCTCTGAGCCGTTTGTGCGCCCTGTTTGCCCCAGAAACGCTCCAGAGGAGCCTGCAAAGGTGAAGCCAGCTGTGGAAAAAGCTCCTGTAAAGCAGAGACCAGTGTTGGAGAAAACATATCTTGATCGAGATGCTGAGTATCTCTTTGAGAAAAACGATCAAGATGCTGATTTAGATGAGCAGCTTAAAGAAGACTTAAGACAGAAGAAATCCGATCCAAGATACATTGAAATGCAGGTACTTTCTAAGGTGTAAAATAGAAAGCTTTTAGCGCTTTTTAAAGTTAGTATGACTGGAATACATAATTGCATCCCAGTTTATTTGCTGTGAAGTTGTCATGGTGTTAGTTGTGCTAAACTAATTACTTCTGTAGTTTCTTACACATACGTATTTATAGGGCAGTGATTAAAAAACAAGCTTTTAGTGATAATTTTAGTTATCATTTCATTTAGTTAAGAACATTAGAAATTGCATATTTAACCTAAGTATAAACATTCTGTAGTAGATTTGCTTTTTGTTATTATCATTTCTAAATGTAATGAAGTTGAAAGCATGCTTGGAATTAACTTTATTTCTAGTGGGCCTCTGTTTACATGGGTATTAGTAGAAAAACTTATCTTTTTTTTTTTTTCTTAGCTTAGTCTAGATTAAATCTGTTGTATTAATTTAGTGTTGGAAAGATGTTTACAGATGCATTTTTTTTTTCTTTGTATCCCAGAGATTCCGAGAGAAACTTCCTTCTTACGGAATGCGAAGGGTAAATATATTTTTATTTTGTAATAATACGTACTTTTGTTGTAAAATGGGAGATTTTTGTATACGTAACCGGACTAAACAGAATACGCAAGTGTAGAAGAAGAAACTTTTGTGCAAAAGTTTCACAAGGTCTGCAACTATGCAACTCTGCTGCTTTTTCTTTTTTCCCTCTCTTCTCCCTCCCAGAATATATCTCCAAATTCATTGTTTCGAGATATGTAAAAACGTAACTTGGGATCATACATCTTTATCAATAGAGATGACAATATTCATAGAAATGGTTCTGAACATTAGATGCATTTTAAGTTATTTGTAATATAACCTTTTTATTATTTCTCTGAAGTCTTAGTAGAAGGAACTGAATACATGTTTTTTGTATGCCATGAAAATTTCCTTTAAGTTCTCATCACTGTAGAAAATATTTATAAGTGTTTTCTTTCTGTTTGGAAACAGGAACTTGTAAACCTGATAAACAATAATCGGGTCACTGTGATTAGTGGTGAGACGGGTTGTGGAAAGACCACCCAAGTTACCCAGTTCATCTTGGACGATTACATTGAGCGAGGAGTAGGGTCTACGTGCAGGATTGTGTGTACTCAGCCCAGGAGGATCAGCGCCATCTCCGTAAGTGCTGTTTTAACAGACTGAGCCACTTCATTGCTTATGGGTTTGTGTGTTTGTTTATCTATTTATTTATTATTTGGGGGGGGCTGTTTTGGTGGATTGGTTGGTTGATTTGTTTGTTGCCCATCCTTTTTGGGGGAGGAGACTGAAAGAAATGCTAACTTAAAATCATTGAATTAAAATACATTATTATTCTTCTTAATGTGGCCTGAATTTCCTGGGAAACTCTTTGGACTGCTAGATTCCATGCAATCTGCTAGATTACTTGAAGTTGAGAAGAGCTGATTCAAATGATTACGTAGAACCTGTACATCTCAAAGTGACTGATCGAGCACCCAATCTACTCGTACTAAATGCTTAAGACCCATGCTCAGCCAGAAGTGGACAGCTAAGATGGCCTTTTGTGTGTTAATTTTCAGTGTCATTATAATTTCTTCAAGGAATAGTTTTGTTAACACTAATCCAGCATTTTGTATTTTAAGTTTTGGTGGTTAATAGAATACTGGCACAGTGACTTTTCTGTGAAATTGTCACGTCAGTGATTTTAATGGATTTGGACAGTGTAGATGCAGATAAACGCAAATACAAATGTTTGGGACCGTTCAGAAACGTATGTTAACAAGCATGGAAGAATTCAGGTGTTAAGTGCACAGCAATTATTCCTTTTGGAGGAATTCTAATACTTAACCATACTCATTTGTTTCCCATGGGGAGAAGCTTGCCTTAATGAAAGGTTCATTCTAAGAGTATTTATTGTTAGTTTTTAATTGGTTGTGTTATTCTACAATAGAGTGCGGACTCCCTGTTCTTAGGATCAGCTGGGAAATGCCACTGTAAATGGAAGAGAGAAACTAGTCTTTAGTGGGTTGGGTTTGTTTGTTAGTTTTCTCTTGTTGATTATGTAGAGTCTTTGTTCAGGGTATTTCTTATTAGTGAGTAGCTAAGTCATAGATCATCTGTCCACATATATGTGTGTGTGTATATATAAAGATATATGTGCATATTTTCAATGCATTGGTTTGATTTTAAGGTGGCCGAGAGAGTTGCTGCTGAAAGGGCAGAAGCATGTGGTAATGGCAAGAGTACAGGATACCAAATTCGTCTGCAGAGGTGAGAAATACTTTTGTAGCAATTTTTGTATCTCCATATAAACTAGCAGCTATTGTTAATCAGTGTGAATATTTGAAATGAATTCCTAACATACGGAAGTGCTTTCTTTCAGGTGTTTTTTTCCAAAAGGCATTCCTGGGAGTAGCTGGGGTAGGGAAAAAGTCCTTAAAACTCAGCAAAATTTGCGTGGTGGTTGTATTTTATGCAGTAGCTCATTCGATGTTGATTAACTGCTGCAAGTTCTCCAATTCCAAGCCAGTTATGAACTCTGCACCGTATAGCCTTGATTGACGCCAAGTTGTATATTGTTAAAGTTCTTTATCTAGCTATTTTAAAAGGCTGTGCTGTCAGCAGAGAAAAAAATGATGTCTTCATTATTTTTAAAAGAAAAATTTAAATGCTGAAGGAGAAAACGCTATAAGCTACATGTCTGGGAACAGTTAAACTTGCTTATTGAATGGTTTCATTGAAGTTGGGTAATAGGCACAGTGCTGCTGTAGAGCAAAAACTATTACTTCAGGAGTCACCTGTAATTTAAAAAATAAAACTGAAATGTTACCAATAAACAACAAAAATCTCAATTATTATTGAGAACAACTTCTCCTAGCTTAGTTCTTTCAACAGCCTTTTAATTTGAAGCACTAAGTTACAGAAACTCATATATTCTTTTGATTGTTTAATCAAGAACGTTAAATTTTTTGCATGCTTACCCCCCAGCTGTCCTCTGTTTATGGAACTTAAATAGCTGCAGCAATTTGAAGTGAACAGAAAAGTGTGCAGATGATGAGGAATAATGTCTGGGCAGTTCTGTTGGTTACAAGTCGGTCATTTGCCATCAACAGTAACTCCTTGTTCCACCAGCTGAAATCTAAGTGAGCAAGTTAGAGAATAAAGCTGAGTGAGGCATGATGTTTATAATGGCTGTTGCATTTTGATTTTTAAGCTTTTAAAGTACTTTGTAAAGAGAAAATTCAAGAATTCTTAATGTGTCTTTTCCA
>JASSRY010001014.1:1450374-1469871 GCA_032466555.1 Tinamus major
ACAGATATTTTAAACCAGTTGGCCATTCTTTCCACATTATTAGGTCTCTTGAAAGTGGAAGACTCAGTAGAAGAGAGATCTCTCACTGAGAGTTCTCAGGAGGTAAATAGAAGGGTAAACTCAAGTTGTGTATTTACAGGTAGTCCATGAGGAAGAGAGACATCATATAGATGCTCCAAATGCATTTCAGTCAGAACATGAAAATTCTTAAACCTGCTAATTTAAACAGATCATAATCGCAATAAACTGTATTTTTTTTAAAAAAGTGTATTGAATGTATTGAAGATATTCAACAGTAGTGGGCTACTTAGTTTGTAATCACGTTAGTCTTAGAATACAGACATGAATGTGTGACTTGGTTAATAAGTGATCAGTATGCATGTTTTTGATGCCTGTAGGTATTCAGCAAGTACTATAGATGCCTTGGAAATGATGGATGATGACAAGGTTGACCTTGACCTTATAGCAGCACTTATCAGGCATATTGTTCTGGAAGAAGAGGTACGTTTCTGTCTAATATCAATATGTTTCTGTGATGCTACTGAATTGTGGTCAGTGGCTATTGGGAATGTCAGAGCTGATAAAGTTCTTTTGTCTTATTTTATAGAGTTATATAAAAGAATTGCTTCTGTGTGTGTGTATGTGTGTGGATAAACATACGTAACAGGAGTGGATAAAAGGAGTGTTGCTGTTATACCCTTTTTTTTTTACTTCCTGTTCAGAAATCGTGTGTTTTGTTCTCTTTTTAACTACAACTCAGGTTGTTTGATAATGTGGCAATGTTTAAAACACTAGGGGAAAAAATAAAAGGAAATTTTTATTAAGTTCAGATAGCTTTCATTGTATGTTGCTAACTTTTATGGAAAAAAGGCCTTCAAACTGTGTTTGAGATTCGAGTCAAATGATATCTCAAATACCATTTCATTTTAGACACATACATCACACTATAGCCAATTATTTTTTGCATAGCCTTATAAGTTATTGAACATGCTTTTCCTCTTTCTCCTCTCTTTTTCTCATATAGGATGGTGCAATTCTAGTGTTTCTGCCCGGCTGGGACAACATTAGCACTTTGCACGATCTCTTGATGTCACAAGTCATGTTTAAGTCAGGTAAAGACAAAACTTTACACTGGAACTTTAGCAGTAGCACTAATGGCAAACTCTAATTTTTGCATATGTTAGCTGGTGTTGCGCTGTGGGTGTTTTTTTTTTTTTTTTTTTCGCCCCCCCCACCCTTCCAGCCCTTATCTTTCCTCTTTTCCATTTCAAGATAATTACTGTAAGATCAGCATTTTTTGGTCTGATAAAATGTTTTCCTGAATGTAGAATTCAACAACTTGGAAATTAATTTCAACCTGTATTCTGTTCCTTTTGTTCTTTCTTATTTCTGCCTGGACTTCATTCCACATAGAAAATCTTACTGTGTGTTCAGTTCCTCTTTTCTTCATTTCTCAAGCACTTCTGCCTGCTGCTTTGCTGATAGAAATAAATGTGATTTGAAAGAACTAAAACTTTGTTAATAGAATGCTTAAAACATCCTATACATTTTCAGTTTCTCCTGTTTGCATAACTCATGTGTTCAGCTAGTTTATCTGAACTATGCCATTGGCTGTTGCTCAGATACAGTCTTGAGGCCCATGGTATGTACCCCCAATGTCCATGTGTTGCAAGGTGTAGGTAGAGATCATAGTAGGTTATAGTTGAGTTATATATCTCTATAACCTATATAACTATATATCTCACCTGTAATTTCCAGCACAACCTCTCTCCATTAGTGTACAGAAAGGAACATGCACACTTTGCCTGGAAGAAGATGAATGCTTGTCACAGGAGATTTAACATTGATATATTGAACATTACTGACAAAAATCCAGAAATATCTATATCACAGAATCCCAGAATGGCTGAGGCTGGAAGGGACCTCTAGAGACCATGTAGTCCAACCCCCTGCTCCAGCAGGGACACCCAGAGCATGGGGCACACACAGGGTGGCAGCCAGGAGGGTTTGGAGCTCTCCAAAGAAGGAGACTGCACAGCCTCTCTGGGCAGCCTGTTCCAGGGCTCTGGCACCCTCATAGTAAAGTTGTTGTTCCTCACATGGAGATGGAACTGCCTGGGTTTCAACTTGTACCTGGTACCTTTTGTCCTGTCACTGGCCATCATGGAGAAGAGTTTGGGCCCATCCTTCCTGCGTTCTCCCCTCAGGTGCTTGTACATGTTCATCAGATCCCCTCTCAATCTTCTCTTCTCCAGGCTAACCAGGCCCAGCTGGCTTAGTCTTTCCTCATACAATAGATGCCCCAGTCCCTTAATCATCTTCCTGGCTCTACACTGGACCCTCTCTAGAAGCTCCACATCCCTCTGGTCCTGGCTTGTACCCTCTTGTGCTTCGCACACAACTGTGCACACAAAAACATATCTGACCAAAAATAATTTAGACTGAAAAAACAGGACACTTCATACTTTATCCTGTATACTTAGCTTTACTGTATAGTTAAGTTTCTGTACTTACATCGTATCTTTTAATATGTTTTCCTTTTCAGATAGGTTTATTATCATACCTTTGCATTCATTGATGCCAACTGTTAACCAGACTCAGGTATGTTTTCTATTTATTCTTTCATAATAAGCAACTTTACACAACAATCCCTCCAAAAACAAATACTGAGCATGGTTTTGGTTCTAGCAAACGTGTAAATGGGCGATTGATGATTACAGGTTTTTAAGAAGACCCCACCAGGAGTAAGGAAAATTGTGATTGCTACCAACATTGCAGAGACTAGGTAAGTAGATATATAGCCTTAAAAAAGCTATACTCTTAACAAAATAAACAGAAGCAGTAATTACAGTAGAAACCTGTTCCTAAAATATTTGTACCATTTGTTTTGTAACAGTTTATCTTGATAGATATTTATGGACTAAACTGGAATTTTCCTTAAATAATTGTTTATAACAATCAAAGCATGAATCATTAAAATGACTTGAACTTGCTTAATTTGAGCTACCTATTCTCTTTGCAGATTTCTTAACACTGTATTGTGGCTTCTGCAAGATCTAGGAGAATAGATGAAGCTCTCTTTTGAAATGTTTAGTAAAATGATTCTTAATGAAATTCTCAATCAAGAATTGTTACTGTTGGTTTACAATTTGGGAGGGTGTAAAGAGATGTTGAACCTCTTCAAAATCCTGAGTTAAGCTGGTAAAGATGGGAGTTGCATCTTTTTTGTCTCTCTCTTCAAACAGCATTACAATAGATGATGTGGTGTTCGTTATAGATGGTGGAAAAATAAAGGAAACTCACTTTGATACACAGAACAACATTAGCACAATGGCAGCAGAGTGGGTTAGTAAAGCTAATGCCAAGCAGAGGAAAGGTCGAGCAGGAAGGTAAGTGTAACAAAGCGAGCTAGAGAGCTTTTGTTTTGTTAAGCTTCTGTCACCCTTGGAGCAGGGAGCTTTGTTTTGGTAACCACATTAGAGCATGGCAAAGATATTACTTTATTTTCACTTGCTGAGAAACAGAGGCTGGCATGATGGTCTCTTGCCTTTATTGAAAGAACAGTTTCACCATTCTCCTAGAGGACTGACTGACCTTGCTCTGCGTGTGAAATGGGAAGTTTCCCTCCTCATTGTAGAAGAATAGCAGTTGTGCATGTCTTGGTGTTTTTCTGGTGTTTTTTTCTTATTCATTGTATTGATGGTATTTGCCCTCATACTTTGTGAGGACACAATATATTAAAGCAAAAACTGCTTGTGAATTTATATTGCTGTGTATCAAATTAGTTGAGATTTGTCTCTCCTCAACCTGCTTCATGGTATATTCTTTTGAAAGTTCCTCACAGACTTTACTGTTGTTCTCTAATCTTTTCATTGCCCCTCTTGAGCAGGTAAAAGGGAGTTTCTGTTGTTCAGTGTCTTTTGTTTTTTTGGTATTCTGATCTGTATTTCAAAAGACTGAAATGGTTTTACAATTGAATGCATTTTAGGTTTAATGCCTTGAGATGTTTTGGAAGTCTGTTTATTTTTTTAGCAGTTATAATGTCACAATTTCATAGTAAAAATACATTTTTAAAATGTGCCTGTATTGCAGGGTTCAGCCAGGTCATTGCTACCATCTGTATAATGGGCTGCGTGCTAGTCTTCTGGATGACTATCAGTTACCCGAGATCTTGAGGACACCTTTGGAAGAACTATGTTTGCAAATCAAGGTGAATATGTGAATCTTCAAACATATGTGCTATGTACTTTTACAGTGGAATAAGAGAGGAACTTAATAAAACTCTGAGACTGGGGTTATGTTCAAGTCAGACTTCTGATATACCCACAGCACTATAGCTTTATCTTATAATTGTATTGATATTTGCAAAATGCATATGTGCATGTGGATACTAAGCCTAAGGCAAAAAAACTTGTGTCCAATATATACAAAAGCTGGAACTATTATTAAGAGCTATTAAGAAGCTATAAGAACTTACTATAAGAGCTATAAGAACGCAAATTTTTATGTGCTCATTTTCTCCAGAAACCTTGAGTTTCTGTGGGAGTACTAGTGTGTCATGAGACACGATATCTTCGAAAAATTTTACAGAAGGGTAGTTTTAGAACTTAAATGAGTTTTCTTTTTGACAGTCTGTATTAAATTCCTTGTCAAAATGAAGTCAAAGCTACCACTTAAAAGCAATGGAGTTCGTGACTTAGCTGTTAATGTCATATATGCATAAATGTTGAGCGAAGAATAGATCCTTATATGTAAAACTTCTCCATTAATACACTCTTATTTTTGCCCTTATTCCTTAAACAGTGAATTTCTAACTTAAGCAGTGGATTATTCACTTTTTTTTTCTTTTTTATTATTATTATTATTACTGATACCCATGTTTCTCTAATTGTAGTGGTTTGTTTTTTTTCTTCCCCCCACCTTCCCCGCCCTGCCAACCAGATATTAAAGCTTGGTGGAATTGCTTATTTTCTGAGCAAACTAATGGATCCGCCATCTCGTGATGCTGTAATGTTGGCCATAAACCATCTAATGGAGCTGGTAAAGTATTTAATGTGCAGTTTCTTGCAAGGAAACTTTGATTCAGAGCCGTATTTCTAAATTACTTCTTATCAGGGACAATGCTGGCTGTGCAGGTCTAGATGTTTGAATCTACTTATTGTCTTGCTGGCCCATTACATAGTAAGGTTGTGCAGTGTTCTGTCCTCATGTTTGAATGGAGAAAATAATTTTCATTCATAATAAATGAAGTTTTATGGGCTGCATAAAGTAGTTCGTGAGGAAATTTCTATGTTGCACAAAACACACACCTGCTCTTTAGATTCCATATACTTAACTCTTTGCTTCTGTAGCATCTTGCTCGTGGTTCTGTCACTATCTTTCTGTCCCAGATGGGTTAGGTAAGAGCTTGAGATGCCTGTGTGAGATGAACCTCTGTGAGCAGCAAAGGCAGGTTAGGGGGATGATCCCATGTGTCAGTATCCATGTGAAGTGCCAGGGATGAGCAGGAGTGAGGCTTGGGAAATAAGCTAGAAAAGCCCCTTTGTAACACAGGTCACAGAAGGCTGCGAGTTGTTTGTGTGACGGGGACTGAGGGTTTATGGACACATTTGTGCTGTTGATTCTTTTCCTCTTGGGGTGGTAGGCGGGGAGGGGAGGTTACCTGTACAAATCAGTTGTTTTGATTCACTGCTAGTGTGTGACAGGGCTCTGTGGTAGCAAAGAGCAGAGTAAATAAGAACAAAAGTGACACTGAGGGAAACTAAGAGTCTAAATATAAGCTTGATGGGGAGAACAGGTCACTAAAGTGTGTGTGGTGTGTGTGTGTTTTTTTTGTTTATTTGTTTGTTTTTTTTAAAGCCTTCATCCAGAAAGACTCTGATCCCAGTAAGCTGCCTTAAACACAACTATTGATGTGTTCCCATTCCCAAAAACGGCAGTATTACATTTGTTCTCTAGATGGTATCAACTGCTATTTCAGGGAAATCCTCATTTTATTTATTTGTTTGTGACAGAATGCTTTGGACAGACAAGAAGAGCTGACTCCACTTGGTGTCCATCTAGCACGATTACCAGTTGAACCACATATTGGAAAAATGATCCTGTTTGGAGCTTTGTTTTGTTGCCTGGATCCAGTACTTACAATTGCAGCTAGCCTCAGCTTCAAAGACCCTTTTGTCATTCCCCTGGTAAAGTTACTAAGAGAATAAAACATGGGATTTTAAGCATCTCAAAAGGAGATATTAGGACTTAGGAAGGATATTAAAGCACAGTGTTTTAATAAGCTCTAAAAGCTCTCTAGTCTTATTTTCACATTAATTATATTAGTGAGTAAAAGATTGTCTCGATGTACTGTGAGGCATTGCCTTTGCCTACAGAGTGACTTTTTCATGTATGTTACATATGAAGTATAGGTATATCACATATCCGTTATGGTGCGTGTGTATATATGTATATTTGTGTGTATTTATGTACTTAGGGAGAGAACTGGAAGAAAGAAAAGCTTGTCAGTCATAAGTATTTTATACGTTCTAATTGTTCTAGGGCAAAGAGAAAGTAGCAGATGCAAGAAGAAAGGAACTGTCAAAGAACACTAAAAGTGATCATCTAACTGTGGTGAATGCTTTCACGGTAGGTTTATTTTATTTTATATTATTCTCTCCTACAAAACTTTTTAGCAATGTGCTTTATTTGAAGGAAAAGTCTAATGTTTGCTGAGAATTTTTTCTCCTTGGCTTCTACAAGAACACATTAAGACACAAGAACATTAATTTTCATGCTTTTATTGTTAAGGAATCTTATCTGCAGACTCAGTACCCTAATTTAATTTCTTCTGGACAGATAAACGGAAGAGCAGGAAAATGTAGCTTAATAGTTCAAGATGGATGTTCTCAAAATGAATGCTTGATGAGCTGAACGTAATCAGGCTTCTTCGTGACAATTTTTTATTTGCCCTTCAAAAATCACTAAGTAACTTTTGTCCTCCTGGCCTCTACAGGAGACCAAAGCTTAGTACAGAGGTCTTGGGGGCTTACCTGTATGTGGGGCCAAGAGGAGGAAGAAATAGCATTGCTACCCAGGACTACTAATAGTACATTTTTTATTTATTTTTTATTTTTTTTTAATATTTAGGGGTGAATTATAACTAAGTTTTCCAGAACTTCATTTGTTACTAAGTCAGCTATGTAAAAAGATCAAAGACTTTCCTTTCTCTTTTCTATAGAAGAGTATAACCATATTGCTAATGAATGTCCAGTTTTGCACCGGTTTTTGTTATTGATTTGTATTTGTTCACTTCTGAACTCTTTTTGAACTGAATTTTCTTTTTTTTAATTTTTAGGGCTGGGAAGAGACTCGACGTCGTGGTTTCAGAACTGAAAAGGACTATTGCTGGGAGTATTTCCTGTCTTCAAATACACTCCAGGTAACACTTCAATGGCTTTGAAAAAGGGTTGTCTCGGAGCAGGACAGGGAAGGCACTCGGGGCAGGCACTCTCTAATTCTGGGATGTTATTTTTTTCATAGATGCTGCACAACATGAAAGGACAGTTTGCTGAGCATCTCCTTGCAGCTGGATTTGTGAATAGCAGAGACCCCAAGGACCCCAAATCTAATACCAACTCAGGTGAAGAGTCGGAGGAGATGGAAAATTTCTTCTAGTTGAAATCTGTTCACAAAACTGCATTATTTACTTTGCTGTCCTCTACAGATAATGAGAAGTTACTTAAAGCGGTCATCTGTGCTGGTTTATATCCAAAAGTTGCAAAGATCCGGCCAAGCTTTAGCAAAAGGAGAAAAATGTAAGCAATTGGTACACTCTTGTTTTGTTTGAGGTGTTTTCCACATTAGGTAGTTTGGCAAGGCAAAGCAACAGCTTGCATGAACAAATGAAGTTCTTTGTGCAGCTCGGTCGTGGCATTAAGTTACTTCATTTGTGAATGATAGACCAGAACATGGAATTGTTGACTTCCAGTTGCTGAAGCTGCAGCACAGTGTTACAAATATCAACAGCATGACTGGTAAGGGGTTCTTGCTGTAACCCTTGAGCTACAGGAGCACATGAAATGCTCTCTGTTCTTATTGTTTGGCAAGTTATAATCAGCAACCAGAGATGCTGGGCTCTAACTTGTTAACATAACAGAACATATGTAGATCTATGACCAAAATATCAACCTACTCACCAGAATATAGCTATCCTAATCCATGACCTGATGTAGGTGTGGTGGAATGAGGGATTGAATGTTTGGATCATCCTTCTGGGTGTGCCATGTGGAAATAACTTGCTATGAGCAGTTGCTACTCATGTAACTAAACTCAAGTGAATATTTCTATGAAAAGAGTAAAAACAGCTAGTCAAAATCATACTTTGTGTGAAATTTAGATAAGTTTAAGCTAAGTAATTTATAGCTGGCAGCTCCTAGCCAGCTGATGGTTTATTTTAAATTGACCTCACTCAGCTTGAATCACTTGGATTCCTCTAACATTCTGTTTGCAAGCCTGATGCCGAGTGCTCTATTGCAGACTTTGCCACATGGTGGAGCTAGGTGTAAACAAGCTGCCCAGGAAGGTTCAGTTTTATGAACCATTAAGCAAGAGTTTTACTATTCAAATCACTTTGCTAGAGTAAGTGTTCAGAACAGACTGAGTCTTTTGGAGACTGTTGTTCTTCTGATTGCAAAATCCTCCTGCATGCAAAAGGCAGAGCTCTGTAACCCACAGCTTGAAGAATTGCAGCCCTGAAATAGGGAAAGGAGGAAGAAAAGCTATTTCATATTGTGCTCGATCTCAAGGAATAAAGAGATGAAAGCATTATTATATTGAGAAGCAAATGTGCTTGGTAAATACAGGGGCTTGAAGGGGGTGCATTTAACAAAGAATTCACTCCTGTCAAATGGAGAGAGATGGTAGTCTTGAATTTATGTTGCCTTTGTGGGAAAGAGATGAAAACATCTTTGTCCTTCCATTGTGAGAATTTAGAACATTGTAGTAGTAATAGGGATTTTTTTTAAGTTTGGACATAATTGGATAAGTTTATAATATTTTATTTCAATCTCAAAAACTATTTTTCTTCTTTTAAGGGTGAAAGTTTGCACCAAGACAGATGGAACAGTCAATATTCATCCAAAATCTGTTAATGTAGAAGAGACGGAGTTCCATTATAACTGGCTCGTGTATCATTTGAAGATGAGGACTAGCAGTGTATGTGCCTGTTCATATTTCTGTTTATTCTTTACTAAGCCTGGATGTAGCTGCCTCTTACTGTGGGCCGGGCACTGAAGCCTTCTGGTTTGGGGTCACTCCTTTTACATGAAATGAGATTGTGCTCTCTCATGCTGGCCTTGTTGTTCCACAAGCAACTGACACGCTGACCTGTGTTAGATGTTGGCATCTTTGTAAAACCAAAGATGAACTACCTGCTTCTGGCAAAGTTGGATGTAAGCTTTTGGTTCCATTTATCCAGTCTGAAACTTCTGAATATATGGAAAAAGTTAGTGGGACTTTTTCTTATTGCTAACAGAATAATTGGGTTGATTTCTTGTTTAATCAAATACTGCTTTTATGTAACTCTTTCAACTGAATCATTTCAGGCCTGTTCTGTAAAATGATGAATGATTCTGAAAAATGATCTTCTGGAGCTTTATTTTGTGCTGTGTTTACTAAGGGTCATGGGACAATTTTGTCTTTGCAGATTTACTTATATGACTGTACAGAGGTTTCTCCATACTGCCTCTTGTTCTTTGGGGGAGATATATCCATTCAGAAGGATAAAGATCAGGATACCATTGCTGTGGATGAATGGATTGTTTTCCAGTCTCCTGCAAGAATAGCAAACTTAGTTAAGGTGACTATGTTTAATAAGAACAACATATATGGAAGACTTGCTGTGAAACCGGGGGTTCTTAGGGGATTTTTGTATGTGATATCACTGTGTACATACTGATACATTGCTGTAGGAAGTTAACAAACGCTTTTAATGTATTCCCAGTAAGTAGTTCCAACACATGTTGGGTTTACATTTATATAACATATATGAATATTTCCATTTAAACAGTATAGGGCTTTCTCACAAGATGGCTCTGGGAAGGAAGGCTGAATTTGTCCATTTCAGTAAATGTTGCTGTTTAAGCACCATTAAGGAGACTGTGTTAGCTGCAGAGTATATGTAACTGGACGCAGTTATGTGGAGAATCAAATTCAGTTGCTGGCAAAATATGGGTCCAGTAGAGTTCTATTTTTGGTCATGGGCAATTTATTTTTAAGCTACAGAACACAAGGTAATTTTTGAAGGCTTGTAGATGAATGTGAATTAACGAGTGGTAACAGAAATAGTATTTTGAGCAGTCTATCACTTGACGAACTAGGCAGAAGTGAACAGTAATGTACTTGTGTGCCTGCCTTCATAGAGCATCCAGGGCAATAGCCGTGCGCCTCCGTGAGGCGCTGGGAATCGTAGGGAGGGGAAGTTCTTGTTTAGCCGATGCAACCTCTGCTGAAGTCCCTGGTTCCCAAAGGAGGCTGCCAAAATATGAAAGATTCGGAGAAGGGTCATAGGGTTGATTTGAAGGAGCTATAAAACTGTCTTGCTGTGAGGGATTGGATGAGCTGGATCTGGGTAGGTTTCCATAACAAAAGCTAGAGGATTATTTGGTCAGTCTGTTAGGACCCACATGCATGTGGAAGCAGAAGGTTAGGGATCTTCAGTCTGGATTTATTAAGTTCCAGTGGAAAGAGGACCTGAATAGAGCCTCGTTTAATGTTAGATACCACACTTGCTATGTTTACCTTATATATCTTACCTTATAATCCTGGAGCAGTCAGCTAGAGGATGTGCATGCTATTACAGACCATAACACACAGAGATGGTCATCTGCAACACGAGGTACAACTGCTGGGTTTTGAGAAGCAGCTTGTGATCTTGCAGTTAACACTGGTGAAATGAGCTGACGTTAGAATAGCAAGTAGGGGACAAAGATTTGGAAAAAGGTGTGTGCAATGGATTTAACTTACTAAAATAACATTGTTGTATTTAGTTTCCTAAATGTCTCTTTTTCTTTCCTACCAAATTATTGTTTGCAGAATTTAAGGCAAGAGCTCGATGGTCTTCTACAAGAAAAGATAGAAAACCCACACCCTGTGGACTGGAAGGATGTTAAATCCAGGGATACAGCGGTGCTGACAGCTATTATAGACTTGATCACAACACAGGAAAATGAAAGTGCCAAAAACTATGCTCCTCGATTTCAGAATGAACGTTACAGTTGATGCAGTTTCATTTGTGCTCATAAAACCAAGTTACTCACCTTTTTTATTTTCTTTGTCTGTTTTGTTTTATAGCATTTGTTTAGCTAGAGGAAAAGCTTTAGGGAAGCATACTGAAGAGCAGTTATTCCAAAATAGCTGGTAATATCTGTATATGCATGGTATACTGTGTTTACTGTAGCTTTTAAATAAGAGAAAAATCCAATGCTAGCAGTGATAGTTGGTGTATGTTCTTGTCCTGCAAAGCTAAACTACTGTTTAAATAGGCTGCAGTGTTCTTGTTATTGGTAGAAACATCTCCAAAGGTTTTTTTTTTTTTTTTTTTTAATTGGGATGGAGGGAGTGTAGTTATACCTACTCTGTATGTATATGAATGTGTACATATATATATATATTCCAGCAGTGCTGCAGTTTCCTCACCAACATTTCCACAGAAGGTAATCATAAGTTAATTATAAGCTAAACTTGAAAACAACTGTAGTCAAACAAGGAAAGAAATGTTGTACGGTGGGGAGAGAATCCTCAGAACTATCCTTGCCTTTCTTTAATTCCGTTCACCTTCCTTTGCCTTCCGTGACCAAGAGGCTCAGGCATTGACCGAGACAGTGGATGTTTAGATAGACGTCACGGAGGGGAGCAAGCTTGGAAGGTTTCTTAGTATTCTCATTTTTCTTTTTTAAAGCAGTACCTGTATGGGTTATGTAGTGTGACATTAAAGGCTTTTCTTTAAAGTGGTATTTTACATGTTCATAGTTGCTAATGCTGCCCTGCTCTGTGCGTGGCCGGGTGCAGAACATGTGTGTTGAGATTCAGGGTGGCACAGGGGGAGGAGACGTGCTGTGCCCGGCCTCATGGAGCAGGTGTTTAACGAGAGGGGGCTTAATTAGTGGCCTAATGAGCCTCGTTGTTAATACAGCTGTGGCTGCAGGTGCAGCCAGTCACAGCCCTGTGTGAGGAGCAGAGCTGCTGCCCCTCAGTGCAGGCTGTGGAGCTGCTGCTGCTTCCAGAACCTTCCCGTGTCGCAGTCCCCTCCGGAGCCTTGTGCCGCTCCCCGCACGGCAGACGGTGCCAGGGCCTCGTCGGGACCCGGTAAGGAGCGCCCGGCGCGGCCGTGTTCGTGTGTCCGGGGCAGCCCCGTGCGAGGGGCCCCGCGGGGCCGCGGGCAGGAGAGGCCGTGGGAGGCCGGGAGCGGCGCCGCCGAGGCCGCGGGTGGCTCCGGGGCGAGGGCCGCACCGTGGCGCTGCCCTGCGCGCGCCGGGCAGGGCGCGTTACCCGGCGGGGCGGCTGCCTCCGCCGGAGCACCGGGCTGGAGCGGGGCGGCGGCGCTGGCAGCGCCTGGGGTCCTGCACGCGGACGGGCTCCTGACGCTGCTCTCACAGCACAGAGCAGCTCTCCCTGCAGTGAAATAGCAGGGCCGGCTCCCTGCAGGCACCCCTGCTCCGGCCATGTCCATGGTCAGCAGTGACCGTGTGTGTGACCTGGCCAGGCCAGGCCAAGGTCACTCGTCCGTGGTGCTGTGGATCATGTTTCTGCGACAGCGTGTGCTGGAAATGCAGCCGGGTGCTGGCACAGGTGTGAGTGACGGGGGGACCAAACCCTGTTGTGTGGGGGTGGAAGCAGCCCCCCAGCTGGACTGGGGCAGGGGCCACTCGTGCAAGTGTCACCCCAAAGCTGATTTGCTGCTGAGGGCTCAGTCTGAGGTGTGGGCAAGAGCAGGGCCAACTGCAGCGAACCCGAGGGGGCCCCACGCCCTGTAAGGCTTAGCTGTGGGGGGTTTGTTTTGGGTTTTAAGTAATAATACTAAAGAGGGAGGATTTGACAGCAGCTTATTACTGGTAGGGGAGAAGAAAGAAAAAGTTTAGCAAGACCAGAAGGTGCTTGTGGTTTGTGGTGCTTGTGATTGATAATAGCAAAAACACCTTCCTAACCCGAGGGCTGGCAGCACAGCAGGGGTGGCTGCTGCTGCGTTTCCACGTTCAGCCGCTGCGGGAGGGACTGTCGGGTTTCCTGCTCCCCTGAGCCAAGTGGGAGGTGCGAGCGCTGCTCCCAGGACCCGTGGAGGCGGCCGTGGCCCCGCGGGACCTGCTCCCACCTAGAGCAGGGCGGCTGCTGTGGCCCTGGTGGTGTCAGCTGAGCCGCACTAAACCTTGTAGCGTAACCTTGTTGACACAGGAGCCAGCCGGGCGCTCCTGTGTTCCGCAGAGGTTTGCAAACACCTTTTCTGAAGCTGAACCACGAAGCGCCCCGGAGGCTGCTGCTGAAGGCGAGTTAAGCTCCTCCCTGCAGCATCCGCTGCCTCTCAGGGCAGCTCCCGCGTGGGGCTGTTGAGGCACTGGCCCCGCTGCTCCCGTCCAGCCCCAGGACAGAGCTGCCGAAAAACCCCTGCACAAGGGCCAGGAGCGCAGCCTGGGCCCTGCCACCGTGTCGCCAGTTCCTCCAGCTTTGCTGCCAACACGTGCGCCCTCCTGGGATCTTAACTGCCTCCTTAGCAGCAGGAAACAGACTTCTGTGTGAATGCATGGGAGAGGAAGGTGCATGTAAACACGGTGCGGTGTGAATTTCACTAGGCTGGGTAAGTTGACTAAAGGTAGTGCTGTTTTCTGCATCAAGAAGAAACATTTTAGTCTTTGCTCTGAGTGGCAATTCAACACTGTGCAACAAGAATCCATAGCTAATAAACATACTGGTTCTTATATTCTTAGCATGATAGTATGAAGAGGCAGCAAATGCAGCATTAAGAGCTGGTCTTCATTTCTGTCACACTGGTATGTGGAATCCTGGCGCTGAGGTGGCTGCCTGAGCCCGGGTCCCTGTTTGGGCACCTGGGCTGGCTGTGCAGCCCAGGGCCAGGGACACCCCAGGCTCCTGCTCAGCTGTTTTTGACTGGTCAGTGTAACTGGTAGTTTGTTTCTGTCCTCATTAAGCACAAGGGAGTCGCTGAGATTATATCACTTAAACAGTTCAACTTTAGGCTGCAATACTCCATCTCTGCCAAACTGTGTTTTCTTTAATATAATTTTAACTGACTATGCATGAATGTAACTGCATGTGCTTTAAAGCAACGCTCCTAACGAGCCAAGGGAAGGGGCTGCAGCACAACTGTGTGTGAGGTGTCCACGTGGAGCCTGGCATCTTTTCCTGGACAGGGTGCAATCCTGCTACGAGTCATCATCTTCATATATATATATATGTGTGTGTGTGTATATATATATATACACACACATACATACATATACATATATGTATATACACACATATATATATATTCACCTACACATTGCTGTAATGTGTTACAGTCTTCCTACAGCTATTGTACTTTTATCTAGCAAATAGTATTTTCTGGCAAACTGTAGTTTATCTAGCAGTCTTGGTTAGCACAAGAGCTGAATTCTGCACTTGCCCTTTCCCCGTGGCTGCTCTACCCGAGTGTCCTGTTCAATGAGCCCCTCCCGGCTGCGCGGAGCTGGCGCAGGGCAGGCAGCAGCCCCGGGGGTTGGTGCTCGGGAGGCAGCCCCTCTCCCTCCCTTCCCCCTGGTTCCCAAGGGCTGCAGGAGGCCCCAGGGAAGCTCTTCCCTCACCAGCCCAGGTGCCCCCTGCCTCGCGGGGCAGCAACGGGGCACGAAACGGGGCCCAGGGACTGCTCATTAGCGCTAGAGACCAGGAAATCCATCACTGCCCCTCCAGCCCAAAGAACAACCTAATGACAGGAATGACATTAGCGAATTGTATTGAACTGGTGGTCACTCAAGAAAAACTGAGACTTTGTTAGTGAGAATTTAAAAGCATTTTATTGATTGTTGTCCTATAAAAACCACACAGATGTCTTTTTAATTCATCAAGAGCTGTGTCTGGGAACAGGAAAACATGAAAAATAGCTTTAAAAACCACTACAGCATTTCTGGAAAAACTAGGTATGAAAAATATATACAATGTATTAAAAAATCTGAATATAATTAATGGCTGCATTTGTACATTCACTAATGTGTTAAAAAATCTGCCCGTAGGCAGTATGATTTGTTAAAAATATTAGCGTTTTTACTATGTTAAATAAGACTTTAATTTACAGTTTGTAGCTTTTACAGTTTCATCAGTCCATGTATATAAATTAATTTTTAAGGCTGTATAACCACTTGTCAGACTGAAAGGTAAGTATTTTTGTACAAAATTACTGCTTTCCTAGTATAGTTTTAATTGTTAGAAATTTATTAACATCAAATTCATTCACAAATCAAATACCCAAAATATTACAGAATATAAAACAAGACCACCCCTATAAAAATACAACAAAAAGAGTGTGACAAAAAGGCAGCCTTTGTACAAGTTTTTAACCTTGTTTTTTTGCCTTGTTTTTTTATTTAACATGTGCTCAACCCTACTGAGATAATCAGCTGGTCCTTAAAGGGAGGAAAATTATTATAAAGCAGCAGACAAATTGTCACACGTCTCTCTACAGAAACGATGCCCTGGTGTGTACGTCACCTCTCCAGTGCGGTTCATCACACCCACCCCGTTAGGTGGTTGTTTTCCCGGTGCCATCCCAAAGCTGAACGGTGGCCACGCGGCTCCGTGGGGGGTAGCGTCATGGGGCCGGGGCTTCGGGGCCAGAGGAGCTGTGTGGAGCAGCCCCAGGGCCAAGGATGTTTTTATTATTTTCTCCTGCCCTCCTTGGCCCATGCCCAAAGCAGCCCCTGCCCTTGTCACGTTGCTGGAGAAGCAGCAAAGAGAGCAAAAACTACCTGGTTACTCACGGTGCTAAGGGCTCCGCGTCCCCATCTCACCTCATCTCTCTACCCTTTACACAAGAGCGAGGACAAGACCCGGCAGCCCCAGAACATCCCTCCAACCCTCACCTGCAGCTGAAGGACAAGGGCTCCCTGGAGGGGCCCCTTTCTGGCAGCACCCGAGCAGGGTCACGAGTCCCACAGCAGGGGCACGGGCTGCCGGGCAGGAGCAGAAGGAAGGCCCCGGCCCGGGGTGCTGTTCACCCGCGCGCAGGGAGCGGCGGCGCTCAGCCTGCCCGGACACAGCGCACACAGAGCCTAAAATAAATTAATGAAGGGCTGGAGAAACGCAGCCCAAGTTGAAAGGGAAGTGAAGGCAGAAGAACGTGTGGCTGCTCTCCAACACCAAGAACCTGCTTCCAGGTGAAAGGTTCTGCTTGAGCCTGGGGTCAGCGCAGATGGCACTCCAAGAACAGCACCGCAGCAGCGGGAACACCAGTTCCCAGGTGGGAGAGCCCTGTTGGGCAGCTGTGACTCGCGGCTACTGCGGTGCCTGCAGCCGGGCCCACGGGCAGCAGCTAGTGCAAATCCTGTAATAAGGAAACAGGAGCAAAATGGGGAAAAAAATGTCTAAACATTCGTTTCAAGTCCAAGTAGCCGTCCCATCCGCTCCATGTTTTTGTCGAGGGTGGCACGGCAGGTGATTTCCTTGGCACATTCCACTGGGAACCAGCCTCGCTCGCCGTCCCGCAGCCGCTCCCCTTCATACCAACCTGTAATGAGGAACGGACAAGAAATAACTCCATTTTACACCATTTCAAAAGCTTTTTTTTTTTTTTTTGCAGACGGTATTGCACTTATATAGAGACAAATGACATGCTCATATATAGTGGATGCATTCACCTTTACAAAGTAATACAAATATATGCAAAGATAAAAGATTAGGCAGATTTTTTTTTTCTGGAGACATATGAGGAAGAACACTAGAATAAAAATAAATATGTTGACAAATTTGAAGTGATTTATTTCTGCAATCCAAAGCAATGCAGGCATAACAGAAAAGCTCTTAGTTATTTAATAATTCATAAGAAATCAAACTGCATTGTCAAAATTTAACAAGAATCTAACATGACAAAAGACAGGCATGTTTGTTTACTGTTGCTCAGAAAAACACGGTACTCACTATCGTGTCTCCAAGCTCTGTGTTGGGAGGGAGGATTTAATTCCATGTATTAGCTGTGGACATTTCACATGTCAGAAGCTCAGCGCATCATTTCCCTCTGCAATTATGTATCCATACCCTGTCTCTAGGCTTTCCCAGATGATGAGTTACCTTAACCATCTTTTGCCTGGGTCAAAGCTCCTGTTCTAAAGCCTGAACCTATGGTTTTCTTCCAGTGAAACTTAATTCCCTGAACTGCACTGCAGCTCCACGGCCGCAGGGAAGCGGCTCCCAGCGGGACTGACGCGTTAGTGCCAGGGAAACGTTCACTCACCGTCGTTTACTTGTTGATAAACCAGAACGACATCAGCAACTTGGAGCGAGAGCTCATCCGCCTGCTTTGCAGTGTAAGTCCTGATGATCTCCACCTGAGTCAGAGCTGGGGAGGCAACGCGCCAGGCGGCGTCACTCCAGGCACATACAGCGAGCTCATTACTTAAAACCAAAACCATCACCCACAATATCCCCGTTGGGATACTCGCCTCGACGCACTCGGGCAGAGGCATCAAAGGACTTTCTAGGTGAGCACAACCAGCTCACCCAGGTTACACGAGTGGTTTTTGCCAACTGTGTTATCAAGTTGGAACAACTCCCCCAAGCCCCAGATTACAAATGCAACTGAAATCACTGCGCACACGAGGCTGCGTCAGGAAAGCTCCTGCGCTCAGAAGATGACAAGTTCAGTTGGCCAGACCGAGAGATGTCCTTTCTTTTCAGATTATTTAAGGTCTCCCCTTGTTCGGGTCTCGGACAGGGCAGCGTGTTCCTGCTCTCCTGTCTCCCCGGCTGTGACTTACTTGTCCGGTCGGTCTCGTGCAGCTCCCGGCCCTTGCCCAGCACCGCGATCCAGCGCGCTCGCTCGCTCCTGCAACGACAAGCACAACTTCTGCTCTTGCTCGGGGTAAAGACCATTTCCTTTGCAAGGGCACATCAGCTTCTCCCGGTGCAAAAAATAAACCACATCACAACTTTTCTCCCCCCTCACAATATAGCCAGGAGCTGAGATACTACTTTTAGTAAGGTACTATTCAAACATAATTAATATTTAAAATATGTTGAAGTAGAAAATAGCCTACATCCATGACACCTGCCTCACATGGTGTCATAGACCTTTGCTTGTGCTACTTAACAGTAATTAATTTCTCTGTTAGGGTCCATGACTAATACCCATCATTAATCTAAAAGAATCCATCTGGTGAACAAAGTGGCTGGCAAATGTAATACAGCAATTTAATGTCAACAGGTTTCTTGGAGGGATTAGTCACTGCATATTTAGAATGAAGCTCAGGAATAGAGAAGGGGAATCAAAGCTGGCATTTCTCAATAGGCCCCTTGTTGGTCTGAGGAATCAGAGCGAGCTCCGAGCTCACGAGGCCAGAACCGAGCCCTAAATTCATCTCGTGCATCTGGCCTGGTTAATCTGGGAAAGACGTGACCAGCTTCGGGGCTGCAGACCCCAGCCTAGAGAGGGAGGGCAGGAATTCCTCCAAGTCCTGCTCCTCCAGGTCCCGTGTCCGAGCCCTCCGCTTCCTGTGGCCTGGATTCCTCCGGATGCAGCACGTCCCCCACGCTCCCTGCTGCAGAGCCCGGCACCCGCACGGCTCCGTATCCGAGCGCTCCCGCCAGCCCAGCCAGGCAGGAAGGCACCTTCTCCTGCACCCCAACACCACGATAAAATCGTTCCAAAACAAGGAATTATTTACAGAAAAATTTCCCTGAGAATGCCAATCTGCTAGACCCCTATTTATATGACAACACAGCAGACACCAGAATAATAGTAAATCCATAGAACAAAATGTCTTTAAAGGAATCCCAAACAACTAAAAATGCTCTGCATGTTCCCCCCAAACATGGTCTCCAAACAAGTGTGACTCATCTGCTTGCTGTCTGAGGAGATTCAACAGGGAACATTACTGATCTATAGCCTCTTTCAGGGCTATTCTGAACGCCCAGCAGCAGCCCCGCGCTGTCATCGTTTCCAGACGCAGCTACGCGCGGGGCAGCGCGTCTGCTGGCCCGGCCTGCCCTGCTCCCCTCACCCTGCTCTGTCCTTGGCCGGGGGCTCCTGGCGCTGGGGAGGAGCCGCGGCCTCCGCAGGGACAACAAGGGGCTCCTTGTGGCTCCCTTGGGAGCCGAGCGCCGCCCGGGGCCGCCGCTACCGCGGGATGAGGGCAGAGTCTGTCCCTGCGTCGCGGCTGCTCCCCAGGGCGACAGGCGCTGCCCGACCCGCTACTGCTGCAATCCCGCCAGGCCACGTTCCCGCTGCTCCCGCCTGCCCCGGAGCCGCGTTCCCGC
>JASSRY010001014.1:1469971-1481474 GCA_032466555.1 Tinamus major
CGTTCCCGCTGCTCCCGCCTGCCCCGGAGCCGCGTTCCCGCCGCTGCTCCGTGCCCGCGGCGCTGGAGCCCCGAGCTGCATCCCGTCCGGCACCGCTCAGGCTCAGCACCCTGAGCACATGGTGCCGCCCTGCCGTTCTTCACCTATCTGCGAACGGGGGCTCCTCCTAGGACGAGCCGTCCACTGGTGACAAGGACCCTCCTCTAGCTGCCCGCGAGCAGACAGCCCTCAGGGAGGGCCCCCCTGGGACCTCTCTCGGTCTTTGCTTGTTCCTGAGCTTGCCAGGTAGCCGGGAGCCCATGACGGGCGACGGGGCGCAGGGGGCACGAGGAACCCAGGAGGGGCGGCCACTTACGGAGTGTCGGCTCCCAGGAGCATGTGCGCCCGCTCGCCCGCGTGGCTGCTGAGCGCCAGGCGGAAGGGGCCGTGGCGCGAGGCCGGCGCCTTGGCCGGGGAGGCGCCCGGCTCGTCGCCCTCGTCCGGCGCCACGGCCAGCTGCTCCCTCAGCGAGTAGTCGGTCACCGTGTAGCTCTCGTCGCTGCAAGAGGAGGGAAGCGACAGCATCAGCAACCTGCACCTTGGTGACTTGTACAAAACACGACACCGCCCCTGACATTTCAGATAGTCAACTTCTCCATCTTGCAAAACGCAGTGTTTAAATTACATTTTAAAAGCCTTTCTGCACATACGCATAATTTGTAAATAAATATATCTATCCTAAATGATATGAATAAGGATTGCTATATGTACCTATGAATAAGATCTCAAATAGAAGAACAAATGCCATTTTCATGAGGTTTCCATTTGTATTTATTTCTTACAAATTTCTTAATTTATTTCTTATTAATAAATCAAATTCTATGCTGCAAATATATACAGTCTAACTGAAAGTGAAATCTGTTTGGATCTCCACCCAAAGTGATGAAAACCCGTGCCCGGGCCTCAGGCTGCTGTGGCGCGTTGAAATCCCGGGTTCAGGGGAAGCCCGAAACGCCGGAGCGGCCCCACGTGCCGCCCGGCCCCACCGGAGCAGCCCCACGCGCCGCCCGGCCCCACTGGGGAACTGGGCAAACTGGGCACAGCAGAGCCCCAACTCGCGCCCTGCCTGGAGGCGGCAGCGGGGCGAGCGGAGCACCAAGTCCCACTCCCAGCACCGCGGGGCTGTGGGATTTTGGGCCATGCCAAGAACCTTCCGAAAATGCAACAGACGCAGCTGGCAATGGCTGATCCGCCACGGCAGCAGCCCGCGCCGGAGGGAAAGCAGCCCCGAACGCGGCCGGCGGCCCCCTCGCCCGGGCACAGCTCCGTGTTCGGCGCGTCCGGAAGGCTGCGGAAATCCGTCCCTCGTCATCCCGCTCGCCTGGGGGGCTCCGCGCAGCGAACGCGCCAACCCCACCAGGAACACCGCGTTCTCTCTCATTCCTGGGCCCTTAAGGACACTGGCACTTCCAACAGCTGGAAGTTGTTACAGATCAGCAGTCCGGACAGGGACATTGTTATAAATATCTTGCTTACAATCTGGACAACAGGCCATCACATAGGAAACCAATAAACAATGTAACAACACAGATAATAGATTTTTCATTGTTTTCTCAACTCAAACATTTACTTAGCTACTGACACGATAATATATTAGCCATAGTTCCATGAGAAAAGAAACGCAGTGTTTAAAAAACGTGTGATACAACTCTGATGTGCTGCCAGCATCGCAGCGAGCGCCTTGCAAAACCGCTTCTGCTTCGATAAACACTGCGTCTCAGGAACATGTCCACAGCACAAGAGACCTGCAGAGGGTCCGCTCGCTCTTCTCGCCATTCGCACACACACACTTTCACTTAAAGCTAAGCAAAAAGAGAGGAAAAATGGGAATTGTATTTCTCCCCACTTAAACATTAGCATTTCCTTCCCAGATTCTGTATTATACCTTATTCCTCAACTTAAGTTATGGAATCAAAGTTTCACAGAAGGAAGTCTTTTAAAAATAGCTCTTTTCACTTAACTGCCCTACCCAAGAGCAAAGTAATTGTTCTTTGAAACTACTTTAGCCTCAGGACTAAGGTTTCTCTCTCAGAAACGGCACCAAGCGAAGCCGTAAATGCCGTTGAACATAAATCATTCTGACCCTGCCCTCGAGGCTAGTGAGGAAACCTCGAACGGACACTGGTAGCAGCAGTCTCCAACGCTCCGCTCAGCTCCAGCGCAGCCAGGGACGGCAAACAGAGCAACCTCTTCCACAGCCTCTCCAATCTCCTCACTCTGCATGACGGATGGAGTTCTTAATGTGACAATTCGGAATTTCATTTCAGCCTGCCAAAACCCAATCCTGTTGTCATTTCTAAACACAGTCTGATAGAGCAATATTAGAAACTCAAAAGCCTTCACAATCCCTTTACTCTAAGACGCAGTATATTAAAGCACATAAATAGCTTCAGAACTGCTGACTAATTAAACGTGCTTAGCCCATTTCTACCCGTTTTATGCTGCAAATGGACCAAATCTATTAATTTCCACTTGAATCTCCTTTATACTTTCAAAGGAATGGCCAGGAAACACACTGGAATATTCCTGGGTGAACGGGGCCCACGGCAGCTCGCCCGTCCCTGCTCACGCGGACGGGCAGCAGGAACGCAGCTCCTGCCCTCTCGCACCCAAGGAGCCCTGGACGCAGGAGAAGCTCTTACCTCTTCTTCTTGGTGATGATGAGGACGTCGTTGAAGAGGAAGAGGTAAACCTGCTGCTTGGAGGTTCTTTTAGAGAAGAGCCCAGTGTCTTCTACGTAAGCTGTTAATTCACCCCTTTTCACTAACCATCGGGAAGAGGAAACCAACGGAAATGGCTATAAAGGAAGAAAATATACTTATTTTAATCCTGCAAGCCTAGGCCTTTTATTATTTTTTTTTAGTCAGAGTGCTAAAGATTTGTTAAAAAAAAAAAAAGGTGAATAAACTCAGAGATCTTGACATGGAACAAGCATGGAACTGAGATATCAAGATTTCAGGTATCTTGATCATTCATGTAGGAGACAAGAAACAGCCCATTAACATTTGAAAAAAAATCACTCAGCCTCCTCATGGCCTAATTGCTCCTCTGAGCTAAAAACTGAACAATTTAAGTACCCAGACTGCAAGGCGAGCACGGTCCCAACGCCTGACCCATCCTGCAGGCTCTGCAGAAAGGCCCCGCCGCTGCACTGCCCGCTGCGCCCCTTGGGACCCTGCACATGGGGACGTGGCACCGCCGCTCTGCTCCCCGCTGCGCCCCTCGGGCCCCGCACGCGGCGCTGCCGCTCTGCTCCCCGCTGCGCCCGTTCGGGCCCCGCACGCGGCGCTGCCGCTCGCCGCTGCCCGAGGACCAGGCTCCCGGGGTAGCGCTGCCCGCGAAGCTCGAGCCCGGCCGCCCGCAGGCTGCGGGTCTTGGACAAAGCATCTGCCCGGCCACAGCCACTACCAGGGTCCGCACGAAGGCAACGGGCACTTACCAGGGGATTTTATGGGGCACGTGGGTTTTTCTTATTCACTCAGAGAGCTTTACTGAACTGACGTCAGTCTGTCAATACTTGACCCATAGAATTATGCCAAAACCACAGCACGGTACTTCAGCCCTGAACTTGCAGGTGGAATGACAACACCTTAACTCCCTCACTGTATATGAGGGAGGATGGAGATATACATATATATATCCATCCCATATACCTATCCCCTTGTTCCTGAGCTCTGAGGTCCAACCTGACTCTTACTCACCAGATGCTCTCCTGCCACCACACAGGGCCATGGAGCCCAGACAAGTCGCTGGACCGAACCCCTCTTCTTGCCTCTTCCTACCAGGAGTTAACCCACCGAGCGATGGATGAGGATTCCTCTAGAATTACAGAGCTGTAGCAGCCCCTAGGAGCTATTGCAAGTCGTTACAAATTAGGAAAGCCTTTTCTTGCTTACCCCAGGCTAATTAATATTGCCACTATATCCAGAATAGACCCACAGAGCCAGTGAACGTTCATTTTCATCTGGTCTTGAAAAAAGACACCCAACCTCACAGACTTGAAGGAGTCTGGGCTAGGAGGTTCTTGAACAGAAAAATCACAGAAGACTTTTTGTCTTCTAGAACCAGTATGTTCACAGAAAACACTTCTATGCTACAGATGAAGGCTGCTGAACCGTAATTAGAAAAGAATCCTACAGAGAAAAACTGTGCAGAAGTGACAGGATTTCTGAGTAGCTTCTCTTGTATTTCTGCATTTATCCATACAATTACAACTAACAAAATAAAAATCTCCAAACACAGTACGGAGTCGAGCAGGCAGAGAAACTGTTTACTTGGTCTCGAACACTTATAAACCAGAACTAGAGCACCACGACGACTGTTTAACAGGCAAGAGTACTTAGAAGATTTCTACTTGTATATGAACTAAAAATGCTTCCAGTCTGGATTCTAAATGAGTTCATCGCATTTTCTTAGTTGACTCTGTTCCAGAAGCAGCTAGTTTTTACTTTAACATAAATTTACTAAATTGCCAAAAGAGTGTAACATGTATATCATCTCCTCCCTATGCAAAACAAGCTGTCTGAATTTAAAATGTATTGAGATGTGGCCAAAGCAGTCTTTTACACTCCAGCTGGCAAGCTCTCAAACCTCAGAAAATGTCTAAGCCACTAAGAATTTATATCTAAGACACACAAAGTAGAAAAACTCGCCTAACGATGCGGAGAAACGAGGCTGCTGCTATTCCCAGCACTCCGGCGAGGGCTCCCGAGCGCCGCGCGTGCGGCCGGACAGGGCGTCCCGCCTGGGCCGAGCGAGCACCAAGCACCTGCTGCCTCCTCCCGCGGGGAACGTAGGAGACTTGAGGCATTTAAGAAACTTAGTTCCTTTAGAAACACTTAAGAATCGATCCTGGTTAGTAAACTGAATCCAAGCAGATCAACCCAGGACTCCAGACTATTCAAAACTCTGCTTTAAACTATTCGAAGACTTGAGATGTTGGCCACAGCAGTCAGCAAAGCAGTGATGACACTTCTTTAGAAACAGGCCATTTACGCTTGTTGCAAGTAAATATTATTATTAATCTCAGTTTTTACTCAAAGGCTATAAATACAAACACTCTGGAAAAGCTGACAGGCATCGCTGAAGAGAGTGCCTCCTCAAAGCAAGATGGAGCAGGAGCCTTTAAGAACTGTGTTTTTGAAACTATAAACCACCATGTACTGCAAGTAGGATTTAAAACCCCTTCTCACAGCAGAACATCCTTATGTAACAGTATGACTCATTTACAGAAATCTGCCAGGGTGCAAACTCTCCCTGCATACTAAGCACAAGGGTATATGGCCTGTGAAAGCAGCTCTCCATCAGCCACCGAGCTGCCAGGGCCTCCACCACCCCCAGAGCACGAGCTTGGCCTCCTCAGCCAATGAGTTGTGCCTGCACTATAAGCCAAGCTGATTTACTGTATTTGTTCTGGCAATGAAACTATTGAAACTGAACATATATGCACATAAAGTACAGGCAGAAATAGCACCATACCTTGATCTTAAATTCCAGCTGGGAGTTAATGGTGTACATCATCTCTGTCCTTTCCATTTTGCGAGCTCCTTCATTGCACAAACGCACCAACTAGAAAGGAGGGATTTAAAGGTTTAAGGCATTCAGGGCCAATAACAAACACTGTTCTAGGAATACTGCACCGCAGCCAACTTTCAGAATGAGACTTTACGGCAGCCTATGGTTTCCGTGAGGTCCGCACTGGACGGGGAAGGCAGAGGGAGGGGATGAGAATCACTGCGTCAACCTCCTGCAGGGACCTCCCCGGAGCCGAGGGGCCTCTCGTTATTCCTTCCCTTCTCCCTGGCTAGGGACGGAAGGGGGAAGGAGATGCGGGTGGCGGGCTGGGGCCAGGACACCCTCCAGAGCCGCGGCGGCGCCGGGCGGCAGGAGCCCTGCGGGTCTGCGCGGCAGGGACGGCCCGTACCCCTGCTGCACGCGACAGCCAAGCTGGTGTAACGCCACCCGCTTTACAGGAAGGGTTGTTCTGTGCTGTTCACACAGCCACCGCGCTCTCACGGTTAAACAGGCTCGGATAACAAACAACAGAACGACACAAAACCCTCAGGAGAGGACAAACCTTAGTCCTTCAGGAGATTTTTCTAAAGGAGCCTGTGATAAAATCACTGCCATCAAGGGAGGCTTCCCCAGCACGTGGGCACCGGGGAGCCGCTGTCGCGGGCCGGGAGCCGCGAGCCGGGCCTCGCTCGGCTCCGTCCGTCGCACGCGCAGCCGCGCAGGCAGCGCCTGGCGTCCCGTGCAAGGATCATAAACATGATTTAGGCATGAAGCGGCTCCCTAGGGGCTTTCCTAAGAAAGCAATTTAGTACTTGTATCCTGCACTGCTCTTCCCCTTTACATCATTCATGCAGGGAAACGGCCACATTCTCCCCCGAAGCCGATGGGAACGCTCGGGGCTCCAGCACGCGGGCGGCAAGGCGCTTACCCAAAACCACCTAACCCATCCCCTTGGACAGCACTCTGGGACACACCAGAGTCTCTGCAACCGAGAGCTTAACGTCAAAATGAAAACTAGTCTGCAGATTTTCTTTAAAAAAAAACCTACAATGTTCTGCTTTAAACAGCTTTCCATTTCCAGATTTTTAAGACGTATGGTATTTCACACCAATATAAAAAATACTTGGTAATCTAGTTGCTCAGTTTCAAATGAAATGAACTGCAATTTATTATACAATTAAGTGCTGTTGGCATTTGAAAACTATGCACAGTGAATGGAGTTGTGCTCTTTCATCTTTGATTTTTGCCAAAAAAGCACAACTCCAGGATAACAAGAAAACAACTTTGAACAACTGGCAGAAGCAGAAATGGTCTACTTAAAACATGCCAAAGCAGAAAGCATTCTTAAGGTTTCCTAGGCAATTCAGGCTCCTTTTCTGTACTGTCGGGTGTTCTTCCTGGCTTTTTATGGATGCAGTCTCTCAAATGGCTTTGTTGGAGTGACTGGCAGCAGATAGAATAGCTCTGTGAAACAGGTGAGCAAAATAAGCAAAGAATGTGAAAATTCATCGTCAAGTGACTAAAAAACCCAAAGTAGCTATTCCTCAGAGTGCATTTTTGAAATCACCAAAGCATGCAGCACAATTTAGGGAAAAAAATCCCTGCAACAGAAACAACCCTGCAGCCAAATAAAGCTTTTAGGAACGTACCTTACTCACTTCTTTCAGAGCTTGCTTGCAGCTCTCATACTTCGGTGAGTCTTTAGGCGTTTTCTGGCAAATAGTCTGAAACAAAAGTTTTGTGGCTTCAGAGGACCAAGAAGCACCAACAGTAACAAACACGGAGCTGGGGATGGTGCATCGCAGCGTGACACCCGCTGGGACGTGGCACGGAAGCACCCGGAAGGTGACGGCCTTCCTCAAAATAAGGTCTTATTGCAAGAGGGCCCTTGGCCTAACTCTGTGGGCAATTTCTGTGCTAGCCTCTTCTGGGATTTCAGTATCATTTTCACCCACTACTGTAAAACTTCTAGATCAAAACAAAAACACTTTTGATCACATGTTTGACTGATACTTTGTTGTCAACAGATCAGTATCTACAGCCCCATAAATGGTAGAAGCAAGATAGTTATGAAGGGCTTGGAACAAAATGGGAATTGAGGAAAAACAAACAAACAAACAAAAAACCCCAAAACACAAATAAAACATGCATGTACGCATAAGAGAAATAAAAGAAAATAAGCCTGTTCTCACATCCATCAATAATGGAAGACGAGTAACTCTCTGCATTGGGAGTATGAGGAAAGAGATCATAGGTAAATTCCTGCAATCTTCATGGGACTCAATCCGTGACAGCACCTCTTTAAATGCAGGATTTGTAGCTCTGGTGAGAAAAAGGGAAGGGTGGTTAAACAGAATACTTTAACAAGAATTCCTTAAAAATCATTCTTTTTTGCTAAAATGGTAACATTATTCTGAGAGCAATTGAGGAATCATAAAGAAAAGTGTGATGATGTTATACTGTAAGGGGTAAATACAAGCATTATCAGCATACCATTTTTTCTAAATGAATTATCAATTTGTTTCTTACAGTAAGTGCAGTTTGGGGGTTCTTCAGCTTTATTTATTTAGATGTGGAAGACCAATATTAACATTTAGAATTCCTGCAGTTTCCCATGCATGCAAGGGTGCCAACGAGCAATATGCAATACATAAAACATGACTTGAGCAAATTAGTAAAATTGTACTTAATTGTACTTAAACGGAATTGAGCACATGACTATAAGTAGGATTGGACTATGCAACCAGGCTTATTTTCACACTTAATTACTCAAAGGAACTCGTGCATTAAGGAAAGCTGGCATGTAACTACACGCTTAGCTAGAAGCTATAGGTTTTGCACCAAAATATCCCAACCTTTGACTCCTACTAAAAGAGGATGATTTTGCAAATGTATTTTCAGATTATTTCTTACAGTAATTTCTGTAGTGTTCGCTGCTGATAGACTTCATTAGTGCAATATTTTACGTATGGGTCAAACGTTGAAGCAGCATGCTTTCCCACTATATCACTAATATCATCAATGAAGATGTTGTTCTGATGTTTTGCTTCAAGTTCTTTGAAGAACCTGCAAAAACAAGAAGAAGTTATTCTTCTCATCCCCCAAATAGCAGACCCTCTCCACCAACAGCTTCCCCTGGCACAACCCGTGGTTTCAGTCAGGGAAAGGGTGAGTGCTGTGCAAGGGTGGGAGCCTCTCTCCTCTGGAGACCTCCCAAGGCGGCAGCGCGTCCCGGCAGAGCGCGGGTGCCACCAGGCTGCTCCATGTTCACCATCACTGCCATCCCATGGCAAACACGACACTGTCTAGCGGCAGGCGGAGGTTTCCTAGCGCTCTGCAGCGCTGCCCAACAGCCGGGGCCGCAGGGAAGCTCTCCAGGGCTCCTGCATCTCCCTTGGGAGCACGAGATCCCGGGCCAGGCCAGGGCCTGCACCACGTTACGGTGCAGTCCAACAGAGGCACTAACTGGCAAGAGGGCTAAGCTGCAACGACATCTCCTGCAGCACATGCACTTCTGCCTAACAGCGGGTTTGCAATTTCACTGCAATTCTAGACTTAACAAGAAGGTAAGAAAATTCACCTCAGCGTGGCACAGCTGAGCATTTCTCATGTTCCCCCACAGCTGAATTTCAACCACTGAGCACCATAAACTGCAGACAGCAACTGTGATCCGTTCCCACCCTCCCAGACGTATCCAAGAATTTCTCAGCAGGCTGCCAATTTACTCTGCTCAGGAAACCAGGCAGCACAACACTTCTTGCTGGATCCTATGGCATGCTGACAAGGCGTGCAAACTCCCTGGGCTAGAACTTCATTTTTTAAACTTATCTGGGACTTCATCAAGGACATCATCATCAGACAGCACAGTCCTGGTAGGGGATGGTGCCAGCTCCTGGGTAGTAGGAGATCAAAAACAGAGGAGAGACCAGGGCAGTCCCACGCTGCTGCCCCCAATGCTACAGGAACCTCTGCTCTGAAAAATCACCCCTCAAAGCTTGAATCTAGGGTTATCCTGCCGTGCATCCAATCCAGTAACTCCAATATACGTATCAGTAAAGCAGATACACCATAAAAACCCCGCATTTAAAATTTTAGGACAAAACCCATCATAAAGACCAGTACAGATAAATCACTGTCAATTTAGCCAGCTACCTGACTGCAGTGTGTGCTGGGCCTTTTGCTTAATACCAGGAGGAGCTATGTGAGTTTGCACTCTTTAAATCCAGAACTTTTCTGCTTAAAGCTGGATCCAATCAAGTGAAAGTCAGAGAGTATCGCCAGGGTTTGATTCGCTTTATGTTGCCCCTGTAATACAGTGAAACTCTTCCTGCCCTGAAGACTGTACCTACCAATTTAGAAGCACAGATGTAATTCACCTTCTACTTCCTTACAGCTCAAGATCCAGGAACTCTAGAGATTTCAGCAATACCAACTTTGTCCTGTCTTTATGAGAGGCGCCTCCTCCTTGAGCTCTTGGTGGTTCTCGTTAAGGGTCTTCTCACGTCTTGACAAGGTCATTAACTGTCTGGTAATTGCAACCACCAACAAAGTTCTAACCTTTGCTCAGACGTGCTTCTTATTCTGATTTTTCCTACTTCCTTTATTCTCTGACTGATACCCGTAACTTTAAGCACACTGTGTTAACTCAGATGCATAAAAACAAATGCACAGAGGAACACACACAATGCTGCAAATAATTTCCTACAACTCACCCTTCTAAAACTGAGGCTAGGTCTCATTCCAAACACAAAACAATTTTAACAGCAGTTTTACCAAAACAGATGCCATGAGTACCCAGACAACAACAAACTTGCTAACATTAATCATGTTGGTCAAACTTCCTTCTCAACATTTACTCCCTCTTCTACCCTAAATAAAATATATTAACTAAGGCTTACAGGATACTCAAAAGTGGTGATTCACTTAAACAAATACTATATTCCAAAACTAGATTGCATTGAATTAGCAAATCCTAATTAAGCAGCCAGAAGAGGTTACAAGTAGGCAGGCAAAAAAGGAGTCAGAGGAACAAGCACCCTCAGGCACCGAACCTGCTACGGGGCGCAGAAGGCACCAGGCTCCACGGAGCGCACGGCGGGGCACTCGGTGCCTCTCAGCTCCTTCTTCCCAGACTCTGCAGAGCATCTGCAACTGCCACGAAATCACAACTGACCTCCCCTCGACCAGTGAGGAATCCCTGGGGGATTTCAGAGACCCAGATTTGTATGTACATAAAGCAAACGGAGCTCACACTCCATATGAAACCAGTCTCAGCCAGCACATGCCTCATCCTCCCTGCTTCTTCTATATAGATGGAAGCTGGAAAATATTCTTTAAGGCGTTTTTTTAAGGCACAAAAAACTAGTGTAAATATTCATTAGATACTCTGGAAGTTGTAAATCTTCAGTCTAATAATTGTATTTCCCACAAAGCAGAAAGGGCTGTAACTTTAACACTGACCACATTAACCTCCTTGGCACTGAGGAGCGTGAATTCCCAAGTACCAAGAACTAATGAAAAACAATATATGGCCTGCAGAATGTCAACGGCCAGTGCCAAGTTCCTGAGAAAGCAGCATATCCTCATGGCCGGGGCATGCGGGGAGGGGGATCTGGCTTCCAAGCTGCGGAAAAAAGAGAAAGAAAGAAAGAAAAAAAAAAAATCACAGCTTTCTTTTTGGGGAGAAAGCGCCATGGCTTCATGCTAATGGGAACATGCTGAGCCTGCTTCAGCAGGAATTCCCTTGCTAACAATAAGAGAAGTAGCACTCGCGGTTTTTAAATTCTCAGTTCTCTCTTCGTTGTAGTACAGCTGCTCTTTCATCAATAAGGCAGAAATACATGAAAAGAGCTGCAAGAAATCATTTGGTCTCATGGAACATCCAAAGTTATCAGTGGTTTCATTAAGGGCACCTATAGGCATTTGCTACCTCAGTCTTTTAAAGAGGCCA
>JASSRY010001014.1:1523028-1538740 GCA_032466555.1 Tinamus major
GGGGTTGGACTAGATGATCTCTAGAGGTCCCTTCCAACCCTAAGCATTCTATGATTCTATGATTCTATGATTCCTGCACATCCTGTGAAATCCCCAAGCACTAGGAGCTGGGTTTATAAAAGTCATGTAAAATGCTGCATTTTGGAAAGCCTTTCTGGGGTTCTGCTGCAAAGCCTGCGCTGGGGTCCCGGGCTCCGCCGAGCACTGCCCCAGGATATTAACATAGGGAATATGTTAACATATATTACACATAACTATATATACAATATCTAACAATATAATAATATTATATATAATTATATATACCTAATAATATACATAATATTATTATGTCGACATGTTCCACATTAAATTTGGTCCAAATTCCTCTTGGAATCCCATTTAGTCTACTACCACTACCCTGCCCAGGAATGCTGCACATTTGTGTCTTCTTTTGGGATACTGTTAACTTGGCAAAAAAACTTCACCAACGAACTCATTTTGAAAAGGATTTTCTAGTTAAACCTTTTAAATTTCTTAAGAACATGATGAGCAACAGACTGCCAAGTGCAAATATGGGCTCATCCTTGAAGATGACCTTATCATTATCATGATTATCATGGGTTGCTGGTGCTTAATATGCAAGCTTCCTAATTCTCCTCTGAAAAGCTGTCGGAGGAGCAGTGCGCCACGGAATACATAATGATTTAGTTAGTCCCCCGAGTCCTTCACATACACAAAACAAAGGAAAATGTAACAGAAGTTTCCTTATTATTAATGGACTAGACTATATCGAATATAAATTGATTTTACTAGCAAACACAGCTAGCTTAAAAAAAAAAAAGGATTTAACTATATTAAAAATCCCTATCATTTCCTATTGCAATGTTTAGAAATTTGCATTTAAATATTGCCTAGCTCTGCTAGAATATCAACATTATTTTTTATTCCCAATTCTTTCATTCACAAACAGCAGGAATGCTAAGCCCAAATCTCTCTAGTTTTTTAGAGAAAAAGCGCTTCACTTATGTCAGAATTGTTCGCTGTTGAACGTCACAACAGAACTGGCACAGCAAGAAACCACGACATTTTTCCAGGGATATGTATCTCTAATTCTCTGCTAGATATTGGAACTACAGCCATGGAAAATGGAAAAAGAAAAAAAAAAAAAAAAGGAGAAAAAGAAAAAAAGCAGCTTTAATTTACAGGAAACAAGGTGTTTAATTCTTCTCTTGTTGCTTTAAAAAGGGTTAAGGAGACAAAGGGGATTCTACACTATAATGAGGCAATATTGACAGTGGAGTAAAACCTGAGGGACAGGAGCTAACCCCTTCTTTGGGTGGAAAGAGAAACTAATGAATGAAACAGAGATGCCAACGTTTCAGATGGACTAGGGATTCGAAAGGCTTCTGTTAAGACCCAAAATAAGTTAACAGAACTTAACATTCAGAAAAATTTAGAGTGCACATATGCAATGCGAAAAAAGTATTGTTGAAATACATGTGACTGGTGGCTCGGGCCGGACACGCACGTCAGCTGCTGAATGTGCACCCCAGGGAGACACCCCAGGGAAGGACGGGCTTTGAAAGAGTTTTCCCTAATCCATAGATTTTCTTTCACCAACATCTTTTTTTTTGCTTTAGCAGATGTTGAACAGATGCTTTTTACTACAAACAGGTGTGAAAGATTTTTCAATTTCCAATTATTTGAAGTGACAAAAAGGTCTGCTGAATAACTTAAGAGATAATACTGCAATAACATTAAAAAGAACATGAAAATAACATTATTAATCCAGATTAACATTAATTAACATTATTCATCCATCGTTATCAGCCTACTTACGGGCTCTGGGTATGTTTGAGATTTCACCCTGTCCGCTCCGACTGCGCACGGGGAGCACGGCCCCGCTGCCCGCCCTGCCCGCTCGACCCGCAGCGCCGAGGGCAGCTCTTCGTCCCATCCCCAGCCGGGCCCAGCCTGGAATGCAAGTTGCTCCCAGCCCCCTGCAGACCCCCAGGAGTTTTGGAAAGCCCCAGAGCTCCAGCTCAGGAGCAGCACTGCAGAGCGCCCCAACAGCACGTACAGCTAGGGAAACAAATCTGTAAACCGTGCACATTAGAAAAAAAAAAAGGAAAAAAGAAAGGTGACACTTTTACCTGCACCCTCATGACTAACACTTCTGTACTATTAACCTCATTCAGGATTTTTTAGCATTGTTGCCCTGTGAGATTTTTGCAGGCATTGATAATGCAGCATGTGCTGCCCTCCCCAAGCACTACCAGCAGCAAACTTGGAAAAGCTTCACGCAACAGCAAAGAAAAATCACAGAAAGGGATTTATCTTTGGTTCCCAAACATGTCCATCAATGCCTTTGGCAAATGCAATTGTTTGATATTCAGCAGATTTGTTTTTCAAATATTAATACAAGAACAAAACTTCCTCTTAATTCCCATTTGATTGTAGAGGGCATCTGTGTGAAAAGATATTCCTGTATATAGAAACGAGCTGCTGGAAACGATGCCTTGTGCAGCGCCTGGGAAACACAGCAACAACGCGCAATCCGGGCAACTCTGTGGGGGCAGATGCAGCAGCGGGCGCAGGGAACACGAGCAGATGTTATTCTGCATATTTCATGTTTCAGGGTCTTTAGAAATTCATGAGGGCGTTTGTAGGTTTTGTGAATCCTCAGTCTCAGAGCAGCTGTTCAGCCCACGCTGCGAAGACGTCCCGGACGTTACTGCACCTCGGCCACGGGCTGGCAGGTACGGCGGCCAGCGCGGGGCAGCGCCGGACGTGGGGACCCTCCTCCCCTGGCAATGGCCCTGCCATGCCCAGCAGGTCCTACCTGTGTTAAATACAGATGCAGGCAGAGGGCAACTTGCTCAAAGCATCGGGCTGGCACCAGCCAAGTGCTTCAGCCCTTGCTTACCCAGGCGTCACACGGGCCACGCGGAGCTGCTTCCCGCACAGTTACACTTACCTTAGCACAAAAGCACTGGCCAGGGCAAAATTCTATCAAGTTCCTGAGGTTCACACTAGTTAAGGCTCAATTTGTCAACGAAAGGCAAATGAGAGCCACCAAAACACAAAATCATACTGAAAACAAAAGGCCCTGCAGGCAGGCCAAGGCAGGCCGCAGGAACACGAGGCCACGGCTACCCGCACGTCAGACACTTGCCCTGCAGCGCACTGGCTTTTCCAGCTTTGTGCTGTCGCCCAAGGGCCCTGGAAAGGGCTCACGGCACTGAGCAGTGTCTCAGTGCCACCCTAGCTACCCTGGCCAACAGGAAATGCACTTGCAGCAGCGAAAGGAAAGCAGGAAAGCACCGGTCTGTGTCTGCCCACGAACACTGAGAAACAGCGGCCGTTTTGACACTTTCAATATACCCGCAGGAAACGCCTGAGGTCCAGCCGGCCTTTTAGCATCTCTCAGTGCTCCAACATCACACACGGGTGACAGGGCTGTCCGCATCCAGGGCCTGCTCCGAGGTGCCCAACCTCGGCTCTGAGTTACGAGCTGCTTAAGCCTCTGCAGCGACTGAATTCCCCAAAGGAAATGAAGCTGTTCAGGAGTAAGAGCAGTCCTAACAGCGGAAGCAGAAAACAGCTCTGACAAACTCAGGACTGCCAAATGCTCTGGGGTTGTGTTTCACCTGCAGCCCTGTCAGCCAAGGCTGGGGGCCTTTACATGAAAGCGCTGAAGATCTGTATCTGAGCAGACATTTGCAAGGGAAGATGTTTATCTGGAAAACAGACCCTGGTGAAATTCTCATTGCTGAGCTGTTGAAGCCTCCTCCTGCACTCGCCTGCACCAGGGCTTCCCGCCATGCCTGCCGGGATTCCAAGAGCACCTGCAGAGCTGCAGCGCTTCCCATGCAGCCCTTCCCTTCCCGCGACAACATTCCCTGCCTCGTCGATACCTCGAGTCTTGCACCCAGCCTGAGCACTAGGCTCTTCTAAACCGCGTTTAGAGACGTGTAAGCAAACAGGCTCCGTCGGTGCTAACTCCCTTCTCAGCCAGCAGAACACAGGGAACGCAGTACCGAGGACACGGTGACGGGCCAGGAGCCCCTCATCCACACGCCTGCCCGGCCCCTGCGGGAAAACGAGCGCCTGCCCACTGCCCCTTCCTGAAATTCCCACTTCGGATATAAAAAGTAGGAATGATTTCCAAACCATACTCACCCTTTTTTTTTAATAACTAGTTATTAAATAAAATCTTACAAAATACAGGCTAATTGAGAGTGGTCATGCTTTTGCTGAAAGTACACTTAATGAAAAAGATGCAGAAATCTAAGGTTTAAGGTCATTTTAAAAGAACAAAAAATACAGCTTATATGCCATTTGGAACTGGAAACTGCTTTCATTATCTTAAAAAGTGTCATAAAGAAAGAATACTTATCTGCACATTAAGTAATTGTCAGAACATTCCCCAAGCTATCCAAATTACCATGTGTGCAAATTAGCTGTCATTCTGATTGCTCATACAAGTCAGCGTGTGTACTGCACTAAACACTCCAGGAACAGTGTGATTTACTCTTTATCAGGCTGGGAGTAAGAATAACCATCAGAAATAAATGCAGTTTTTGATACAGCACCAGAGTATCTAGTGCCGGCACGGCCCTGTGAATCACTCTGCCCTTTAAAATACGGAGCCAGCACCTGGGAATGCCCAGGCTATGGAGATCTGCAGCTGCCCCACAGCAAACACATTCTATGACTTTGTTTTAGAGTAGTGTCTTCTTTGGCAATTATTTTAAACATTCTCAGGAAAATCAGTTTTGATCTACAGGTTTACACACAGAACATGCAAGCCTACAGCCACGGAAAAGCAACACAGACAAGACAAATACAATAATTAAACTACCAAAGGCATTACTTCCCAGATAAAATACATACAATCCCATGGCTTTTTTTTTTTTGAGTTGCTTAACTGAAAATTCTTCAGCATTTATGAGACATGCCATCTACCCTTTCAAAAGAGTTTGTCTCCAGTCAAACCAGTGCTGAATCTTCTGCTCTGACTCTGCTTCTAAGCACAACATAAAGCCCAGCAGGAGCAGGGCCCTGCAGTGCTCTGGATAAACATCTTGGTGCACGTCCCCTGCACAGCATGTGCAGAGCACGCAACACACGGCTGCATCTTCGTATTTCCAACATGCCTGGAAGTTACTGCATAAACAAAACAGCTGTATTAAGAGCATACAGTTCCCAAGTGGGATATTCCGACACCTGCGGTGCTGCTGGTGAGTGGAGCTATTACTAGAGAAAACAAGCACCAGCTTTTAAAATGGAATGCTAATTTATAGCTTATACTGCAACTGCTATATACAGCAAACCAAAACAGACCTCTCATATTTCTCACTTTCTAAACAATAGTACTAACATAAATGCAGAAGTTCATGTTCCGTGCTATTAAAGCAGTCTGAAGAACGGCCATACAGAATTCCCTTGCAGAAGTAATTTAGCAAGACGTGCCAATAAAGAGATGCCCTGACTGTGATCAGCTGGGATTACGGGAGCCACCTTAGCTGTCCGGGCACTGATCACTTGGAGAGCACCAAGCAACAGCTCACTGAGGCCCGCAGGGAAGCGCTCCATGAGCCCAGCGCCGGGTCTCTCCGAGCACGCACGCGGCCTGCCCGTCTGCTGCGTGACGGTCCCACGGCTGCCCCTTCCTCTGCACATCTACACGCACGTCCCACAGCTCCAGCCAGCCTCCGCTTATCACAAGACACTCTGAGCACCTAGCAAATGGAATAAAAGCACTCCGTGCTTGACACAAAAAAGAAGCAATGGAGACCTGTGCTACTTTGTTTTCCTTCCTTAGCTGTTGCTGAAGGAAGGGTTAATTTTTTTCCAAGGTTTTGCTTATGAAACTATGTGAAATTCGAGCCTGGCCAGCCTGAAATGCACTGTTCAAGTGGCTTCGAGGAGGAGCGCTCGCTCATGTAGCTGTGGAGCTGTGTCACTGTGGCCGCCCCCCAGGGCCTACCCTGCCTTTACAATGCCCACTTTGAAGGGGGCCTCTTCTGACAAAGGACTTTCTTCTGCTGTCTCCAGAAGTTTTCAGATCAGTTTTAAACATTCATATTATAGTACTTTAAATTAAAAAAAAAAAAAAACCCACGCACACACAAAACAGATTGTAAAATAAAACTTCTTCCAGGCCGCTGGAGGTCTGGCAGTGATGCCACCCGTACTGCTCTTGCGCTATTCAGTTAGCCACAAAGGCGATGTTTTTGGTACCTGTCGGTGTGCGCCCCGCGCGGGGCCACGTCCACGGCTCCCGCGCAGCAGGGCCCCGTTCGCTGCCCTGCGAATCCCACCCGCACCCAGAGCCTCCCCTCCGGCTCCGAGCATCCCCACAGGCTCCTCGTGGGCAGACCATTCCCAGCCGGGTACTCTCCGTGGGTCTCCCCCAGACAGGGACTCTTTCGAGCAAAGCTTTTGCACTGAGCAAGTCCCGTATCTATGTTTTGGATCAGTAAGAACACGACACACAGACAGTAGTGCACAAGCATCTTCAAAATGCTCTTTTGAGATCCTTCACCAAATCCTAAGGAACACAAGAACGCTAAAAGCTCACAGCTCCTGCTGTGGCAGGAGGCTCTACCTCCGCGGCAGAGGCAGCTGTTCCTCTAGGGAGCACACAGCACAGGGCCATCTTCTTTCAGACCAAGTTGCTCCTACCAGTTCTCACAAGTGAGTCCTTGATGGCCGCGCCATGCACATCCCACCCTCACAATAACAGAGGAGCGTAGGATCGAGATGTGATTCCCTCCTGTGCAGAACGCCTGCCTAGTGTTTCTTTTACTCTGGAATCTCAGGTGTCCTGAAAGTTCCTGTCATGCTGACAGTAAACCCAGCATTTCACTTGGTAAAAGGGAAGCTCCTCCTCGGTCCCACGGAGCAGCGGCGGGTACCAGGCGCTGCCATCTCGCACGTTTGTCCCTGCTCAGAAGCTGCCTGCGGAAGCCGCCCCCACGGCACCTCCCTGGCCACCTGCTCGCCCGCGCGCAGCCCGCGACCGCCCGCGCAGCTCTGCAGCGGCCGCACTGCTTATGGCACACGAGTCCTTACGCAAAACCAGCCCCTGGAAAGGGCCGCATGGCCAGCGCCGTCCTTTCATCCTAGCTTTGGTATCTTCCACTGGTTCTGTTGAGTAAATTGATGGCTAACGTTTACAATTCAGAAAAAAGTTTAAAAAAAAATCTTCCCAGTTTCTCTAAGGCGAAGTGAGTGCAGTGCAGGATGCAGCGTCGCGTGAGGCGCACGGGAAAGGGGCCGGGATCACCTGCGTGCACGAGCCGGCTGTGTGGGAGCGCTGCTGCCGGGCCCACGCGCCGGCAACATGGGACCTGCCATGACTGCCAGGACTCACAAGCTCCTGGAGCGCTTCCACGTTTTCACCATTTCTAAGCTCCAAGTCAAGCAAGAAAGGGCAAGCGAGCAGTTCTGACAACACGCTGACAACGCGCTAACGTTTCTGACGCTGTGCTGGGCGCTTTCCAAACGGGCTGCGGAGGTGAAGCACGGGCGGCTGCAGGGCGGCTCCCCCGCGCCGTGTGCCACGGCCCACGGCCCCTAGCCATCACGGCCGCCTCACGTCCCGTCACTGGCGCGGCAGAAACCTGATGCGAGGGCGACCCAAGGGCTGAGCGTGACAGGATGAGCACGTGTAGCCTCGCGCCAGGCCGCGGCGCCCCGGGCAGCCCCCCGGCGCCACGAGAGCGGCCTCGCTGCGCCGCAGCAGAGCCTGTGACCTGCACACAGGGCCTGCGCCCCGCGGCACGCCGTGCAGGAGCGGGGCGCGCTGCGGGCCCCGCGGCCGCACCACAGCCTGTCTTTGGGACAGGGCACGCACTGTGCCGAGCTGCCTCTGCAGCACCGCGAGCCCTGGAACGGCGGCCCAGCTCATTCGCAAAGCGCGGCGCTCCACAGCTACGGCAGCGCGGAGCACGGCCTTACTGAGGCTTGCTGCTGTGACATATTTGAACTGCAAATCTAGGCCAAACAAAGCAAAAATCACTGTGTTAAATATAGCTCACAGGAGGATTTAATAGAGCGCAGATTTTGTACCACTGAAGACACCCAGATCTACACTTAAAATTGTCACAAAACATGGAAGAACAGGAATGCCTTTCACAGAATGCTCACCCACTTTGTATACAAACGAGCAGGATCTCTGTTTAGCATCTAGAAGTCCACTATGGACATTTTTCTACTGTACTAATACTTGTGAACATTATTCCTATTTCTTTTATTTTTTAGAATTTTACAGGCTCAGCAATATCTTGCTGAGCTTTTTCAACAAAGTAACACTGCCTTGCCAATTCATTGTGGATTTCCTTTTTTGGTACCCGTCGGGGGACTTTATTCCCTATAAAATTGTGATTTCTATTTAGGACTTGTTATGTGCCTGTGCAAGAAGTCCTATGTGATCTGGCACAGAACAGCCACCGTGCTGGAAAATCATCCACTGCACCATGTGGCAGGGATGGTACATACAGCAAGGGATCGGAATGAGCAAACCCTCGGCTGTGTCCCACCGTCACCCTTCGTGCTGCATCCAACGCTCAGACAGGTGATTAGGGGAGTAACTTCTCTCAGTCACTATTCGAGTTCCTCCAAAACTGCAGCGAGAAGGAAAAAAGGCCCAGCCTGTGACCCAGGTTCAGGAGCACCTGCGTGATCTTCCCAGGTCAGAACAGGGAACGAGGACCAGGCCAGCGCAGGGCAGGGCGGCAGCGAGGCCCCTCGGCATGCTCCCCGCTTGGAGCCACCAAACCGCAGCCACAGCTCCCACGGCTCCTTGGAAAATGCTCGTCCGCATTTGGTGGCGTGGTACCCTTGGCATGCCTTCAGGAAAAAGAAAGGTCACGGTTTTGGCTGACTTGTCCTGTCACACAGTTCCAAAAAAGCATGTGGAGAAACTCTCTATTCACAGAAAAAAATATAAATACTTCACATGCACAGCAAATTATTAACAGGCTTTGCCTCCTGTCACTATTCCCACTTTTAAGCACTTACATTCCTACTAAGTGCAGAATGACACAGATTTCTTCAGGATTACTGTTCTGGGCAGGTAAGAATGGCATCTTTTGACCCTCTGGACTCGATCTCTGCTCTCGTTTTGAAGCGTGGCCTTTGCCACCTGCTGGCAGGCGCCCCGGGACGCCGGCACCGACCCCAGCACCGACCGTGTCGCAAGGCAGGAGCTCCCCTCGCCACGGCCGGGGCAGCTCCGTCACAGACCTGGGGGGCAAAGGGAAAACGGAGACTTCAGTCTGGAAACCAACCACACGGCTGCGACTGCTGTCCTGCGACCCCTCGCGTGTCCCCCTTCCTCCCGTCTCTAATGACAGCGCTGGCTCTCTTCCAAGTGTTGGACTGTACCTGTTTGGAGCTGTATTGAACAGCAGTGTCCGATGAAAAGGAAGGCTTCCCACTCAAGCCATCACCCAGCGCCTGCAGTTTTCCTTAAGACTTTTTTTCTATTGACAACACTTACAAGAACTTTCCTGCCATTGATGGTTTTAACAATATTGTTCTATTATTAGAATAGGAAATACACCATTTTTGCTCTTGTGAGCGTTGCAACCACAGATTTGTCTTCTGTTAAACTGTCAGTAGCTGTTCACTGAAACCACTCCCATCTTCAGAAATCCTATCGCCTTTTTCCGAGTGCAGAAATTAGGGAAAATGGCACGCGAGCTCACTGCAACCTCTGAGCTGGCACCCAAGCTCTTGCCTGGCACGCGGGCCGCCTGGGCACACCGGGCACGGAGCGGCTGCTGCCACGTCCCAGCAGCGTTTCTGAAGCGCCGCGCTGAGGGCAGCAGCTGCTGCAGCTCCGGGCCCGGAGCGGGCCCGGCTGCGGCGCTCGCAGCAGCAGCGGGGTCAGAGCGGCTGCAGGGCCAGCTCGCCCGGGGGTCCTCAACCGCCGGCTGGTGCAACAGGCGACAGGAACCACTTCAGGCAGCCAGAGCGAACGCGAGACCCGAGCGGCGGCACCGCCTGAGCTCCCCGGGAACCGGCCAGCCCCGAGGCCCCAGCACGACCGAGCGCGCTGCCCAGGAGCCTGCGGATCCCTCGGCTAGGACAGCCGCACACGGCAGCAGTCGCTGCCAACGTCACACTGTCTCGGACAGAGGCCGGCAGGGCGCTCGCGCCTGGGGACAGCCGGTTCCACGGTGCCAGCACAGGCACCGATCCTCCCTCCCACCGCGACAGCGCGGTCACAGCCCCAGCCTCAGCAGTCACACACAGCCAGGGGTTCGCAGGTAGTTAACTACACGAAAACTTACAACACATGGCTCAGCTTGAAATCCACCGTATCCTCATCAGTGGTTCTATTCTCGCGTGTGAGGGTAGGGAAACCTGCTCAGTCAGTGTCTTTCCTAAAAAATTATCCTTTTTTTCCCTGGTGTAACTGCCAGGCCTTTAACCCAGCTCTCTCTGTGGTGCATGGCAAGTCTGGGGCCTCTTCAGCAGCTGTGTGCAAGGACCACATGGCTTAAAGGTTGTTTTCATAAGGATCTCATTTTGTCTGCTAATTTGGAGATGCAGCGTTATAAAGTTGACAGATATAAGATCCTAAATTACAGGTTTTTTGTTTGATTTTTTTTAACATGTTATTAAATAGCTGGCATATACAGAAAGCCACAAGCTCAAGTAAGAGCAAAAGCCATATACATATATATACATTTACACACACACGATCATTAACGCATCACGAGGTGTGTACACCATGCAACCACATGAACACTGGGGCACAGAACTACTTGCATGTCATATTCACCAGTGAAAATGTGAACAGATGACTACTGATTCACACCGTGCTTTTCCTGCTTGTCAGATTTTGACAATTATGAACCATAACTCGAAAAAGTACTAAAAATAAAACTGCTTCACAGCCTGGCTCTAAATTCTCCCTTTTCCCTCCTGTTTTCTCTTTGATACTCTGCTTGGTATTGGCAATAATAAAACTAGCATGACTCATAAAACTACCACATTATTTTAAAATAACATAAGAATATGTATTACCTATGGAAAGGGGGTTAGTCATAGTATCTAGAATTTGATCTTGTACATAATTTTTAAGGCTAAGTGATGCACATACATACACCCAGGATGCATATACGCACAAGCACTCACTGCATTTAGGGCATGTTTTTTAAAAAAATGTGATTTAATATGTACTTGCAAGAATAAATTAGAATTGTTTATATACCTTGGGGTTGGGAACAGCCTACACTCTTGTTAACACCATTTTTAGTGCCAGACTGAACACTGTATATGGCAAGCAAAGCAGACAGAGAGCAGTTTCAGTTGGGCTTCGGGACCCTGACCTTCCTCGTGGCAGAGCTTCCTAGCAAGGTCACATTTCACTCCCTGGAACTAAACTGCCTGTTCTGTCCAAACCTGCTCTTACTTTCATTCAAGCCTGCAGACAGGTGCACCTCGTTTGATACTCATGAAGTCAATGGAAGGACTTCAGCAGTTGCTTCTTTTAGGACGCAAATGAAACTTTGATCTGTGCAGCAGACAACATAGGTAGACACTATTTTTGTGTGCTCAGGGGGACACACATCAGCAAATGTTCTTAGAGAGACAAGGTTTTGATTTATGTGCAGCACAGAAGAGCTGTGGTGTTGCCAGGAGGTATCTTATCCTAAGGATGAGGCAGCTTAATCCTTGTGCTGATCATGAGATAATTCAGACAGGAAAATATTACATGAATGAAGATTTCGAAGCCTCTCAAAGGTGTCCACCCCCGGCATCACCCCAGCATAGAGCCAACGTACCTCAGGATCTCCCAAAGCTACTGCTACAGAAGAGGGAGGGCAGTGCAGCTGGAGCCAGCTGCTCCTCAGAAAAGCAATGGAAATAAATCCCTGGCCACTGAGCCGGTGGAAAGCCCATTAGGCAGACACAAACCGCGAGGTGCCACCGGCAGGCCGTGAGCCCGGACTGCTCCTCGAGGCAGTAGAAGGAAGCACAAAACTCCAAGGGCTCAAGGCTCTGTACGGAACGTGATCCCTGTGAAGACTCGCTTCCTTATCCATGGGATGAGTAAGTAGAGCTAGCTGGAATGCTCCTGAAAATGTGTCGCTGTTTTTCCCTTCTGCCATGAGGTTGGCTCCAGGAGGGCACCCACGCAGGGAGACCTTGAGGCCCTCCCTGGGACAGCCCCGGGCCAGGCGCAGGGGCTCGGCACGGCGCGGCAGTGACACCGCTCTGCCGGAGCGGCACGCGGCGCCAGCAGCCACAGCACACTCACTGCCGCGTCCCCACACGTGCACGAGCCTGCCACGCCTCAACCTTTGAATTAAGAAGAAACCAGACCTCAGGTATTCCTTGGCTTGGGGAGCAACAGGACTTGCATCACCTCCCTTTCTCCCCTCTGCACCTTTGCTTTGCGTGGATTTAGCACAAGGGCTTTGCTTCCTGCTTTGGCCACTGTCCCTGCCTCCTGGCAAAGGCTCCTACGAAACCGCCTTGTCTTTCCAGGCGGCGCGCGGCGGGAGAGCTCCCCCAAGCCCCTAGAACTACCAGTCGTTGAAGGCAAATTACCACTGCACTGGAGCGCTCGATTTTTAGAATTACACACACGGCTTCAGAGCCTCGCCGTTCCGCCACCTCGTGTAACAAATGGAATACAAACATGAGAGGAAAAATTAATTCAGACAAAACACGCTGCGTTGAAAGACAAAATCATGGGTGCCAAAATCACTGGTAGAGCGTGCAAATTAATAAACGGGAAGGTCATTTTCCAAAAATGACAAATTACTATTAAAATCTGCTTAAGGGAATACTGAGATAATCTTATCGTTAAAGCGAATAAACACAAAGCACATTAACAATGTTTCCTAAATATCATTAATTTTGAAGCCTGATTATCATTTTGAATAGGAAAATGAGTTATCTTAAAGAGCTTTCTTGGTTGCACACTGTCAGCTCCTGAGAGCAATTAGCAGGCTATTGCTATTCTCTGTGCAAAAATCTTGTCAAAACACATTTTAGGTCTTGAAAGAAGACTAAGGGGAAAATATAACATCATACTGGAAGCAGTAGACGGTTAAAATGAAATACTGTCTTATAATGAAATATCTTCTAAAATATGATATTTAAGACAACGTGAACATCTATATACCATTCTGCCCACTTTTCATACACCAATACTATTTAAAATTATGTGTAGCTCAAATAGTCTAATTAGCAAGAGAAAAATGGTCTAATTTTATCTATAGCATTTTTCAAGACTTACTCAGCTAACCAAAAGCATAAGCTCATTTGCAAAAATCACCATAAATGCTGTTAAGATAAGGAGTTCAAAAATGACATAACAGAAATAAATATTAAATAATACCAATTAAATAGCTAGCTGGCAAATCTGCATAGATGTTATTTCTATTTATGATGAACAGTCAATTAACACAATAACGAACACACTGGCTTGTTTCTGTAAAATGATTAATGCAGCTTTTGGAAATGCTGTTCTGCTTTAACTGCCTTAGTCATAGCTGTCACAGAAGCTATGATTTTGTCTTCTTTCTTTGTCAGATGCTTGTTTCGGAAAATATATTCCAAAAAGCTTGAGCGAGAAGCTTGGTTCACATGGCTCTAAGCAACCAGCTACCCTGTACCAACCCGCACGTACCATCAAATGGCAGCGGCTGCAACTGCAACCCAAGGCCAGATTTATTGGTACTTTGGTGTGTTCAGAGCTTGACCAAATTTCCAAAAGCCCTTTGGCACCACACTTGCAATGATTCCCCATTTTCCCTAGAAATAGCACTATCAAATCCTCAGTGGTAACTTGGCAACCTCAAACCCCTTAAAATCTGGTGCCTAGTGACACTTTTGTGGTTTAAAAAAAAAAAAAAAAAAAAAAAAAAACAGGTCTCTAGTTCATTAATTCAAATAAAAGATCTCAGGTTGTCCTGCTGCAAACCCCATTCCAGCTCTAACCACTCCGTAACGATTCTGCCTCCCAACTGTGTCTCTGCTTGTGCTGTTACCAGCGCTACCTCCACGCTGCCTGCTAACACCAAGCATGGAAAGGAGGGGATGAAGAAGCTACTGGAAAGCAAAGTTCCCATTTTGAGAACTGCAGATACCATTGTGGCTATTCTGCATGCTAACTTCAGTTCATCACCAAAGTACACTTCAAAAGATAGAAATTCATCACTTCCACTGTAGCAAGCAATTCGTACAAAAATTAAACATCTTGTTCTAATCTGGCACAACCTTTGCTCTGCCCAGCACCCACCGTTAATCTCTACAACTGTAGCACCTATCCAGGAATGTGGCACCAGGGCTCACGGCTGCTGAGCTCTGTCTGGATCGGGTGGATGTACTGACAGCTCCGCGCTCGTTCTCGCACAGCGCCGCAGACAGGGGCAGCACGTCACTGTCACAGCGCCCCAGGGGCAGCTCCCTAAGGAACACAACCGGCCTGTCCCCAGGAACTCCTGCACTGGAGCCGCTGGCGTCGGGGCAGGCTCAGTTTCAAACACCACCATTTCTCACACACACCAGCACGGCTGTTGCAGGGGTTTCTCGCTGCACAGTACAGGAAGCCACAGGCTCTGAAGCGCTCCCAGGAGCTGCCCTTGCCTGCCAGGCTGCCTAACTAGGCCCAAACTAGGGAGCGTGACCTGCTGCCCGAAGAGCTACTGTTTCACACTCAGTAGGAGGGAGATCTTCGAAACGCAAAGATACGGTAACAGAGCTGATTATTGCTGTGTACAAGTCAGCAACACCAGAAGAGGCAAAACACGGATAAAACACAGGCAGGGGGGTTGGACTAGACGATCTCTAGAGGTCCCTTCCAACCTTAACAATTCTATGATTCTATCATTTTAGAACATAAGGTAAAATACAGGCTTGTCAGTGTTACGATGCAAGGGAGGCACAATTCTCCCACTGCAATATACATGCTGCCAATATGTATATATGTATGTACACACTGCACAGTGAGCAGTGCCCCTCACTCCACAGCGGGCAGCAGGCAGCGCACCTGGGCGCACACAGCACATCCAGGCTGTTGTTTGGTCTCTCGGGTGGTTTTCTTTGGGGCACACGCTTTTAGGAGGGAAATATGCTTCCTGTTCAACAGACACATTTCTTGTGAAGGAAACCACAGTGTCAAACTTTTCCTGCAAAGGCAGGAACCTACCTACACATGCTCACCCATAACTTCAGAAAGATGCCCCTGAAACACATTCCTGGCCAGCCTGGAAGGCTTCTGAATTCCTGCGGGGGCAGCGGAAAGAGGCACAGTATCTTTAAAGGAAACAGATTTGCTTCAGAGAGGGGCAAGTTGAAGAAACATCTGCAAAGACTGATAATAGTTCAACTTCCTGAAATTCTTACAGACCCGCTGCTGAGGAAAGCAGGAAGCAGAAGGGAGCGAGAAAGCCACAGAGGAAAAAGCAAAGCTCTGCTCCCAAGAAGGGGCAGCAGCTCCTGGTGCTGGAGCACAGGCCACGGAGGGGGCGCAGGGGCCGGTCGCAGAGCGGAGCTGGGCGCAGAGCGGGGTCGTGCGGGTCCTGCGGCCGCCCGGGGCGGCCCCCTGCCCAGCTCTGCGACAGACGGGCACCAGCGCCAGCCTCACCATCACTGCAACCTCGGGCACCTCCCGCATTGACTGTTCCGACTTTGGGAAGCGGTACTGGAGTTAGGGGGCCCTCCGGAGTAGGGCCACACACCGCTGTGTCTCATC
>JASSRY010001014.1:1548474-1565023 GCA_032466555.1 Tinamus major
ATTCCAACAGTTACAGTATTACAATGCATGTACTGCATCTTAAAAAGAAGTCCTAAAACATGGTGCAGTTTTTACACGTCAACTACATGTTGAAAAGCAAGAAACAGCTGCCTGCAGCATTGTTAGGCCAGACATCGAACAATACTAGTGTTCAAATCAACAGTTCACCATGTGAAAGATTACTTCTACTGAGGTAAGTGACTGCATCAGCTTAAATCCCAGTTCAGAGTATAGAGAATACTTGAAGGCAAGGAAAAGCCTGCGCATGAAACACCTGATGGCCTCTGAAATAGGGCAGCAAGGGCACTAAGCCGCACTGAAAGATGCCAAACTGAAAGATGATGAATGGGAAGAGCTTCACACACAGGCAGTGAGCCTGGGTATCTCACCTCCCCACGCCACTGCGCCCAAGAACCTTCCACATGTACAAAGCACGTCTCGGCAGGCAGCTCAGCAGCAAAGCCAACGGGAACCATTAGTTTGTACGAGCACCCGCCGCGCCTGGCTCCTGCCACTGCTGCCCCAAGCACCCTCTGCTCGGCCCAAGCAGCTACTGCCCACCCTTACCATTAAAGTGTTATTCACTCAGGAAAGGAGTAAAAATGCCATTTCCTATAAAATTATATTAACTGCTGGTGGTGAAAGAGGCAAAATTCATCCTTCCTTGAAAAGACACAGTATGATAGTGACTTTTGCTGAAAAGAAGTCATTAAGAAACTCATAATCATCAGATTTTATGAATTCGTGCAGAGATAAAATCCCTTCAGTTTTTATCCATTATAAGATCCTTTGTGTTTTCTGTGACATAGTGCCTTGCCATTCAAACCCATGTACTGTAAAGAACTGAAATAGAGGGGAAAAGAAAAAGGTTGTTAATCTTAGCTACCTGTAGCTAAACAGCTTCTCGCAGGTATCCCCGTATTTCACTTCATACCAACTGCTCCTATTAGCACAGCATGCATAAGGTGCATTAGAGAAATAAAATTAATTAACCTTGGCCTTGGGATTCTTAACTCTCTGTATTTAGCACATGGCAAAACAGTTTCCTCAGAGGCTCTCCTTAAATCCTTTTTCATACCCTTTCAGGGGCCTTTGCTATATGTTTTTCTGCAAAAAGGCTTGGAATACCTAAAGGTTCCTTTTGCCTTAGACTGTTATACCATCTCAGTATAAAAATAAACTTCTGCAGCAAAACATCATTTTATTTTTCACTGCAAAGGAAGTACAGAAATGCTCCATGTCCACATGCAGTCTCCAGGATTATTAATCTGCTATTTCAGTATTGTACTGCATGTACTGTACAAATGACAAGCTCAGTACTCCCACACACCTATCTGTCTAATACACTGATGCCTAGATTTCGCTTTTCACCGTGAACTTCTTTCTTACTGTCGAATTTCAGGAGCCATCTAACCATTAATCACTACGTGCAAACTTTGCTTTTGCTGTGCATATACATATGCACATTCCTATGCATTCCCACAGAAATAAATGTGCATCTAAGCACCTTGTTTAGAGGCAAATATATGAAATGCGCATCTAAACATTTCATATGTTTAGATGACTCTCACCTTGTTTTGCAGGGGATTTCCATTTCTCCGTCGGAAACCCGACAGAAGGGCATCAAGCGTCGGTGGGGGGACCTGCCACACTCCCCCTTCTGCAGGGTTTACAGAGCTGGGACCTCTTCCGTCCAAGCTGCCTTGTCCCGTGGGGACGCTAGAGCTGACGAGACCTTGTGGCCGCTGGCTGTGGCGCTTGGTGAGCCCGCACTCGCCCTCCGCGCGGTTGAGGACACTGCACTGAGGCCCATCACTGTCCTCTGACATTGCTGACTCCCACATACTCAGTTTCAGCTCCTCTACATCATTATTTCAGTGCCAGGGCTGATTGTGGATACATGATCCCACAGTACACGTTGATTAGTTCATTTTTATTTGCATTAGTTAAGAGCAAGCCTTACAAAATAGTAAGGCCTTAGTGAGGATGCAGTAGCCTAGTGGCAGCCTCTGGCTACTCTGCACTCCTTATTTACTGCTTCTGCAAAGCCTAAGTCTAAAGGGGCTTATCACAGCCCAGAGATGGGGAGACATTTTTAAGACAGTGCTTGAAGTCAGTAAGGACAATCATCGGCTTAAGATCTCTCACTTCTTCACCAGGTCACTTCCCCTTGGTGAAGCAGGCTGATTAGCAACACTGCTCTCCTTGACTCTTACTTACCTTAGATGTGGAATTCAATAGCATGTGGCATTCAACAGCACAGGAAACCTGGCATGTATACACACGTGCATGTGCTACTGAAAAGTGGTATTAGCTGCTAGGACACTGCTATTTTATTTTAATATACATTGTAATACATATTCTTTCCTCACACGTGTATTATTTCTTAAGCAAAACCAGAAATGGGTTATTTTTCCAAGACTTCCTTGCTGTCACTGAATCTCCTTGCACGTCTTGAGGTGGGAGGAGGTGGAGGAGGAACACGGTGCAGTGCCACTCCAGCCTACGCTGATGTGCAGCACAGGGAAAGGAGGTGGGAAAGGAGCCAGGCAATAAGAAACTCATGTGAACGCCAAAACCAGCATACATCAAACACCTTCCATTTTTGCTCTAGAATTCATCATAATCAACAGAATTTTAGGCTTTCCAGGTTTGCATCCAACCACGAAGTCGTAAGAATGGACACGAGGGCACCAGCCCATCCTGGCCGTGCTGAGCAGCGGGGCACCTGCTGCCACCCTCAGAGCACCCGGCAGGCCCCAGCGGAGCGGCGGTGCCGCCTGCTCATCGAGCGGCCCTGACACCTTCCCCAGCTCCCTCGCCTAAACTGTCGCAAGGAAAAATTCATCCCTAAATTAAAATAAATGGTTATTAAAAAAAAAAAAAAAGAAGAAAGAAAAAACAAAAGAAAGTACTGCCATTGCTGTGATTGGGAGACTTCATACTGTGCAATAAGGTGTATTTATCAACTTACCTCCCAGGTGAATCCTGAGGGGCCCAGCAGGAAGCCACGGAGCTGCCTTTCAGCACCGAGTTCCCAAGGGAACGACTGCGCCGCGGCAGGTACCCAGCTCCAGAGCTCGTCCTTCCAGGCAGGCTGGGCCCACTCGTGCAGTGACAGCTCCAGTTACTGCCTCGTTTGGAGCTACTGCTTTTTCCTTGGGTTATTTACTCTTCTTCAAACACATATCTACAACGCCCAGATATAGATTAAAAAAAAAAAAAAAAAAAAAAAAAAAAAAAGTTCTGTGTTACAAACTGGAGAGATGGGTAATACAAGTCTTCTTTTCATTTATATTTCTTCCTTTTGTATTTTATTCACTGTTGGTCCCTCAATCCCCAAAATACAGTGGCAGAATCCATGCAAGACAGAAAATGTATTTCTCTCTTTCCAGGTAATTCATAGCTGCCATTTCCAGATTTTCTTATTATTTTCCTATTATTTTCTCACTGAATTCTTTCTTACTAATGAGTAGAAAGCATTTTCTCCTGTGACTGGGAACCTTCCAGGAGTACTTTAGATTCTCAGCAGAAGAATATTTGAGTTTTAAGTTGCTAGTTCCATGAGCTTTCAGTGGAACTGGCTCACCTGACAAGCTTAGCTCTATAATTCATAAAATGATTGTTACTCCTACAAAGGGAGCTGTAAAACCCACGTGTTTGCAGTTTCATCATCCTTAACAGAATGCTGGACTCATATTTTAGAGCCATCCTTTCGGGGAATTCCTCATGTTCCTCCTATTCCTAGCGGAGTAATTTAGTTTACTGATTTCAAATAGTCCAAAAAACCTCCAAACAAAAGCCTGCCACTGAAACCAATGCATTTATGGTAAATAATGCAGCACAGCCTACTATGTTCTCAGAGAGACCCACTCCATTCCAACTACCTCGAAGCACAACACAACACTATTATTGCCTGCTGGCCTCCTCGAGGTCGCACTTCGTGTACAATATCTTTGGATGCTCTAATTAGTTTTTTATCAGACATTGTTGCTATGTCATGAGTAGCCATTTAGTCCACATGCTCATTACCATTAGAAGGACACTTGTGGTTACAACTGTTTGTTTACTCACATCTTCTCTTTATCTCTCATAGTTATTAATTTCTGTATTTCCTGGCACAGTAAAAGCTTATTCAGAGGTTACTTTCAATGATGTTTTAGAAAGATAGAGAATGCAAGGTACACTTTTTGTCTTTAGCTAGCAAACCCTATTAGCTTTATCCCAATGTTGTCCCCAGCCACCTAAATGCCATCATGCCAAGACATAGTTTCTATGGGAGGGAATAAATACAGCAGCTGAAATCAAAAGACAAACAAAAAACGGAGACGTTATTCTGAACAGACTGTAATAGTGGAATTATTAGATGAGCTGCAATTAAGCACATACCAGCGGTGTCTACACAACAGACGATCTTGCTCGCATTCCTGTATACCTCTCTGGAAAACGTGGAAGGTAAAACAGACAAAAAAAAAAAAAAAACCCTCATCCCAAACATTCACACACTGTGCACCTTTTTTGGCCCCTGACAGAATTATTTTACTGCTGCTCAGCTTGTTTGAGACAGTATGAAAGCAATTAATACAAAAAGAAAGACACTTTCCCAACTCCACTGCCTGTTGCATTTGTGCTCTCTTTGCTGGCCAGAGTCACTTGCTACGAGAACGGGATGGGGCAGCTGAAGGACACGGCCTTGGGGACGGGCTCGGTTGCTTGTGGCCTCGTCCAGAGCCAGCAGAATCCGGGCAGCTCATGCAGACAAGGAGCAGGTTGCTTCCTTCAGGGGTACAGTCCCTATAGAAACAATAGGTCTGGAGACATTTTGAGCAGTTTCTGCCTGAAATTTCTGCATTAGCTTATCATTAAAAAATTAGTCTGTCACAGACTTAAACTAGAGTAAGAGGAAATAACTGTATTCTTGGAGAGAACATAGCATGGAAAGTTTTGCATTAATTACCCTGCAGAATTTCTAATTTAAATTAGAAACAGCTATATCTTCAATTAAATAGCAATTCTACAAGGCTTCTGTCCATCTCCTACCTATCAAGACAATCATAAAATTCACCAGTACCAATACCCAGCTTTCTACATGGGGCACTCGAACTGAAGGCTTGTGTTGCTTTAGAATGTGTAGGATCACCAAGCAAGGACCAGAGAATACGTTCCTGCCTGTACAAGTGGTTAATTTAAGGCTCATGAAGCTTTCATCTTTTACAAAATCCCCCCCGGCATACCTTGTTCTATTCTTGTTTTTTTGTACTAAAATTCTAATATCAGCTGCAGGCAGAAGAGTTAAAAAATGGCAAGAGCATCAAGGTTGGTTCTGTGTCACAGCAGGACAATCTGTAATTATCTCCTTGCATTATAACTAGAAACATTCACCAAAGGGATTAAAACTGTACAAATTTGATAAAACCATAGCAAAAATGACAAACCAAAAGCCAGTTAGTAATAAAGCATAAGCTCTGTTGCTTCTAGAATCTAAGTATCAGCAAAGCTACTATTTAGGTTGTAGAATCACATTAGTCCATCATCTCTTACTGGAAGTATAAGACAAAATTACTCCTTTCCCTTCCACTCATGGTCTTTATGGAGAGCAGTAGGGTGCATCACAAAGGTCAGTTGCTTCCCCAGTTCTCGATTATTCAGTTTCCAGATCCCATCCAGCAGAATTTCCTCCGCAGTCCTAATACACCGAAAAACCCCAGTATACCAAAATCCCCTAATTCCTACGATTTTGTTGAAAACAGAAATATCCTTAGGATGAGCTACCCTCGTGTCAAGCCTGCGTTTTGCAGAGCTCTTGCACAGGAAGCATTTCCTGAGCGAGCCAACACAGCTCACACGTGATATCAGCCTCCCTATTCCTAGTTTTTACCAAAACATCCTGGATCAAAACGGATTCTTTCTCTTACCAGGAAACCCTGATGGAGGTCATGGTCCCTTGGCTTTTGTGCTAGCATCTATTACCAATATTTATCTACTACTATTATCTGGAAAATTGCACTTTGCTTTACTTACATTTCAAAATGTTTCAACTGTATCACTGAGTACCACAGAGATGCCAGCTAGCCTAAATCAAACAGCCACGTAACTGTTCTTCAGCTTTACCTTTTAATAAAACCCAGCAATTACACTCACTTAATGTTAGTCTCCTAAATGTCACTCCAGTCTTTGTGTCTGTATGTCTTCACTGCATAGCCCAGGAAGCTGTGAGATTCACAGGTTACATTCCATCCAATTAGCAACAAATAAAAAATTAACAAGGAACAACCTAGGGGAAGAATTCCCATAGAAGCTAACTGCTGAACTGAGAATGAGCAGACTCTTGAGCAGCACACCCAGAGGGCACTGCTGAACCGTGTGGCTCCAGCACGGGCACACGTGCAACCCCACGGCCACGAAGATTCCTGACCAGCAACCAGAAGTGTTAGTTTTACTCATCCAGTCTTCAGTCTGGATTTCAACTTTGTCCAGGTTTCAATCTATTCACAGACTCCACTTTTTAAAGCACCTTCTTACAAACATCAGAGCAGGATCCTGGTAACAGTAAAATCAGTAAAAATGGAAATACAAAGAATGTTTTCCTGGTAGGGCTGAGATGGGAATTCACTGCTCCAAAGACATAAGAAGGTCACCACAATTCCTAGCCTACAACTGACAAAAAATACAGAATTTTAGGCAGCACAAGCCACTCTTTCTTTCTCCTTAATTCCAGCCTTCCATGATTTTATCTTTATGATAAGGAAATAGCAAGAAAAAAAACTCCAGCAGAGAGACTGCCTTGCACGGCACACTGCTGAAACTCTCTCAGGTGAAGTTAGACCCCAGCCTTCACATAGGCCCATTCATCCTGAGTTACTGACATTTCTGTACCACGCCTCAGCTTTCCGCTCAGGACCCCTTCAGTGGCACGGTTATTCAGACAATAGTCTGCACAGGCATTGCAGTGATGAAAAGCCATGTTCTCAGGCGAGACTCACCCAAACAGCTCGGCCGAGGGCCGTTCCCCTGCTCCCAGCGCGTGGGCACGCCTGGGCACGAGGCTCCCCGGCACGTCCTCCCCGCGCGCTCTTCACCTGTTCTCCAGCGCTGCTGCTGGCTCTACAACAGAGCTTTGCTTTCCTGCCACGCACAGCCTAATTGTGAACAAGATCTGCTTGACTAACCCTTGCGATATCATGGCATTCTAAGAGATTTTAAGATAACTTTCCAGTCTGTGTCCACCTTGTGTTTATTTCCTAGTATAGCAGTTCTAATTAAGCTTCAGAATATAAATGTTTAACACTTTAACAATGGGAACAGTTGCAGGAGAGCATTTATTGTGTTGAACTAAGGAGTATGTGCCACACTGGAAAGCTGCTTGGTTTGAGACAGCTGACAGCCTCAGTGAAGAAAACAGCTTTAGTTTTGCACCTACGTTTGCAACTGATTCCTAAAGCAGATCTGTTGACCAAAACCCAGAGTGGAACCTTGTGTCTTCTACCTTCTCCTGCTGATGCAGGAGAAATCCTGCTGTTGGATTTCACCTCTAGGACCAGCCAATGTTTATACACTAGCAGCACAGTTTGGTTTGCAGTCCTGGAGAGCTGGACATGGTTTCTACTTGTTCCCACAGTTTACTTAAGTACTTACTAGCTAAGTCAAAGCAAACCTATCTTCTGCAGGCTGTATTCACTGTGAACCATGGAGATGCCTAGCCCCACAAAAAGCGTCATCACAAACGGCAAAACCATGGAGCGAGCCCATGGCCTCCCCGAGGCCAGAAGGAAGCTCTTCCTGTGACACCAAGCTCCCCGGATAAGCAAGCTTGTCCCAAACTCCAGAAGTCCCTCAGAGGAGAATGGCTCCATTGCATACCCACAATATCACGGTTTCTTCCCCCAGCTACCAGCCTCCTATTAAATTTGAGCAGAGGGTTGGACTAGATGATCTCTAGGGGCCCCTTCCAACCTCAACCACTCTGTGATGCTGTGAAGATCTGACCTTTACTAAAAACACACTATATGAATTCTCAGGGGTATAAAGAACAGTACTGAGAGGACAGCCTGTATTTTGTCTAATATTTAAATGCTTACTTTTTCTAGTGAAAGGAGTGAGAAGTGCTCTCAGCACAAGCATATTGATAGTTTGAACTTCGGAACTAAAAATAGTAATAATAAAAAGTCGATGCTTTTCTTCCCCTTGCTTTCTGCTTAATTTCTCTTTCCTAAATGTACTTTGCACATTGTTAGTCAGCTATAATGTGTGTGGGATGTATTGTTGAGGTTGCCATGGTTTCTCATTTTTAATGAGCTCTGAGACTTCATAATCTAACTAAATACACTAATAATTACTACATTCTTCTTTCTCCCTTCTCCCCTCCCTCCACATCCCTCCAAAAATTACTGGCGGTAAAAGTAAAGCTAGGGATCTGAAAGACAAGAAAACATAAAAGCAAAAACCCATGAGGAATATATTCTGTGCTTGCCATCGAAAGTCGTCATGGCATTTTGCTCTGTTGGGTGCAGAATTCCCCAACACACACACCCACCCACGCCATGGGTGCCATCAGCACTGCTGCTGAGCCACTGCCGGCCACCTACATCATCTGTTTTTGCTTTTTGCTACGTCTGCTCTACACTTAAGAGACCCACATTGTGGGGGAGGCTGTCTCAGGGCGCGAAGCCTTGATCCAGCAATTGCCTGATGTCAGGAACAGGAATCTCAACGGGAAAGCTCACGCACTTAAAGGCAGAACCTTGTTGGACCAATTTGCTGGATCGAGGCTAAACAAAACTGAAGAGGCAGAAACACTGTTCATTTAAGAAAGAAAACCTATTTCCTCATGTGAGCAATTCTGCTTTTATACTACTGGATCGAGTATACTGAGATAAATGAGATTTAAATAAGGCAGTCTGTCAAACCTACAACTAAAGAGAAAAACGCTTAATACTTAAACAACAAGATATTTCACATCAGATCTTGTTAGCAAAAGCCATTTTAAAACACATCTATTTCTGACTGAGTGCTGAACTGATGAAAAAGGTCAACTGTGTGGAAATAGCTTTTCAAGGGCAAACCCAGGCACTTAATGAAGGACACCTCTCCCAAACAAACAGACGAAATGTGCATTTGTCTCGCACTGTCATTGCTAGTCTTACCTGGTAAAAGAACAAGCAGAAAAAAAATCTTTCCTTCATTTGTAAGTAGAACAAAAGCGACCACAATTTGATAAAAGGAAATGTGATTTTACCGCATTCTTATATAAGAGAGGGTGATTTTAGCGTCCAAGAAACAAGCAGACTGAACCCACTGTGGTTATACAACTTCTGATTACCTAAACAGTCATGGCTGACAGCTCTAAAAAGCATCTGTCGCCACAATGACAGAAAACGCAATGCCTGATGACTCCCTGTGGAAATTTCTTTAAATGTTGTCCTAAAAACCTTGCAAAGTGCCCAAGCGTGTGCTGAAATACGCTGCTTCACAGGCAGCTAGGCACAGAAGCGCAGGGAAGGCAGGCGGCTCGCTGCCCCGGGCGGGACGTCGTGCCCGAGGAGGAGGCTCTCCTCGCTGCTGCCACCGCAGCCACAGGCGAGGAATGTCCCCAGCGCCGCCTCTCCCAGCCCGGGGCACCGAGAGCGGCCGCTGTGCTGGGCATTACACAGGCCCGAGCGCAGAAATCGGGATGAAAAAGAACGGATTTTGCAGCATGGATCAACTTTAACACTGTAAAGTGAACTTTCAACGCCAGCTGCCTGCACGAGCTCTCTGAGGACTCCAGGCCTCTCCTTTCGGACACTCTCTTACAGAAGGAAGGACAGTCACACCACAGCGCTCCCGTCCGCACCGCGCCGCTGCCCCGCAGAACCGACGGGCACCGAGCGCGGCCGCAGCTCCCAACAGGATGCTCTTCCCAACAGGGGCCTTCCTAGCCCATATTCCTGTGCCACGTGCTCCAGGTGACCCTGCATGTGCAGGGGGTTGGACTAGGTGACCTCTAGAGGGCCCTTCCAACCTTAAGCATTCTGTGATTCTATGATTTTAAATATCCCTTTTTAATATATAAATGCTTATTTTAAAAGGCTTTTATGTAATTCCACTATGTGAGACTGCTTCTTGCAAAACAGAGTATTAAAATGCAAAGTGCTATAAAAACTGAGTATTCCAAGTATACGCAGTAAGGCACACAATATTAACGTATATTCCAACCAAAAGTTTGGTTTAACCTATATTTAAGTGAGGATCCAAGCAGCATAAAAAACAATTTTATCTTCAAGCCTCCCAAAAGCACGAAGATCTATTATAAAGGAAAAACAATATGAAGCACTCCAACAGTGCAGGAAGAAAGAAGGCCCATAAGGAGATTCAATGGACTGGAAGTATCTTTTCAATTATTCTGTATTACTGACAAACACTACCTGTGGCATCCCCTACTGTCTAAGCATTTGACTTCACAAACTCTGTTCAACTTCTGCGTTGGAGACCTTTTGCAACAGGGAGAGAGTAATAAGATCTTTTTCATTATGGTAGTGTCAACACTGTTAGGCTAGAAAAATACATAGTAAGTATACTCTGTCTAGAATGTGAATAGATAAATTAGCTACAAAGGAGTGGGAAACCAAGGTGAGCTATGGCAAGAAGCACAGTTTGTCTTTTTTTTTTTTTTTTTTTTTTTAATGTGGAAGACAAGACTCCTCATGTGTATTACCATAAACTCAGGACCTAGCTGCAATATTAAAATATTCCGGCTGTTTCTGCTTGCCTGTGCAGCAACAGTAAGCGCAGCTCTCCAGATATTGCCATGACGATAGACTGGGCTTCTTGCTTGCTGTTCACAGCAGCAATGAAGTCACAAATCAGATACACGCTTTCAAAGAGCGTATGTTTATTACAGAAAGCTTTTCTGTTATACGAAGTCTCACCTTTGCTTCCCTGAATATCTCTTTGCAATCTCTCTTCTATCTGAAGAAGTGGATCATTTCCATTTGGAGATACAGTTACACAATTCAGAATTATCTCCCTGAAATAATGCAAAGAAAGCATCTGCTTCTATGCTTACAAACTGCCTTTCAGTGACCAAAGCCACCTGCAACCTAGAGGTAGCCATTTAATGTAAGAAGTACTAGCACAGCTGTCACAGCTCCTGAAGCTCATCCTTCTGTGTACGCACTGGTGCAACGGGTCTGGTAGACACATTTTGCCAGTAGAAGCACGTGAGTATCTACTGACAAGAGCACAGCTCCAGCACTCAGCATTCTGCCTGCTGTTGCAGAACAGACTCTGTGGAAGAGCATGCACGAGTGTCTGCAGAGCCTCCTGCCCCGTGCTCAGCTCCAACCACCTTGTTCGTTTATCGCCTTCCGGCAGAGCCTCCTATCAGCCAAGGACATCCCTTTCTAGGTAGCTCCAGAGCACTAAAACTTCTCCACAGACTACTGTAGTATTTTGTTTAATGTGAGCAACAGAACAAACGTTCTAGTTCTAGTTCTTCTAGTCTCATGCTCTTTAACAGCTAAGTGTTAACACCACTACTAGGCAACCAACCTGCTATCACATGTAACAAGATTCTTGGGAAACACCCTTTCCTGCAGCTACTCAGACCCAGATTATGAGATGGAGCATGGCAGCCTGCCTAGGCCTAACCTGAACTAGGACACGTAAAGACATCATGTAAGACTGGGAAAGTAACCTCTGCTTTCCTAAAAGCAGAAACCAAAACCAATCTTTCCTAGATATTAATTTCATATTTACAGTATTGTCAAAGCCAGGTGGGGGGGAGGGGGAGGTATCAAATAACATGCTTGGATTCAGCATCACAAGAATTTAAAATTCTATTATGTTGTTTGGAGGATGGTATGTCAAAGAGTCAATGAATAAACAGCTACTCGGACTAACACGTCACAGGCCTTTCCATATCAAACGCACCCAGGCTGCTTTCCCCTGCAGCCACATCTGCAGCAGGGCTGTGCACTCCGCGCTGCTGTTCAGATAGCAGGGTCTGAACACAAGTGGTGAGAGCCACCACACCTTGCAAGTCTGAACTTGGGACAATAGAACCTCACACACTTATTTCTCGTTTCTATTCAAAACAGTTACTGGCTTTACATTTACCGTCAGCTCTATCTTCACTGGACTGACTAAGTCTTGAACTACATGAACCTAAAGTGGATGGTTTGCATGCACACAGCTGTAACAAGAACGTATTTCCTGCAAACCACTGGTAAACGGCTTCTTGCTCATCTATTTATGGAGATCCAACTACATCACTTAGAGTACCTGCTTTTTCAGTCTACAAAGAAATTTTGCATGCAAGTTCCATTTCAGAAGTTGAATGCATGAAGTTCTAGATATTTAAAACACTGTCAGCACCGATTGATTATATATAAAAACTGCAGGATACCAGTATCGATCGAAAGACAAAAGAAAACCATTTGAAACACATTAAAACGCAGCCTAAATCATGCCAGGAATATCACTGGCCATAGCCTTGTCCTTAAATCACTCTTCACAGAATAACCCTTGGCTTGCTTTGCTTACTAAAACAATACACCAGCCAGTTTCACAGAATCGAACACATGTTCCCTGAACTAGACTGGACTTGGACTAGACTTGGAAGCGCGGCCACTTCCAAGGAGAGGTGCTGCAACGCAGCGCTGCCACCCGGATGTGGGCGAAGCTGCTAGCGCAGCTGAACAGGCACCTTCCAAAACCGCCAAGCGCAGCATGGCAGCAGAACGGGCCCTTCGGAGCACTGGGCACATGCACTGAGCTCCGCAGACAGACACTTCCATGGCTCCGGAGTTTGGTTGTGTGCCTGATCCTCATCCTGTGCTAGTGAACTCAGAAGTTTTTCTCTTGATTTAAATGAGAGCAGAATCCTAGATTAGCCCAGAAGGGGTATTTACAACACAACGCACAGCTTGGTGCTGTGCAGCTACAGGCTCTGTGAGCTGCCGCTCCGTCTCCGCTGAGTTGGTTTTCCCGGGTCTGAAGGGCTGCCCGTGCCGCAGAGCCTCCTCCTGGGGCAGGGCACGTGAGCACACACCACCCCTGGGGCAAACGCAAACACCCAGGCTTGGAACTCTCACTGCCACCTTTTTAAAATAAATTTATTACACAGATTTGTTACCACTGATCACTGAAGTCTGTAATTACAAGGGAGTCGGTTTATAATGCAGTGCCAGTTTCAGTTGGAATAACCTGTTTCTGATGCCACGAATGCAGGAGGTTGTTTCTATTATCCAGGAGTACAATGGCACCTGTCACCCAAATCTTGCTGCTCTTCACATATACAAAAGACAGAGACAACCTGGAAAACTGCTATGGGCTCAGCCTCTGCGGCAGCATCAGCCGCACACACAGTTCTACCCGACCTCACTGATCTGTTTCTCATTTGCCATAAATTCCAACCAATTCTAACTCATACATTTAAGTTTTAAAGCGTCAATCGCCTTCAAAATCTCTCCTCAGCCTAACTACATTTCCAATGAAGCCAGCGGTATTTGTCTAACTTAGGCCACTTCTTTAGAAATTTTCTGTGCCTTTCCAACTTGCTCTGCATTGGAGCCCATGGCTGAAACCAATCATTGTTTGTCATTTTAACACAGGAACCTTCCACCTCCCAAGCCTGAGATAACAATTCACAGCTGTAAGCTGGGAGAACCCATGTCTGTGGACAGAAATACAAAGTTTTTTGATAAAAGCTTTTCTCTCTTTGACAGTGGCATCTGTTACTCTACCTAATTTTGTGTGACCTTGAAATTCAAGTTTTGCTAAAAATGAAACTGGCTTGGTGCAGGAAATGCTGGGTGCTCTTTGCTTCTCTTTACTTAGTTCTCTTTCTGATCTCCACGCTTCCACTCCCGGAGAGCTGAAGAGCAGAGAGCTGACTCCTCTCCATTTCATAATGGAAGAGAACTTGGGCAGTGTAAATTCACAGCACACTGGAATCAGGATCCTCAGCATCTCTATTTGTGCAAAGAGGCGGCAACATGGAAATACTTCCTGCCCCAGATCAAAAAGCATATACAGATTCCAGCTATCTCCTCAATATTAAGGGTTAGGAAATGCATGCCTTAATTTTAATGTCTTCTACTATTTTATCTAAGTATTTTTAAAAATACCACTAAAACTAAAAGCACATGTCAAAACTAGTCACATTCTCTGCTAAACTTCAAATATTTACAGGTTCAGGCAAGTAACTTACGCTCAAAGGTCAAACAAGAGCCACATTACAGGAAGAACTGCATATTCCTCTCCTACAACCAGAGAGTTGGTAATTATTAAACAAACAAAAATCTAAGACTAGGATTGGCAGGTACATCTAAGCGATCTTGATTCAGCCACTAAATATCTGCTGCCTGTTGGCTGTTTTCCAAGTACTACTGCCGAGACATACAAAAATTGTGGTTTAAGAGAAGAATACCACTAGGCTGTCCACAACACCTATTACTGCAATACCATTACTCTCTTGGGCAAGCATGAAGTGTGCAAACACCAGCACACGCACAGAAACCCACACTACCACAGCAATAAAATATTGCTCTGGTTTTCTCCGCACAGGTGGAAATTATCTCAGCAACTGGGATATTAATAACATTACCTACACAGGCCGCTTGATTCTGCTGAATAGGATATTTGAAAATCTAAAAAAAAAAAAAAACAAAAAACAAAAAACAGCAACAACCACACAGTAGATTTTTATATTTCCTACTTCCAGAGAGGCGGTAAATACCCAAAAGAGTATTTTAAGAGTTCAGTTTCCTGGCAGAACCAAGGACAGAAACTTTTGAAAATGACAAATATTTGTGTGCACAAAGTTTCAAAAATGCTTGAAGAAACCAAATCTTGAGTAATGAGGGGCTTCCTCTCCTGAACGGCCCATCTATTTAAGAAGAATCATAAAACAATTTAGCTGCTAAGTGTGAGAAAAGGACACATGTTGTGGTGATGCAGCAGTATCCTCACGAAACGTTCTGAGTGGTCTGCTGACCTGCCCTTCTGGATACCTTTGAAGAAAGTAGCTCTCTTGACATGCAAAGAAGCTGTAACACCATCTTTCTAAAATGATTCTGCATTAGTAAACGTTATTTGTGGCACATAGGTTTCACAACTTGGAAAGCCAGTTCCTGTCACTGACACTTAAAAGTTTTTTACTCATGAATTTACTAGAAAGTTTAGCTCTTTCTAATCTTAACCATCACTTTCTTGGAGCTCACACTAAATCGCTCTTGACCTTTCCATCAGCCAACTCCAGCTCAGTTTTAAGGATTTCCTTTTTATTTCCGCAGGACATTTAGGCCTTGCAAAACATTACGTTAGCAAAGGAAACGTCCCACATTTTCCCTTGCTGTTGAGCCCTATGCTGCTAAAAATAACACAGCCTCTTCAGTGGTTTCTATTCTCTCCAATATTTCTGCTGTATTCTTTAATATTTTTCTATTTCATTATCATCACATTCCTTTAGCTTCTCCAATCTCAATACAGCATACTGTCAATCTTGGAAGGCAATTCTTTTTGCAAAAAAAAAAGAAAAAAAAAACTTTTGTCATCATAGCCCTGGTATTAAGTACATGAAGCCCAGAAATGTAATCAGCTATGAGCAACACACTCATACAGACTCATACATACCACTACGTGTTTTACTAGTAAAGTATGAATTCCCATCACATGACTCTTAACATGAGCAAAGATTAGAATTTCTCATGTGGCTTACACAACCGTACAGTCAAACACTGCAAGAAGTTACAGAACTGCAAGGCAAAAGAGCTATCAAACCAAAGCTATGCATGGTGTAGCAAACACAGAACAGGCAGGAACTCTGCTGCCACTGAACGTTTACAAACTGCTTGCAGTCCCCACCTGTTTCTCTTCCCTGCGCCTCCCATGGACTTCACATCACCCGAACTCACCTGCTCTGTTCCTTGTGATACTCTAGCTCTGTCTAATCCAAACTGTCTTACACTTTTGCCACTATGAAGCTCTTTTCAAAATATCATGTATCCTCTAGAATAGACTGGAAAACTTCACACCAGCCCTCACATTTGATGGATTCCTACGAGTATGCAAAATACGGGTAGCACCCAGATAGCTGTTACCAACTCCTACTGGCAAGACACTGTCATGGCCCCGAGTGCACCAGCAAGCTCCAGCCGTCCTGGCAGACATCTTCATAAATACATAAACAACTCATCTGTATTTAACAGACAACGAATAAAGCCAATGGCTAACAAAACCATTAAACATGAAAACTTCTATCAAGTGTGCATTTTAGGTTTCTATTTGCCAAATACCCATAGGGCAAGTTAAGTTGAAATCCTGGTCATGAACATCAACGTATTCAGTGCTCTGGGCTCAGGACATCTCCAAGATGATCTAAAACAAGCAGCAGCCCTGGATAAACCTTCCCTGCTGAGCCGGAGCTCTGCGAAGCGCACGGAGGTTTCCCAGGGAACTCCCCCACGGCTGGGAGCAGAAGGAAGACCAGGGAAAATGTGGGCCTGCTTCTAATGGAGCACCGCTTAAAAGCTATCATGACAATTTGGGTTTTCAACAGTATATGCTT
>JASSRY010001014.1:1574014-1584828 GCA_032466555.1 Tinamus major
TTCAAGTTATTTTGGAATTGCTGGTTGGATGCACAGTACTTTTCTGGGACTCCTGGATGAATAAACATAAGATAATAGATCTGTGAATCTTAAATGTTTCCAGGGAGACTTACAGGTCTCACAGAAATGCTTCCAATATCCTAACATTCATGGTAATTTCATAATAATAATTTCAAATATTACATTGAGAAATAGCTCAGAAGACTATAGTCAAAAAGGCAAAGAATAGCAAAAGAAGTGAAATGGAAGCAAAAGTGGCATCAAACAGGTCCAAGGACATTAGCTGCTCTTAAGTATTTGGTTTATGCATCCCACGACCACTAGAAGCAAAGTCACTCTGACATCTCAAATGCCCATCTCAACACAAATATCTCTCACAGTTACTAGAGATTCCACTATTTCCTAAATTTCCCATTCTTCAGAAAAAAATGAAATCACTGCCTAGAAAGCTTGATCCTTTTACATGACTTCCACTGCAGATGTTTTATATTAAGAGCTTTTCCTGCAAAAAGAGCACAACTAAAATTCCATTAGTTAGAGAATTCTTTTGAATGATAGTTAAACCTGTAATTGAGCTGGCCACCAAGCAACGTAAGCAAGCAGTGTTTCCCCTCAGCCAGCAACCTTCTTCTAGGGAGGGAACATCAGAGATCCAGGTGCTCTGTTCGGTACAGAGGAGGAGACCTTCCGCGAAGGACTTCGCTCCTCTGAAGTGACCCAGTTCCCCAGTGCTACCTGGTGCCTGGAAGCCTGTTATGTAGCCGTCAGCTACAGGACTTCAGCATGTAACTGCTCGGCGAGCTCCAGCACCTCGCCTCTGCTCCCTGGGCGGTTCTGGGGATGCGGCTTCAGTTCAAAAGAACGGATTTGGCCACAGTTGGGCGATCTACTGCCGAGCCTCAATTATTCCAGGATGGAGGACTGAAAAAAGGAATCTAGGCTGTTATGGTTCCCACTCATTCCTCTGGTCCAAAGACCAAAAGCTCTATAATTCATTTAGAAAGTGACCAAATTTCAAATTAAGATTCCCCGATTCCCTGCTGTTACAAGTCAAGCAAGGCCTTCAAAACAACCCTAGGATCTGCTGCAATACATAAAATGTAAAATTTATACACAGTAACTGCAGTATTGTTCTCCTCTAATAGACAGGAATTTAAATTACAAAAACAGAGGTTAATGAATTAAATATTAAGTTAGTCTATCAGAATACCAATCTCCCTGTTATTTTGATACCAATCTTTATGCATTTTATGCTGTCACTCTAACACCAATTTCCAGTGCACTGTAGGAGAGTGAATAAGCCCAAGTATACCAAAGATAAATAAGGTTTCTGCAAGTAAGGAACAACCAGAATTTTCACCACCTAAAACCAGTGATCTCATCCTGTCACAGCTAATACAGACTGCAACAATTCAGCAGCAAAATGCTAAGCTGTACCACTTTAAAAGTGAGTTGAAGCAATTATGAGCTTTACTTTTAAGCTTTGCAGAACCTGAAAATGGCATCCATAGAGAAAGTGTCTACTTGGGCCACCCACTCCAGCTAACCACATTGCTGCCCACCAGCCATGCCCCAGTGGTGAGCGCAGAGCGCGACTGTTCAGACCTCAAGAGGAGGTGATGAATCAAGCGACATCATCCTGCCCCCATTTCAGGCTGCGACACGCGGGTGGACATTGATCCTGCTCCCTGCTGCCTCGGCCACACGGAACACGAACCGCGCCGCCGCCATGACGGCTCCGCCACGCCGCCGTGGAACCTTCGAGAAGGGCGGGCCGCGCGCGCGGCGCCAGCCAATCGCCGGCCGCCGCGGGAAGCCTGGCCAATCGCGAGCGGGCTCTCCTCGCCGCTGCCCCGCCCGCGCGGGCGGGCTGTGGCGGGGGGCGCCGTGCGCTCCCGCTCCGCGCTGTGAGGAGAGGACGCGCTCTTCATTAACTCGCAAATATCTGCGACTAATGCGACCTAGAGTGGCTCTGGCGCCTGGCCCATGCCCCACAGCGCTGGTTTGGTCTCCAGCTGCAAAACCCAGTTAAACATGGGCACATCTCTCAGTCTGGAGTTACTGGTTCATATCCGTGGTACTGACTTCACCCTGGGCTAGATAAGCCATTAAACGATGTAGATCTTGGGACAGCTGTCCAGCATCATGCTGGAGAATACGCGCTTCTGGGACGCGGAGTTGTAACTGCTCGGTAAATCCCCTCAGTCCGGAGCTGAGAGGGTGTTTGCGCTTTGGCTGCAAGGTGCTTGGAGGCGGCTGCCCGTAGGCGCTGTGTACAACAGCGAAGCTGTCCGCGAGCATCCCCCATCTATACAAACCAGGTTGTTAGCACTCTTTCTAATCTACTTATGCTGATAGGTAATTAACCTCTGCTAATTATACCAAAACTGTACGTTTTCTTCAAGCAGAGGGTGCCTGCTCAGAGAGCAGAGAGGTTATCGTGGCATTGATTTGGCAGCTGGATTACACCGCAGGCGTTCCGATCGATTTTCTTAGGTAAACATATTCTTTAAGCCACCTAGTCAAGAGGCAGAAACAAATACCATTACGAGCTGGCTGTCCTAAGTACCGCACATACCCCCGGAGTGTGACAAAAACAACGAGCTGTGCTGTGCTGATGAGCTGATAATGAACTGAGTACTAAAGGGATTGGTTTTGTAGATCCTTCTTCTGTTTCCTAGTTAAGAATCTGCTTATACAGCGGTCTGTCTGTAAGGAGACACATGGGAAAGGAGGGTACATCCTGCCCCCAAGAGAAAGCTGCAGCCTTTCTTCCACAAGGAAAGAGGTTGCAAGGGGAATAAATTGCAGCATTTTATAGTGATGTTCTGTTGCAATTAGCAGATACTGTCTACTGTAATTAATTAGTAAATACACAGAAAATCAGCATTCCCAAACTGGAATTAGTAACAGCTCTGTACAAAACACACATTTTCCATTTCTTAGTAAAGTCTTGTGCTTTTCCTCGTTAGATCACTACAGGATGGTTAATTTTATTGCTCCTAGCCTATAAAGCTTAAACTAACTTAGCAGAAGTCATGGACTGTACACACCATCCTCCTCCAATCCCTATTTCCTACAGGGGAAATCCATTTGCCTACAGGGATGCTTCCAAATTTGCTTCCAGCAGTTAAAGTGCTTGGATATCCTCAGGGGCAGCATGCCTAAAGGCCATCAAAACAAACTGTTCTGTGATGGGAGCTCATCTGCAACATGAGATCTCAAAGCAAAGCCCGGGGCTTTGATCAGTCTTGCCATAAAGAGCTCTAAGGAAAATCCATTTACTGCGTATACAGATTGCGTGTCACATCAAGGCATGCCTGTATGAGCCCTGCTAAACCAGCCAGAGCTACATAATTGTAAATAACTGAGCACGGCCACTTGTGAACCACTAATAATGATCTCTTGCAGCTGAAGCTTCCAGTTCATTATCTATAGAGGCATCTACTTTTAACTATATATGATGATAGTACACACAGCTTCTCTTCTAGGAAGCTGTGTCTTGGGAGGCACCAGGGCAGCAGGGACAGGAGGAGGATGTTCCTCCACCAGACCGGGCAATTCGTGCCCGGCGGTTTGGCAGACACGTGTATGTGTGAACGCTCAGGTAATACTAATGCCACCCCGGAGCTCTATGAACGCTTTTAAGCAATTATATCCGTGCTTACCATTAGTCATATTAATGTCAGTGACCCAAACATTGTAAATATCAACACAGAGTCATGCAGGATTTAAATAAAGTTAGGGAAATACATTTTCTAATGCATTTCTGCTAGGTCTTTCTGTTCCTCACTCCCCACTCCACGCTTCTGTGCCTCCCACATTTCTTTACTTCCTTGAATCAACATCTCTTTGTTTTGCTTCTTCCTGTTCAGATGCGGAAAGGAACCAGATTTATATCTTTCCTAATCTTGCTGCTTTCTCCTCAGGTTATTCACTGCCGAACTCTGCAGCAAGGCAGAACCCGGGCCCTCCTCGGTGTGCCCCTCAGCGCAGCCCTTCGCACGTGCTCACCCTCGTGTTCTCCCCCTGTCCTTTTGCTGACCCAGGCTCGTCACCTCGTAATCAGCTAACACTCTACTTTCTCCATTTCTTTTTACACCAGACATTAGCTAATTCCTGCCCTTATTATATCATCTTTCATTTTTTTTCTTCTTATCTTTATTGCCAAAATCACCCAGACCATGTTGTTTTTTTTGCTTCATCCCCTTCAGTTCTCTTTCTGTGTGAATTTTGGCCATACCATTTTTCTCCTTTCATTGCATCCAAACCCAGTTGCAAATTATTTTGATTTTGTGTCCTTCTCTATTGCAGTGTCTCTATTCCAAGAAAACGCAAAGGGAAAGGAAGAATGAGCCACCATACATAACTGCTTAAAAATTCTTTGGAGATCAAACCTGTAGATTAACAGGCGGATTCAGTATGTCCTTAACTAAAAATCTTTCACTATCACATAGTTGTCTTCACTAAATTTTAATACAATGAAGCTATTTGGAACTGGTCTTCATTCCCTTAAAACATTTCTAGGAATTCTGCCCTCTGTTTCAAATATAGTTTGCTTTCCAGATACTCTGCATCAATCCTTAGGTTTTATCTTTAGCCCTTTCTGAGATGTTTAGAATAGCATGCAAGCCTGCCCAAGTTTCATAGAGCAGCTAATAAACCCTACACTTGACTCGTGTGATTTTAGTCTACTACACATTCTTCTTGACACGCTGTCTTTATTTCTGCCATAACCAGATGTATGTTTTGTGCTTTGCAGGCATTTCTTCAAGGACAGCAATGTTATCTGACGTGTTATTGTGTCTGGGGTGTTCTCTGTTGATTGGAATGCTGGTTCTAGAGTTTTGACACATTTCTGCAGGCCAGAGAATATTGTTGTCTCTTTTCAAAGCCTTGCACTTTGTACAGCACTCAGTATTCTCTCCAGCAAAAAAAGAAAAAGTTCCAAACAATATTTTATTGCATCTCTAGCCTGAAGCTCTTAAAATGAGTATTAGGTAACATTAACTTTCTTTTTAATTTATACTCCCAGATAATACTAAGCTATGCCCTATGAACACTAGAATTATAAACACTTTCATTTCTTAATCGCTCTAGTCTCTAAGGGAAGAATATTTATAAAACAATATTGTCCTCCCAAAGATCCATGTGAAAGCCTTTGTTACCTAATGTTTGCTACATCAGGCAAGAGTTTCATGAGCAATTGTTTCACGAGGCCAAGTACATCACTTCTCTGATGTCCTTATCCATACTGTATCCATACTGTATCCATACTGACTTCTATTGGAATTAAGTTCTCCATCAGCTCCCCTATCATGCTGAGGTAGAAACTTGAATAAAGGAAACTGCTTCATTATGTAAGGAGCCAATACATTAGTAGGCCAGTAAAAGTTTTTATAAGGATATCATTCTTTTATTTTTAAGATATGCTCAATTAAGTTTAAAGTGAAAGATGTAAAGTGAAAGATGTAAAGATGTTTTCATAATGCTCTAAGTAGGATAAAGCAATCTCACTGGACTCTTTTTTTTTGGCCTTCATAGTGCTATTTTGAAATAGCGTTATTGTCTAGAGGCTTTTATAACCTTTAGAACATTTTAGAAACAATTAAACATGCCTTTCTTAAAATAAAATCTTTCTTGCTACATTCAGCTGCGAGACTGCTGAGGTCTCAATTTTCAATGCCATGACTTTTGCTTCAAGCAATAATTAAACCTATGAAAACAAAGAGCCTGCCTGTGCTTGCTGATTGCTGCTTTTTGTCTTCTTTGTTCCCCTTGTGTTTTTGCAATTGTTTGAGGTTACTTTACAGGAAGCCAAGAGCAGTTGATTTGTACCAGCAACTGTGGTCGCTAATGTCATGGAAAAGATAGCGCAGAAGGAACCTTGTGCAGGAGGGGCTGTCCAGTCCTGCCTACCTATGTCCCTCCCCAGCACCGCAACCACCTCTGGATACCGTGACCCACAACCAAAACTATGTCTACAGAGCATTCTTCAAAAGCAGATACCCAAACTCTGAGTCAGTTTGCTTACAGGCTTTAAAATGAAACTCATCGATATTACAACTGAAACAGAAGGCGACTATGATTTTATCCTCAGAGGCATTTCCATATAAAACTTCCTTCATGATCAGTGGTGATCAACGACAACAACAAGAAGTTATTCAAGAGCAGCGGGGGATGGCTGAGCAGGAACAGGGGTGTTTTGGCTCCTGCTGACGCCGGGGCGCAGAGCCCTGCGCTCCCCAGGGCCGTGGTGGTGCCGCAGGGCGCGGGCCGGGGCGGTCGGCCCGTGGGGCTGCGCTCTCCGAGCTTCACCGGGGCTCGTCCTGCACAGCCCGGGCTGGCTCGGGGTCCTGGCGAGAGCCGGGGATGTGCTCCTGAAGCACAGCATCGAGGACCTACTTTCATCCAAAAGATTCAAGTTCAGACTCCAGAAATGCTCTGTGAGGTAAAGAAAATGTGGCCCAAGGGGGAGATCAGGACAACTGCTTCAAAAGCATGATCCCTGATCCCAGCTAAAGCCTCAGGCGGGTTCACAAGAAATACCACACGACACAAAGCATGTATAATGCCATTTATCACCTAGCAGGAGTGTTTATAGATAAGAAAAAATACAGGAAAAAAGTATATAGAAAATAGTGTTTTTTTCTCCATTTGCAAAGAACAAATGTAGCTAAATATACAGTCAACCTAAATACAGTTTAGTCTTTAAAACCACAGAATAACTTTACCAGTGGGAGTCTTTAGAACCTAAGCATTCATTAACTGTTGTTGGGTGCTCTCCTACACACACAGTTCAGACCCTGGTGCTTCCTAAATACACTTCCAAATCCCCACAGTACATCTGAATGCCCAGAGGGTGGGATATAGGCAACAAACTCCTGGTCAAGCATTTCCAGCAGAAAGGGAAACCCCGGCCCTGGCTGCATCATGAGCGCCCTGCGCCGCGGTCGGGAGCGCTCCGCTCCGGGGTCACCTCCTCAGGGATCACTGCCATCCCCTGCGCCGGAGCCGGGAGCGCTCCGCTCCGGGGTCACCTCCTCAGGGATCACTGCCGTCCCCTGCGGAGCAGCCGGGAGCGCTCCGCTCCGGGGTCACCTCCTCAGGGATCCCCGCCGTCCCCTGCGGAGCAGCCGGGAGCGCTCCGCTCCGGGGTCACCTCCTGCGTGGGGATCCCTGCCATTCCCTGCAGAGCAGCCGGGAGCGCTCCGCGGTCACCTCCTCAGGGATCACTGCCGTCCCCTGCACCGGAGCCAGGAGTGCTCCGCTCCGGGGTCACCTCCTCAGGGATCCCCGCCATGCCCTGCGGAGCAGCCGGGAGCGCTCCACTCCAGGGCCACCACCTCAGGGATCACTGCCGTCCCCTGCGTGGCCGCCTCGGCCCCGGAGCCCCCTCGGGCCAGGCCCGGCACCAGGCTGGGTGTGCAGAGCTGCCGTTCCCGTCCCAGGCTGTCCCAGTGACTCCTGTGGGATCACTGAGAGATGAGTGTCCAATTGCTGAAAGGGGCTTCCTTTAGCTAGGGAAGGCAAGCTGAAAATACCTGACTGGATTCCATAGACCTGAGAAACGGGAATACTTAGATTTTAAATGCATCTTTTAAATAAAACATACACTTGAAATGAAAAATCTTACGTGCTCATAAACCATTATTTAACTTACCCCGCACGCTGTTTTTCAAATGTAGTCCAACCTAAACACCCTGAGAACATCATCTTCTCTTACTGAGTCAGAGCGCAAGGATAAAGTGGCAGAAACCAATAAAGTGACTTTCCTAGTGAACATTGGGGGCTCCCAGAGCCGGATACCGACCAGCCCGTCAGAACTCCCCACGCCTCCGTGCTGGGCTAGAGCAAGGGCAGTCGCTCCGTGGGGCACCAAGGGCCGCTCTTGGCACAGGACATTCCCAACGCCCGCAGTTGCTCACAGCCCCTGCCCTCTTTCCTAACGTGCCGTGCGGTCACGAGAGCCCTTGTGCTCGGCTGCGGATGCGCCGAGCGCACGCATTGCATACGCTCTGCATGGGGCATCCGGTACCGCCAGCGGGTGGGACAGAGCCCTGCGGAGCTCTGAACGCGCTTGTAGCCAACACGGCTCGGCGGGATAATAACCTGGTGCTGTCTTTTAACCGTAAGGCTTGTTCGAAATAACTATAAATTTAAGACTTAATTTTAGTGTTTCTGGTGGTTGAGCAGAGGCCATAAATACATTCCTGAGCATATCCTACCGAGGCAGGAGGCTGAAACGTTTATTGAACGCATTGCTGTGTTAGGAACACGGTCTTTGAATACCTCCAAATATGTGGTTCTCTCTTGACTTTTCAAGCCGCATGCATTGAAATATTACTTGTGTAAGTAGGCAGTAAGGTCTGAAATACTAGGTTTCCAAGGTCTAAATACACTGCAAAATATAATAAATATTTGGAATTGTAACATCTTGTCACATGAGCTCCTGAGCTCACACACTGTCCAACGGTAAGAAATGAAGCTCTCTGTATTTAAAGGGATATTTTTCATTTGCACGACTACAAACAATTTAGCAATCTCCTTAGAGAAAGCCTATAAAAATTAAGCCTATAAAGAGAAAGCCTATAAAGGAGAAAGCCTATAAAAATTAAGAAAATTAAGGTATTAAAGTTGCTAAAATCTAGACATTTTTGAAGTAAAAGAGTGTATTCCACAGATCAACTACATCTGCTAAACAACATGAATGAGAGAGACAAGTGAGACCAAGAAAGCGAAAAGAAAATGAATCGCTCTGGTAATAAATGATGCAGCAATTAAGAGAAAATGATTCCAGCATTTAGATGATGAATGGAACTGTATCCCATAGGGTTCTTTTAAAACCTAAGCTACAGACACGGTGGAAGGAAGGCGCGCCCGGAAGGAGGGTGTTCCCGTTTGTGCCGGCAGCACCCGGAAAGCTCGCTGTGCGCGCGGGGAGCGCCGCGCGGCCCGGCTTGAGGCAGACCGCGTCCATCAGACACGGCGTGATCACGCTGCAGCCGGGGCCTGCGCGGCCAGGGCACAAGCTCGCGGGGTCCCGGCCCAGCTGGTGGGTCCTGGCCCAGCTTGCGGGATCCTGGCCCAGTCCGAGGGGTCCAGCCCAGCTCACGGGGTCCTGGCCCAGTTCACGGGGTCCGGCCCAGCTCACGGGGTCCAGCCCAGCTCACAGGGTCCAGCCCAGCTCACAGGGTCCCCCAAGGGCCGTCTCCAACTCTCTCTGCACCTTTCTTGCATGACTCGCTGGCCCTGTTCCCTCCCCGTACAGCCATGCCGCGAGTATTTGAGATTGCAAGAGGCTGTTCTTGTGGCTTCCCATCTTCTTTGCAGTATAAACCCAACAAGTAACACAGAAATCATGATGCTGACTAGGAGCTCTGCAAAGGAAGAGGAAACACACCTGAGTGAATGGGGAAGCCACAGAACATGCATGATCCATGAAAGGACACTTCACAGGGGTTATCTGTGTGTGAAATGAGCTCTGGCAGGGCTCCCAGGGGAGAAAAATCAGAGGATTAAAAATGCAGCTAGAAAATAAATGATAGAAGAATTAAGATGCGATGGAGGAATGAAGATGCAGCACGAAAAAAAAAATGCAGGTGCATCCTAATCTGAGAAGTAATCTGTAGAACCATAATCACAAGAAAAAGTAGCCTTAGGCCTTATCACGAGCAGAATGCTTTTAAATGAAAAGGCAAGAGAAAGAAGAAGCAAAGATATGCTTGTAATTGAAAATTTCAGAAGGTAAAAGCTTTGAGAAATGGAAGTAGTGAGTGAACTAAGCTGGTAATGGAGATGAAGTGGAGGAAATGTCCAAATGAAAATGCTGGAGATGTTACCAAATGAAAGGATACGGCAGAGGTGCCAAGTTAGACTTGCAAAGAACCAAACGTTAAAGAGTTCTTCAGTTTGACAAACACAGCAAGCAAGAAAGAAATGTGACTACAGGACAGGGTGGCTGGAATAGAAATTACGAGAGGTCCCCGCTGGTCAGAGCCCGGCAGCAGCCGCTCGCAGGGGGTTTCATCCTGCACGGGGCAGCCCGAGCAGAGGAAGAGCAGCACAAAATTCACCCCCTCTAAGTGAACAGGACAGGCCGAGCGGGCCCGTGCTCAGAATTCCAAAGAGCTGGCACGTAAAATAGCAGGGCTTGGACCAGAGGTTCCTACGAGACTTTTTGCTGCGAAAAGCAGCTCGGCATCCCCAGCCTCAGGTATTTGCTATGGAAGATATGTAACTTGAAAAAGAACAAGCCGGGGCTGTGTGTGGGGAGAGGCAGCCCTGCAGGTACTCAAACTGCAATCTGTGCACGACTGCAGACTAAAACCAAAACCGGAATATCAACCAAGTCACTTTCTGTTCAAGTATGGTTACAGATATACAGTTTTATTCTGGTGGGATTGATAATTACATTCTCCAAACACCCTAATAAAACAAAACGTGCAGCCAAATGAGGTCTCTAAATAGCAAGCAGTCATGGGCTTCCTATGAACAACTCCTGTGAACTCCCTTGAACAAAAACAACAAAACCCAGCAAGGCTGCCCTGCAGAACTGCCACGAAGACGAAAATGGCTTTGAGCTGTAAAGCAATTTCCCTTGTTTTTCTACTTAAAAAAAGGAAGTAAAAACTAGGAGTGCTTATGCCCTTTCTATCTCCGGAGAGCAGCTGGCTTTCTAGCATTTCAGGTTGCTACTTTGCACAATGTGAAATTACATGAAACCAATTTCTGTCACCTAAACGACTTACCATTGACAGAGTAAATCAGCAAGCCCATACTTACAGCGGGACAAGCACATGGAGATTATACCA
>JASSRY010001014.1:1584928-1596920 GCA_032466555.1 Tinamus major
GAGAGCAGCAAGAAGCCTCTGCCCTTGGCATCCATCCACCTCGCCCGGCGCGTGGAAATCTGCACCTGCTAAAGCTGACACTTCAGACAATAAGCAACATTAAATTCCTATTTTAAACAAAAGAGCTCTACTTCTATGAAAAGTAATATTGCCACTGGTGATGGTGCTATGTATGTAGATACATTTTCATTCATATATTGCATTCATTTGCCAGTGCAGGCTTGTTACTAATCCGTTGATCATGCAGCAAGGTCTCCTGCCCAGGAGATTTAGACTAAAAATAAGACAAATACCACAGAAGTAACACAGGAAATCAGGTGCATTGTGATGGTTTCTCTTTGCTGGAAATAGCTCGAGCAAGGCTGTTTTTCTCTTCTAGAAGCCGTACCCTGGTTCACGGGACGGGTTTCGCCCTTGCTGTATAAAGCTCTGCTGCTGTTTGCGTGGCGATTTTGCTCACAAGAGCTGGGAGTGAAACCACAAGCTCCTGGCCATCTTTCCAATAACAGCTTCTCAGACCTGACCTGTCTGTATTTTTCTCTTCCCGAGGGCATTTCCAGATGGATATGGAGTGAAGGCTGCTGCAGAAATTTGCACTCTGCCATTTTACGTGGTGAGTGTTTTTGTGTTAGATGGTTTTGCATTAGATGGTGACGGACTCTGAGAAAATAATTGTCCAATCCTAGTTTGTGGATTTTAGATAATTTTCTGCTTAGCAAGATAAGCAAAAAATGTTCTTTCCTGACATTCAATTGAGAGCTATTTGGAATCAACATACAGAGAGGATTCAGTGGGAGCAGTTATTGCTTGCTATGCGTAATTCTGAATTTGCTGCTCTAATGAGCCCCTCTCCATTTCCTTGGTGATTGTCACTCATCTGGGCGAGGGTAGCTTGGTCTGACAAACCCTGTGAAGCCTCAGAAGTTAAAGGAGATCTCAAAATGCTGGAGTAAAACTTGTGCTTTAGCGCGGGCCTGTTACCATGACACAAAGACCCAGCTAAAGCAGGAGTTTGCAGCCAAACCACATCTATCTGGTGGATAAGAAGAAAGCCCTAAGTCGCCTTCCTTCAAACGGCCGGTGCAGCCCGGGTCGTGCGGCGACCCCACACGTTTGGCCACGCTTGGTCTGGGTCTCTGTTTGGAGTAACCGGGATTTTCAGACTGAACCACAGTCCCTTCCAAGGCTGACTCCCGTATTGATGCCCGGTCTGTGCAGGTGGACAGGAGGCCTTCGTGCAAATCCGTTCCAAGCACAAATTTAGCGGAATCCTTGGAAAGTCGCACTAACAATCTGAATTGGGAAACGAAATCACAATTCAATCTGACACGCTGAATTTACAGCTCAGCTTTAGCGTTACAGTAATTTGCCCTACTTTAACCCTACTTAACCTAACTGCCTGTGTGAATCATTGCTGACTCATGAGTCCAAGTCAGATATTTCACTGCAATTTCATCCACACAACAGGCCAATGCTGCTTTCACATACCAAAGATTTATACCAGCAAAAGAATAAGCTAAATCTGATGCAGTAAAGATAGTGTGAACTTCAACAATCATGATGCACAATCTCTATCTTATTCTGCTTGCGGTGGTTTTGGGGGATTTTGTATTCTATCTTGGAGAGTAGATGTTCGGCTCTACAGTTACAGTAACGTAACACTTTTTTTTTAATAGTAGGTGCATTTTTGCACATCATCCCTAGGAGGGGAGAGCGCGGGCCGCGCGGAGGCCGTTCCCGCACCGCTGCGGTGAGCGGGAGCTCCTGCGGCTGTCGCCGCTCGCGCACCAGCCGCACACGCGAAGCGCAGCCCCTGCCCCGCGCCGTGCCCGCGTGCAGCCCCGCGCCGTGCCCGCGTGCAGCCCCGCACCGTACCCGCGTGCAGCCCCGCGCCGATGCGGGAGCGCTGACCCTGCCCCGTTACCTGCCAGCAGAGCTAGGGTTTCAGAGTGCCAGTTTTGTGCAGTTCAGGCAGATTGCATTGGGCGAGCTAAAAAGGGCCCGCTAAGTCAACAGCAACTGCCCTTTGCCAACTACCTCGGGAGCCAGAAAGGATGTATCCCAGCCCTGGCCTCAGGGCATTCCCACGGGCAGCGCCCCGTGACTGCCATGAGCCTTGTGCCCGCTCCTCCTTGCTCCCGGAGCGCCCCGTTCCGCGCAGGCGCCCGTCCCGCCGCGGCCCCGCACCGCGCGCTCGGCAGCACCCTCGCTGCAGCCGCTGGCGCGGACGGCAGGAGCCAGGGAGCGCCCGGCGCAGCGTCCTGCTGCGGGTGCAGCCCAGCCCGCGCGCACCGCGTCCTGCAGAACCTCCTCCGCTGCACCGGGAACCGGGAGACACGGGCGCCGCTGCAGCGGGCAGGGGAACGGGGCACGGGGCAGCGGGGCGCTGCGCTGCCGCATCCCTGCTCGTGGCCAACGAGCCGTCGTGCCGACCCGGGGCACACGGAGCAGTCTGCAGGCTGCTCTCACTGAGCACAAAACACCAAACTGTGCACAAGAGGCACCAAAGCTTCAGCCCAAGCGCGGCACGGCCTGCTAAACCTGACGGGCGCCGCGAGGCTTCGGCACTGCCGCCTCTTGCCAGTGCCCAAAGCTGGGCTTTCCTCATGCTGAGCGGAGCACACGGAGGGATGGAAGTGCTTAAACACCCCAAATGCACCAAGGAGGGGGAAATCAGCTGTTTGTGAGTAAACCAGGTAACGATGTCAACCCGCTAATAAGTGACATGACGCAGGAGCGCAGAGCTTGGGCGCTGGCGTGGATACCCGTGCCCACCAGGTTGATCCTGAGCATTCGAGGCAGAAGCGGCAGCGCCTCGTGCGCGGTCCCTCGCTGCAGCAACCCGTGAGCAAGTGCAGGCGTCGCCGGCGGGCATGCCCCGCTGCAGAGCCGGCAGCGCGCGGAGCAGCCGCGCGTCCCCACGGCGCGGGAGCCCCGCGGCCTCCACCGCGCGCGGCCGCGCAGCGCTCGCTGGGGCTGGCACCCAGGGTGCTTGTTAGCACCGGACACATCCAAACCGCTTTGCTGACACCACCGCGCAGGGTCCACAGAACGGCTCACAACGTGCGTGCAAACCCGGGAGAGACACGTGCACAGCCCTGAGCCCCGCGCACGACAGCAGCACAGGAGGCCGGGCAGCCCCCAAGGCAGCCAGGGCTTTGTGAAGCAGCAGAGGCAAATCCCAGCGTCCAGGGAGCCCTGTTCACTTGTGCACCTCTAGCTGCAAACCAGGAGGAAGCCAAAGCAAGTAGAGTTGGATCACTCTCCTTGTCACGAGGAGCAAGAGCCCTAGTGACGAGCAGCCTGGCTCTTCACTGACAGCTCCCGAGTGCAGCGCAACAGGGACACCGCTGCAATGGGGGGCACCACTGAGATGGGGGGCATCGCTGCAACGGGGCACCGCTGCGACGGGGGCACCACTGTGACAGGGGGCCCTGCTGTGACGGGGACACCGCTGCGACGGGGCACCGTTGCAACAGGGGACACCGCTGCAATGGGGGGCACCGCTGCGACGGGGGCACCGCTGCGACGGGGGGCATCGCTGCAATGGGGCACCACTGCGACGGGGGGCACCGCTGTGACGGGGACACCGCTGCGACGGGGACACCGCTGCGACGGGGGCACCGCTGCGATGGGGGGCACCGCTGCAACGGGGGCACCGCTGCGACGGGGGGCATCGCTGCAATGGGGCACCACTGCGACGGGGGGCACCGCTGCGACCGGGGCACCGCTGCGACGGGGGCACCGCTGCGATGGGCGGCACCACTGCGACGGCGGCACCACTCCAACGGGGGGCACCACTGCAACGGAGGCACCGCTGCGACGGGGGGCACTTCTGCGACGGGGGCACCGCTCCCGCCGCGCCGCAGGGTGCAGCGGCCGCCCCCGCGGCGCTCCCGCTGAGCGGCAGCTCGCAGCGAGGCAGGAAATGGCAGGCGGATCCACCCTTCCTTCCTGCGCGCGGGGCCGCACGCGGCGCCCGGAGCGCTGCCCGCGCACAAGGCAGCCCCGGGAGCCCCGCACGCGCCCTGGGCACGGGGCTCTGCGCCACACACCCCGGCCTGGCCTGGGGGAAGCTCGAGCACATGAAAAAGGCCCAACTTCACACAGGTCTTGTTTGGACCTCAAAACGAAGCCCGTTTTTGCTTTTGTTTATTTGCAAAAATAACCAGCCCCTGCAACCACAGAACCGCTGCCTGTTACAACACTCTGCAAACTCGAAATAGTAAAGCTGACGTAGCAAATGACAGACCTTAGGACAGTGTGCTGGTGCCAGGGAAGCAGGGAGTTTTCCCCAGAAACAACCCAGATCCACACTTCTAATGCCACATTCTTTTAACTATTTTTTCCATTACAAAAATAAACAAAAAAGCAGCACAAAAAGCCCTGCACAACATTGTATGCAGCCAGTATAAAACCGCTTTCTTCAGCATAGTTACAGTGCCCAGGATTTTATCTAAAATACTGCAGAGAGGAAACAAGGGGTTCTGTCTCTGCTTTACACAACGGGATCATTTAGGACCTATTTTTATTCAAATCCCTGATGAGACAGATTCAGGTCCATAAAGACTGATGGAAAATCTTGAGCTCAGCGGGAGCGTTACAGGCAAAGGTAAACAAGCCACAGGGATGTATTTTTCTTGGCTACCTCCATTGTTATTAGTATTTACAGGCAGACGGAAAAGTTGCCTCTTTTTCCTCCAGTGGCTCTTCCCGGACGGAATTGCTACACAATCCGAAGCCAGATGCCAGGCAGCAGGGAGCCGCGCGTGGCCGAGCCGCTCCAGGGACATCCCGCTCCCAGGGCCCGCGGAGCAGCGGGAACAGCGCGCGGAGCAGGGAAGTCCAGCCGGAGTTTTTCCTCCTTTACGCTGGCCCAGGACCCAGTCCGTGAGTGGATGACCCGGCCACGGCCGTGCTGCTGCCTGGGACATCGCGACACGGACAGAGCCGGCAGCCACGGAGGGCAGTGCAGGAAGAGCTCAAGTGGTGCCAGTCACTGAGGAGCCATTTGTCTCAGGGGGAGAACACACTAAGTGCACGAGGCTTTTAAAGGTATTCTCCTTCCCTTTCCTTTTTAATGAGAACTGCTGGACAGGCTCCTTAGTAACGACAACTGACTCATCTTTTGGCATTTCTGTGTTCTAGCCCAAACCTCCTTTTCCTCTCTTACTCTTTCTTGATCTTCCCACAGAAGAAGCTGTTTCTACCTGTCAGCTTCCTCCTGCTTGAGCAGTCCTGCTCCCATCCTCGAGCGGCGGCGACTCACAGCTGCTGCTGCCGCGGAAAGCACCGAGCAGCCACGGCGAAATCCTACTGAACGCTTCCTGTGTTCATGTGCAGGCCAGCTATAATCACAAATACTTTGACCATTAATCTGCTTTATGTACATGTAAATCAGCCAGTCCCTTGCCTTTTCTTTAAGAAAAATATTTTCATTATTCTCAAGAATCATTTGTTGTATTAGCTATAAACAACATAGCATTAATATGTATTGTTCAGTGATTGAACTACCTGCAGTCCTAGGCAGCAGCTTATGAGTGCGTCAAACTGCAGATGCCTAAAGCCCGTTAACGTGGTTGCACCGGCCACGACATACGTTCCTCGCGCTGCCGCGCGGCTCCCAGCACCAAGGCGCCGGCTTGGAGCGCGCGGCCCGGCGGGAGGGCTCAGGCTCTTAGCGGAGGCCAGGGGACTCGGAGGCCACATTTGGCCTCCTCCGATTGCCCGGAGCGCGGGGAGCCGCGTCCCCCTCGCCTTACGCAGGACGTCCCCAAGGGGCACACGCCGAGGCCCCCCGCAGCCGCAGCCCAGCCGACACGGAGCGATGCCCAAGAGGCAGCGCTGGAGGAGAAGCAGGGCAAGGGCAGCGCAGACACCACCTCAGCACTGCTAAACGCGCACAAAACGCACGGCTTGCACAGATCCCCTCTCGGCCCCTTCTTTGCATTTGCCGGTGCCAGCTCGCTGGTACGGTATGGAAACAGCCTGACCAGGAGATGCATCCGCGCGTTTCTATGGTGATGGGCGCATTAAATTGTCTGCCCAGCCATGTGTGAAAAACCAAGGGATTCGGGAAGAGCAAACGCTGCGCGAGACGGAGCGGCTCGGCGGCGACGGAGCCCTCGGCACGGCACCGGGAGCAGCGCGGCCGGCAGCACCGCCGCTCCCCACGCGGCACAGAGCACCCCGCGCAAAACAGGGTTTGTCACAGAGCGGTCACGCTGCGTAAATATTCTGAATATAAATATCGTGTATGTATAAACATAAAAATGATTTATGCAGAGAAAACCCTGCAAAGAGGAATGAAGTGGGCAACTAGGTGGCTCCTAGATGCGGTTACTCCGCAAGATGTGCCGATGAGAAGGAATGGGCCAACTGGAGTTCAATCCCAGGGGAAATGGCCATATTCCAGCTGGGCCTTTAGAGGAAGGGAGAAGCAGAGGAGCGTGGCAGGAGCGCAGGCTTTTAGCCTTCCCCTCTTCTGGAAGAGCTACCTTGGAAATGCCATCTCCAGGGCGCAGGAAAAGGCTCCTGGTGCCAGTGCTGACCCTCGTCATCTCGTACGCCTGCGGGTTTGGAGGGTTTTCCACATTCCTTAGGAGAACCTCAGAGCAGGATGAGAACGGCAAACAGATCTCACCTAAAGAAATTGGGGGATAAAGGCCGTAAAAGCGACACCAAGATGAATTCGGACAAAGTGAGATTATTATTATTATTACTATTGCTGAGAGAAGGAAGCAGAGGACAGGAACAGGTCGCTGGGTGCTCTGGAGCCCGTAGTGATGCCCTGGAGACACAGAAAACTGCCCGCACTGAAGCTCCCACACTCTGCAGCCGGTCTGAGATTCTGCCAATCCTTTCATTTAGGTGAACAAATTACCTATAAATAAAGAGTGGACAGAAAGGCCTCGTTTATGCTCCTCTTTTGGCTTTTCATTTGCTTGGGGTTTTGCCTCAGCCTTAACTGCAGAATGAGTATGATGAGTATGAGCAGATTATGGGCTTAAACACATGAAGAGAGTGGGTGCCAAGAATAAACTGTAAGTAAGGAAGTTCAGTCTTTCCAGACGGTCAGAAAACTTACTTTACACGTGGAAGGAGGAAGATTCCAACCTAAGACTGTACAGTATAGTAAATAATAGCTTCATACATATGCATGCACATATATATGTATATATATATAAGACCAGTATCAATGTATATTAGTCAAAAATATACTATTTTGACCATATATATATGCACACACTCTGGCTTACTAGTGGAGCAACGCACATACTGTTCCTGTTTACACGGCACAAAATATAAATACTGTATCAAAAATTCCTAAGTTAAATTCCCCAAGCTTGCTGAGCATGCACAAAATATTTTCCACTTCACTTTGTGAAAATTAAGGATAAAGAGAAAATCTGAAGTTCTCTACCCCCCATTTTTGATATAACACCTTCCAGTCCCATTTCTGAACCTTCTGCCCGTCCTCATCCCCGTTAGCCGATTCCCTGATGTTCCCCAGCAGGAACTGTGAGATTCAGTGCAACCCGGAGCAGGGCCGGGATCGGCGCCGGCACAGCCAGAAGGCCGAGTCTGTCACGAGCAGACATGGAAAGAATGAATTAGCATGTTCATTGCATTCCCCACAAAAGTTAATCACGCTCACAGACAACCAGCTTCATATATATATATATGTTCATCAACGAACACTCATGTAGATAGCAATTAGGAGGATGCATTTTAAGAAATAAAAGCTACGGGGATTTTTTCCTTAAAACAATCCTGGCTCTTTTGCAGTGCTGAATCCTGCACGGAGCAGGTCAAGCGGGTCCCGCTCGGGGGCGGCTGCGAGACGAGCGCTGCCGGGATTGGGTCCGCGCGCTGCCGGGATGGGGTCCGCGCGCTGCCGGGACCGAGTCCGCGCGCTCCGCGCCAGCCCCGGCCTCACGGGAGCCCTTGGAGCTCCCGTTCCCTGCGCAGCCGAGCCGCAGCGTGGAATGTTGGCACCACAAAAACCTGAGCCCTTTCCACATCCTCCCCATCCCGGGGAAACCGCACAGCCACGGGGCACCGGGGAGCTGTGCACATTAACCGAAGCACTAGTCGATTCAGTGTAATTTGAAATATCTGCAAGAGTGTGGAAATATTTGTATTTTATTCCCAGAATAAAATGCAGCACATGGAGTAAAATGCTGGCTAGCACTTCTCACCGGTGAAAACATCAAGTACATTTTTCTTGAATATTATTGAATATTCTCCTGCACCCAAGACTTATTTGCCAGTATCTACAGCTTTTCTTGGGGGGCGATTTCCCAATAGGAAACAGAATTTGCATCTTTTTAAGAATCAAACCTACAAAGTGCCAGGGCAGATATAAGTCACAGTGACGCAGGATTAAAAAATGGTACATTTTCCCTCAACTTTTCCATAAATAGCCTTGGAAAGACCAGCCATTTTTGTTTTACCCCGTTACAGGGAAACATCAATGCAAACTCCTAAAGCAAATGAAGGAATCGCAATGCTGGGAAGGAGACACCAGGCACACGGTGCCTTTGGCCTGCAAACGAGCGATGTCGGGTCCAGGCTGGGCCCGAGCAGCTGCGGAGCCCGGAGCCGCCGCCGGCCCGGCCCGCGATGTGTCACTGCAATACACACGTGTATAATATACAGAAATACTTATATGTATTACACATATGTATATCTGGCATAGATGGCTAAAACCTGCAGAAGATGTGTCTATTCAGGATGTCTGATCAATGAATAGTGACACTAGTCACCTATAAACTATAAATCTGTACTTTTGGTGCCATGTTCCAGAAAATTCAATAAATCTGGAAGATTTTAGAGATAGCGAGAGAAATCAGTGTACTGATCGCTTTTAAATGGAGCAAGCCATTTTACTTTAAAAATGCCTAAACTGTGATCATTAATCAGTTGATTTATTGCTTAAAATTAGAGAGTCAAAGTTAATTATTAATTTTTGACAGGTCTCAAAGAATATATGCTCAAATTAAGTGAATTTCAGTTAAACGCCTGGATTTCTCTTAAATCAAAACAGAGCTTCTGTCATGTGGCTCCTATTCTATCCCCAGTGAAATCAGCGGCAACAGGACTAACCTCTGATTGGAAATTTAAATTATTTACACCCTTTCCGTGAAGTTCTGGAACTTCTTGTCACCCGGCGCCGCGAGGCCCAGGGTTTTTCCCTCGCACCAATCGGCCGGACGGTCCCGCCGGTGCCGCTGGCTCCGCGGCCGCGTGCGAAAGGCCGGCCGCGCCGGGAGCCCCCAGCACCCATGAGCGTGCTGAGGCTTTCAAATTCCTCACATTTTTCTTCCACAGCTATCAAGGAAGCAGAAATAATCATCTACCAAGGAGAAAAGAGCAATGAGCACAGCGCGATGCCTAAACAAAACAGAGAGATGGGCCGCCCTGTCAGCGCACAGGGTGTCAATCACCTTGTGTAACGCAGCCATAAATCCTCTGCCTTTGAGCTCCCGTTTGTCCTCAGGAAAGTTACCCTTCTTTAATTTAAAGGTTTAAATAACGGAGACTCCTCCCTGCACAGAGAGAAATGGTTTCAATGCTCAACCGCCTGGACCACTTAAAGAATAAATAAATAATAGCAGTAAAGCAGATCGCTTCCCTCCGTCCTGCCCGGTGCGCGGGTCTGGCCGCGGCCCCACGGCCCGGATTCGAAGGAACGCAAGCCCCGGCCCTGCAGATGCGGCTCTGCAGAAGCAGTGATTTCTCCCCCAGCTCTAACTCCGCTCAGGAACCTCCTCGGCCCCAACAGGACCATCCAGCCCGGTGCGAGCAGCCGGCACGCTGGGAACGAGGAGCTCCCGACCTCCCCTGCTCCGAAGGAAAGGTGGAGACGAGCCGGTCGAATGGCACCTCCAGGCTGCAGCGTCTTGCTCAGTGCTATGGAAATGAGGCACAAGCTTCTGCTGGATCCAGATCCTAAATCCACTCTCCGAACAGGCCCCAAGCCACTGTTCACCACAGGCTGCCCAGCTGCCTTAGGGCTGCCTCCCCACGTAGGCCGCTTCCATGTGCCCATCTCCTCGCTCGCTCCCTCACGCCAAGCCCAATGTTGCTTCCCAGGGCGAGGAAAGGGCAGTTTCCACTCGGCAGGGAGAGCACCACAACTGCAGAGTTCATTCCACAACTCCGGAGTTCATTCCTGCCGCCCCTCCAGGCCACTTCAGGTGTCAGGGGGCCCTTTCGCCTCGGCCTGGCCCAGCACAGGAGCTCTGTGCCCAGCACAGCCTGCCCTGCTCCGTCACCACACACATGGCAGGAACACAGATCGCTGCCGTCACCACATGCACAGTGAGTGCCGGGAACACGGATCGCCACCGTCACGGCGCACACGGCGGGAACACAGATCACCACCATCACCACACACACGGCGCCAAGAACATGGATCGCCGCCATCACCGCCGTCCCCGCACGCGTGGTGGCCACACAGCAGAGACGGGCACGGGGCGCCCCGGAGACGACGCGGGAACCGCAGGCCGGTTCCGCTGCATTCCCAACGCGACTCTCCAGTTTAGTTTCTCACAAGATGGTGAAGCCCAAGATACGCACAACCTTTTTTGCACTGGCAAGCAAAATTAATTATCAGAATTCTGCAAGCCTCCAAGTCCTGCAGTTGCTATTTTTCAGACAACCTTTCCTGAGGGTTTTACACGAGTCTTTCCTTCTTCCCTAAGGACAAGGACTGGACTAAAAGCAGGCACTAGGCTTGGGAGCCAAGCGGAGCGCCAGCTGCGCGTTTAGCCTGTGCACTAGGACTGCTCCCCACGGAGCGGAACGCTCCCGGCTCCAGCCGGCCCCTGCATCTGCCCTTCTGGCTTGCTGCAGGAACACCGGTGGCTTCATCACAAACGGTGCTGCTGAACCAAGTGTGTTGAACCCTTTGAAGGGACTGGTTTGAAACGGACCCAATTTCAAGGGCACAAAAGTTGTAACAATTGCAAAATGATTCAATTTTGAGCACAGTCAAGTCATTCACTTTTCCTGTAACCCTGGGATTGGAGAAACAAGTATTTTCTATTTTCTTCCAAGAGTGGAAGGTGAGACAATTCAAAGGAGTGAATGTTTTTAAAGTTTCTGTTGCACAAACAGTATTTATGCTGAAGCAACAGGGAGCTCTAGCTTGCTGAAGAACGGAACAGCAGCATTTTTCACCCTAGAATGTGTCTGTTTTCATATGTGCGGCTCTGCAGCAACCCGCAGCCTCCAAGGCCCACAAAACCCGCCTGTGTATGAAGGCAGAAATGGGCTGAGCTGCAGCACTGCCTATGGGAAACCCCATGGAGAAACCCCACGATCCCGGAGCGGAGCCTCAGCCACAGAGCCGGGGCTGCCGACGGGCGGCGAGCGCTTTGGGGCTCCGTGTCGGTGTCCACCGAACGAGCAGACAGACCTCAGCGAAAGACAAACACACATGAATTCTTTAGGGAAGAAGGCACAGAGATTGTTTAACACGTGCTTAATTTTACATTTTAAAAATATTTTGCAGGGTGGGGCCTTGAAGCCCATTGAGTTACCTCGAGATTTTATAAACAGTTAAAAAGCAAAGCTTTTTGAAGGAGGCTTGCTGCTTAGAAAACAGCATTGCTATAAAAACACGTTTGAGTTCTACACACTCTTTGCTTAAGCAGCCGCACAGTTCAGATTCAAACCAGCTCCAAAGAGCCCAGCACAGTCAGAACTGCAAAATGAAGTTAGCGGTTTTGAGGTGGTTGGAGATGGCCACAGCGATGCGGAGCGCTCCGAGCGCTGCGCCCTGCTCTCCGCGGCGTTCCCAAACGGGGAGGTTCAGCACAGCGCGCTCGGCAGCGCAACCCGAACACCTCACCTTTGTACAGAGCTTGTTTACATCCTGCAGTAATGTAGCCCATGCCTCCTGATTAATATGCACAGAGGGCACAAACGATCTCCAGTTACCCCCTAATTAATTGCAGTTAACAGAGTGCTAACCACCCCTGCG
>JASSRY010001014.1:1629405-1651317 GCA_032466555.1 Tinamus major
CGCGCCGCCCCGCGCCGCCCCCGCCGCCCCCGCCGGGACCCCCGCGCCCTCCCGCGTGGGACCCCGGCACCGCGCGGCTCCCGGGAGCGGCCTGGGGACACGCGCGGGACCCGGCGCCCTCCCGGCACAGCCTCTGTTTGGGGACATCTCCGGGCAGCCCGAGGCCCCCAGGAAAGGCGGGTGCTGCCCCGGGCGCCGCGTCCTGCCTGCGCCCGGCCTGGGCTGCACGGCCGGGCCCCACGGTGTGTCTGGGGAATTCACGGATGGGGCTCCAGGCATCGGGGCCCCTCTAATTTGCAGGACGACTTTGCTGGGTTGAGCTCTCTGGGACAGCACAGCCCTCCGGGGCTGCCAGCCTGGCCTTGTGTTGAGGCAAACCACCCAAAATACAGCTCCGAAGTAGCTTCTCCGCCTTGGTAACACCAAGGCCTTTCCCTGTACGTGTTTGGAGGTTTTCTGCTCGTGCTCGTTTCCTGCATGCACCAAAAGCCCCGTGCGCAGAGCGGGGCGAGCTGTGGCCGAAGCGGCAGGGCCGCGCGAGCCCGGCTCTGCCGGCAGCCTGGCTGGCACACGTGCTCCGCGGTGGTAATGCTAACGATATCCCGAGCCCTGGCATTCGCCTTGGAGATGCCCGTGGTCCACGGAGCAGGCGCCTGGCGCAGCAGGGCTGTGAGCAGCGCGTGGGGCTGGCCGGGTCGCACCGGCTGCAGCCTCACAGCACAGTTTGGTGCCTGTGTGGAGCTGCCCCAGCTCGGCCCCTCACACGTACGCGGGATCCTGCACGTCCCAGACAGGCGCTCTGCCGAGACAGGATGGGGCGACACCAGGCACCCCAGAAAAGGCAGCTCCCGATGCTGGAAAACCTGCCCCAATTGCAGTGCGAGCACCTCGCCTCCCTCCGCCCGCTGCCTTTGAGGTGGAAATTGCTCTTGCTGGCAGGACAGGCCGGGCCGCTGGCTCCGGGAGCGCCCGGACGCCGCATCCTGGCGCGTCGCGCCCACGGCTGCCCACCAGGGCTGAGAGCCTCGAAAATGGGGCAGATTTGTGACTGCAACTGGATCTCCCCCTGGGTATTCCTCCGCAGACCGGCAAAACGGCTGCACACCATTTTAATGCAAAACTGGGACCGGTGCTGCCAGTGTGGCCATGTCCACAAATCCCACAGCTCATCCAGCCTCAGTTGCATTCCTCATCAAAATAGGGGAAATTTCTCATAGAAAAGGGGCAAAAGGAGTTCCTTGTCCTTGCCACAGCCCTGTGTCCCGCTGCCTCCGGCACTGCGGTGCAACAGGGCCGGACACGGGACGTTAGTGCCCTTTGGCATGAGGAAGGAGGCGCGCAGAGGAGGCTGCAGCTCTGTCGCTGCCTGTAATCACAGCGCGAGCGGAAAGCTACTTAACCAGAAATGCCGGCTCCGCTCTTCCTGGAAGCGGAGCCCGCCGGCCGCGCCAAGGCCCTTCCCGAGCTCGCGCGGCCTCCAATGCAGCGGCTCCGCTCCCGGAGCGCGCTGGGGAGCGGCCGGGGTTTCCCTCCCCAATTGCTTTTGATAAGAGACGCACTGCTCTCCATCGGAGTCATTAGAAAATAAATATTTAACGAGGCGAACCTTGGCTGCAGGAGGAAACCAGACGTGAAGGCTGTAAACCGAGCGTTACCTCGCAAGCTCGCGGGGCGAAGCTGCCCGGCAGACCGTCCGTGCGCAGCGATGCCGATGCGCTTGCCCGCGGAGCGCGCGGCCGTCGAGCGCGCGAGCGCAGCGGCCGCGACAGGCGCCGCACGCGCGGGACCCAGCGCCGGGCTCACCGCCCTGCCGCCCGCGCGCGGGACGGGCCCGGGCGGGCTCCCTGCCTGCGTTCCGGGGGACGCGGCGCTGCCGGCGGGCGCGCGGGCCACGCGGGCGGTTCCGCAGAGCTGGGCCGCGGCGGCAGGAGCGGCGAGGAGCCGGAGCGGCGGCGCAGCCCGCTCCAAAGGCGGGCGGTTGCCGGGGCGGCGAGCTCGCCGCGCTGCTATGTGGGTCAGCTATTTTAAGGCCCCGGCGCTCAATGGCTCTTTCTTGGCGGTGCCGAGCGGGGGGCGCGCGGGCAGGAGCGGCGCGGGACGCTGGGCGCATGCTGACCACGCTGCGCGCGCGGGGTGGCGCACCGCGGCCGTGCTCGCACGCGTGGGGTTTGCACGCTCCCGGCAGCCTCGCGGCTGTTCTGACACGCAGCGATGGCAGTTGTGCCCGCGTGTGACATGGGGACTTCCAGCTGTTGCAGAGGGCAGATGTGCAGGGATCCTGCGGCTCGCTGCGGAGCCGCAAGCGAACACACCAGCCCAGCCCAAGCTGCGGGTTTTCTTCGCTCCTGAGCCGGGATGGGGTGATCTGTGGCAAGATCGGTTGGCTTCAGCCTCCCGATCCTCACTGGAGCTGGACAACGCATTTGCTGCCAGAAGAGGTTGCAGGCGCCGGTAGGGCTGCACATGGGCTTTGCACTCCTGGTTTGATCCTGAAAATCTGTTTCCAAGCTGATGCACACTTTAGGACCTTTGCGGAGCACTTGTTTTCCTCCGTGCACCTTCCGCCTCCTTGCTCAGATTTAACAAGTGCAGCCACGAGCAGCTCTCCCTGGTGATGACAGGCTTTGATTTGTTTGCACTTCTCGTTATAGATTTTTCCTAATTGGGGGTATTTTTCAGAGGAGCGAGTGGCTCGTGCTGTGGCCGTGGGGCTGCGGGGCCGGTGCAGCCGCAGCAGGAGGGCAGGACCGCGGCCCCGGGGGAGCACCCGCCTCCTTCCTGCTGCCATGGCCAAGGGAAACGGCTTTTCCGGAGACACGAGCGGAAGGAAGGCCAGTGCGGCACCGGCTCCGCGAGCCAGAGCGGCAGCCCCCAGGGCCGGAGGAGCTGGAAAGAGGCTTCCAAAGGAGCAAGGTCCCGCTTGGGAAACACTTGCCAAAGCAAAGGAAGGAGCTGAGGACGGGGAGCGGCCGAGCGCAGCCGCTGCTGCCTGTCGCTCCTGGTCGCTCTGCCGGGATCAGCCCCTTCCATGGGCCTGGAGAGGCCGTGTGTCCAGCGGTGCCGCGGTGCCCCAGCCCTTGCCTTGCCCTGTCCCCCTTCCCGCATTGGCCTGCATGCCCCGCACGACGCTGCTGTCCATAGGGAAGAGGCTGCTCTTCACCCCGCAGGAGAGACCGTATCAGAGCGTTCATCTTTCAAAGACATTATCCTTCATCAGACGAACTGTTTTAACGACTGAATCAAAGGCAGAACAGGTTGGGAGGCTGCGCTTTGCAGGGCAAATGTGGAACATCCCCCTCGCGCTTGGCTAAAGGAGCCGGAGCTCCCAAGCGCGTGGCCTGGCTGGCAGGTGCTGTGGCCGCAGCAAAGCAGCCCGGAAGGGCAAGGCTGCATTTGATCCCCCTCCCTCTGCAGAGCAGCAGGCAACAGGGCGGCAACGTGGCACTAACGACGTTAGGGCCCCATTGCCGAGTCCCCGCGCGCTCACGCTCGATGCAGCGCGTTGCATTAGGCGGCAAAGCGCTTGGGAGCCGGGGGACACGGCGCCCGCTCGGGGCCGCGAGCGGGTGGGCCCTGCGGTGCAGCTCCCGCTGCCAGCCCTGCGCCGCGCGCGCTCTGCAGCCGCAGTGTTTGCAGAGCCGGCCCTCGCCCGCCGCGCCCGGGCGCCGGAGCAGGTGTTGTGCACGCGGGTTTGCAAACAGCACCGGAGCGCCGGGATAAACCGCCCCAGGATGCGGCTGCTGGCAGCCAAAGGGCTGGGGCTCCGTGGTGTGGTCCGGCTGGCACTGCCGTGCGGTGCCGTGCGGCGCCGCGCACCTCTGCTGGGTACCGCCAGGCACTGCTGTGCACCCGCATGCACTGCTGTGCACCCACACATGCATTGCTGTGCACCCGCGTGCATTGCTGTGCACTGCTGTGCACCCGCATGCATTGCTGTGCACCCCCACATGCATTGCTGTGCACCCGCATGCATTGCTGTGCGCCAGCACTGCCGCTGCCATGCACCACGACGCAGCCTGGGCACTGCCGGGCACCCCCACACACCGCTGTGCACCGCCGTGGGAGTTACCCTTGGTATTTGCCATACAGTGTTTTGAGTTGAAATATTAAACTCTTCATTTTTTCATATTGAATAGTGCTAAAACAGACCAAAAGAAAAGCAATGCTGGCTCATGTCCAGGTGTCAAGATGTTAACAACAGTTTATGCTAAGCCGTGGTGAGGGGAAAAGCCCTGATGAAACGGGCCAGGTTCTGAGGAGCTGCAAAGTCACGGACCAACCTGGCAGTGCACGAAAACCTTCCTACCGGGACTGTCATTCCGCAGGAGCCGTGTCGCTTCCCGAAGAGTCCCCAGCGTCGGTGCGGGACACCCAACGGCATCGCTGCGAAGCAGGGCGGCGCTGCGTGGGGGCAGCCCGGGCCCGTGGCACTGCCACGCGCTGCTGCGGACGTGCCCGGCACGCGCCGGGTGCCACCGCGCCGCGAGGCCACCGGGTGTGAGGGACACGACGCCAACGCCGACACGTTGCCTCCTGCCCCGGCCACGTTCCCCTCCGGGTGAGCGTCCCCTCCGCAGTGAGCGGTTAAGGACCCTGTTCTGCTGTGAGATCCGTGCGGGGCAGCACTGCCAGGACCGTCACATTCCCCCTGGGGGAAAAGGGAAGGGGAGAAGGAGGGGACAGCACAAGAACAAGCCCTCGGGGCCACACACGGGGCTTTATTTGCACCACAGAGCCCGGGCGCCTCCTCCACTACAGTGGCGGTGGCAGCAGTGGGGCCGCTGTCCCCTCCGCTGGCAGCAGGCCCAGGAAGGTGCCCGTGGGGCAGGACACGCTGTTCCCCAGCCCCTTTCTCATGATAATGACCGTGGCCCTTTTGTTTTGTCTCCTTTCATTTCTTGGGCCTGTCCTGGGTTTCCTCCAGGGGAGCCGGATCCCTGTGGGCTGCCCGGAGCCCGGCACCGCGGCCCAGCAAGGCAGCTGCTCTGTGCAGAGCTGCGAGCGCAGCCCCATTTTGCACTAAATTCCCCCATTTTGCTGGCTCCTCCTGGCCTCCTGCAGATGCCCAGACGCAGCAACGAGCTCACAAAGCGCCCAGCACCTCCTGCCGAGGGGCTTTGCACCGCGGCTGCAGGCGGCTCCTGCGCAGGGAGCGGCCAGGGCTGCAGCAAGGAGGAACCTGCGGCCGCGTCGGGAGGACGGGATGCGGGAGAGCCGGGAGAGGCGGCAGCCGGGGCTGCCAACGGCAGCTGGTCCGGCCTCGCCTGTAGCGAGTTTTGTTGGGCAAATTGGAGTCGTGTTAACTCCCCCAACATAACTCCATAACTCCCCCCCCCAACTCCCTTCCACATAAGTTGAAGAATCCTTTTCATTCGGTGTCTCTGCATCTATTTTAGGATGAAACTTTTGATTCAGCACAGATGTTCAGAATTGGGTTTGTGCAGCAGCAATCTTTTCACATCATTCTCCCCACTCCTTTTTTTTTTTTTTTTTACCAGAAATTACTAAGCCAGCAAGGGGCTGTAGCCAGAACTAGTTGTCAAAGGCTGACTAAAATCTCACATTCATTTGCTTATCTTCCCCCTTTCCTTGCCATTTCCTTCTTTTCTTTTAACTGTTTTTACTCAATGCCCTGCGGCGCTGCATGGGTGCTGCATGCACTCACACTGCAAGCCCCCATGCTGCATGCACCTGCACCGCATGCACCCACAATGTGCACCCACAATGTGCACCTACGCCGCATGCACCCATGCTGCGTGCACGCACAATGTGCACCCACAATGTGCACCCACGCTGCAGGCACACATACTGCATGCGCAGATGCTGCGTGCACCCACACTGCGCACCCCTGCTTCATGCAACGGTGCTGCCTTGCAGCGAGCCCGGCCCTGTGTGCGGCGCTGCCCGTCGCCCCCGTCCCCAGCCCCTGCCCCTCTCCCTCGCGGGGCCTGGCTCTGCTTCCAGCACTTGGTTTCCAGGCACATGAGCGATTTCTCACGGTATTTAGCTCCTGCAGCAGCCTGTTGGGTGTAAGTCACTGCTTTTGCCTGGCATATTTAATGAGAGAACGAACAGTCTGAATAAAATTTATAATTAAAAAATGCAGTCACGACGCCTACAGAGGAGGTAGATGGCTGCTAGCGAGCACGGCTGAAGAAGAGCACGAAGCGACGGCGGCGCCTGAGCAGGAGCCGCGCGGCTCCCTGCACGGTCCGGACGTGGCCCGGGCCGGCGCAGGCCAGGGCCGAGCTGCTCCTCCATCAGAGGTTGCTGCTTTTTGTAGGCGGAACATGTTTAATTCAAAGTTTCCCCACTTTTGTTCAGGAAAAAAAATCTACAGATCACATCCTTCGTGAGTCTGCTCTGCCTGAATTCCTCTTCCCTCTGTTTGGAACTAAAAAAAGCTAAGGCAGATGGAGCTCACAGGAAAGTGATCCCAGAAAGATCAGCTAGTGAAAAAAAACCCAAAACTCAAGGAAAAAAATCCTTAAAATCTGTTTTTTCCTTACGCTGAGCCCCTTCCCTGCATCCTGCCGACCTGCAGGGGATGGTTCCCAACCCAGGCGCGCGCCCTGGCCCCCCTCCAGCGTGAGGATGCGGCACTGCCGGGCCGGGGCGTTGCAAGGGTGCAGCATGGCGAGGGTGCAGCATTGCAAGGGTGCAGCATTGCGAGGATGCAGCGCTGCAAGGATGCTGAGTGGCAGCGATGCAGCACTGCACGGATGCCGCCATGCCGCAAGGACGCTGCTGTGCTGCATGGGTGCCACGCTGCAAGAACGCAGCCTGTGAGGACATCTGCAGTGCACAGACACTGTGTGCAGTGACGCAGCACTGCGGGATGCAGCAGACACCACGCTGCACGGGCACCTGTGGCAAGAGCTGGGGCCGCTGAACGCGGGTTGCGGGCGCAGGCTCCCGCTGTGGAGCCGGGCCGGCCCTCGGCTGCTGCACGGCTGGGTCAGGCTGCACGTGCTCTGCGGGGCCCTGTTGAAGCGACGCCGAAACGCGGCAGCTCCCGCAGCGCCAGCCGGGCCCGGCGCCGCTCCGAGCTCGCAGCCGCTCGCACTGGCCTTGCAGCCGGGGTGACAGCAGTCACACAGGTCCATGGTGTCCCCGCGCTATCAGCAGGATGCAGCTGCTTTGCCCGCCCTGGATGTCCTGCGCTGGTCGGGATGTTGTAGCTGGTGCTTCCCCCGTGACGCAGAGTGACATTAATGCTAAAAATGCACAGTGGGTTTGGCTGGATATCAACGTGCGTGTCGGGGCCCTGCAAAGCGCGCAGCCCCCAAGGCCCAGGGGGGCCATGCAATGCTCTCTACAGGGCCATCCCCGCCAGGGACCATCCCCGCTATGGCCCATCCCTGCCCTGGATCATCCCTGCCGGAGCCCTTTGCTGCAGGAGGGGCACCAGCCCCTCTTGCCTGTCCCGCTCCCTAGGGCGGCGCTTCCTGCCCAGGATGTGCCCAGGGCTGCTGCACCGGGCGGTGGTGCCGGCGGGCGCGAGCTGCGGGCATGAGCTCCAGACACCAGCTCCAAGTGCCGCTCTGGATGCACTCTGGGCACGAGCTCCAGGCAGGAGCTCTGGGTGCACTCTGGGCACTAGCTCCCGGCACCAGCTCCCGGCACCAGCTCCGGGCATGAGCTCCAAGCGTGCTCCAAGTGCGCTCTGGGCACTATCTCCAGGCACCAGCTCCAGGCAGGAGCTCCAGGCGCTTGCAGCGGCGGCGCGGGCCCCTCCTGCCGGAGCAGCGCGGCACTGCCCGGGGCTCCCTCGCTGCCCGGCGCTGCACAAGTGCAGCCAGCGCAGCCAGCGCGCCCGAGCGCAGCGCCCGCAGCCGCCAGCGCCGCCGCCAGCGCCCGGCTGCGACGGCAGCGCGAGGCCGCCCCTCTGGCTGCCTTCCCAGAGGGCACCCAGCGCTCCGGGAACGCGCTCTGGGGAGAAGACCCTCTGGAAGCAGGACCGCGGTTCTAGCCGCAGCGATTCCCCGGGCTCGCGGGGAGCCTCGCTGCAGAGCAAGGCTGCGCCGGTGCCCGAGGCCGGTCCCACTCCGCTCCGCGCGCTGCCTTCCCTGGCCGTTCCTGCGGGTTTTCTGGGCAGGTAACAGGGCTTTTCTGCACGAGAATGTTTTACCTTTGCTGGCCCCTGCCCTCACCCGGGCGCACAGGGCAGCTGCTCTTGGCAGCGCTGCCGCGCACGGGACTCGCGCATGGACCCAAGGAGCCACAGGCAGGCGGAAAAGCTCCATCCGCAGCAGGCAGATTCAGCTGGAATTACCCATCTTTGGTTCATCTGTGAGAAGAGGTCTGGTAGACAGCTTTTTTTTTCCTCCCGAAATAAATGATGTCCCTTCAGTTATGCATATATGTGAATAAAATAAAAAATGCATGCAAAAGAAAGCGGTGGAGCTTCCTAAACCTGGCATAGAGAGGTGTAATTAAGAAGGAGAACTTTTATTAGGGCAATTTCACTTTATTTTTTCCATACAGCAAGGTCAACTATAGCGGTAATAATAAAATAAGCATAAAAACAAATTGCAGCCCAGGACAGAGTACATAATTTGGAGCAACTACAAGCAAAAAGTCTGTGATTACATAATAGTAAAACCAAGCACATCTGTCCTTTCAGCAGATGAAAGTTGCAGGGTTGCAAGTAAGTGCAACTTTAATATAATTATTCAGTGTGAATACTGGAGATACCAGATAAAATAATGGCCAAATCTCTTTATCCTTCCAGCTTTGGCATACATAAGGACAAGGTTTCTTGAATGTTTTTAATTAAAACAGTAAAACTCCAGAGGGTTTTTCTTTTCACCTGCTAAAAGAACAGGACCACTACAGCAATAAAAAATAATCACATAACAACTACAGCTACGGTGTGCTGTTTGGTTTGCCTGTTCATGATTTGACTCTTTTGTGAAAGTCAGTATTTGTTTTGAAGGATTTTTTTTTTTTTGTGAACAATAAACCACTGAAATTGTCAGAAACTGTTTTGAATAGTATATATCTTTAATATAGTTTTTTGATACTTTAAACATGCAGTAGTTTTTGAATAATGTACGGAATATTTGATCCATGATTTCACCTTGATGGTTTGAAGTACCTGTTTTTTTTTTTCTTTTTCTTTTTTTTTTCCTTTTTTTTTAAATTAATGATTTTCAGGCAGATTTGAACCAGTGGAGCTTTTGTCAGTCATGAGATCTTGGAAGGATGGCATATCTTTCCAGCTGAAAAAATCCTGGCAAACTACAAGCTGTCCACATAAAGCAAAGCAACTTTTTTGAAGGGGTATGGAGTGCTAACTCTGTGCCACTTTTGCAAGCAATTTTGTTCAGCCTGTCATTTTATTAGCCTTAACAAAACTCCTTGTAATTATAGACATTTTTATTCAAAATAAGATCTTACTATTATACAGGTTTCTCTCTTTTTTGACTATATACAGAAGTGCAAAAAGTCAACCTTCTCTCTATACGTTCCCACATGCTAAACTGCAGCATAATCAACCCTCAAGAGTTTGCACACACACACTATAATTCTTGTTACGTAAACTTTGAGTATTTGGATTATCAACAAAAAGTCCCTTGATCTATTGATTATGCAGCTTATTTATAACAAGGCCTGATATTCAGGGATTTCAAAAAATATTTAAACAATATTTTAACATTTGAAATGGATACAGTAGAAAATAAATTTTATTCTAATATCTAGGAACTAGATTTTCTCATAATAACTAATTACAAACAAAATAAATCATCAAAATATTACTCAATTGTCTGCCAGGATTGTTGCGATAGCAACAACTTAACTCCTTACTTAGCAATGATTATATAATTATAAGATATCCATATAAAAGATCTTTGTTCTTTTAATGAAAACTAGACAAGAACTAACAATGACTGACATTCTTACATTGTAATATTAAATCAGTAAAATATAAATCATTTAGTTAACAATAATACGAATACTCATATGACACTACATGTAAATTCAAAACTGAGTATGTTATGAAGAAAACTACCTTTTTTTTGTATTTTGAAAAAGTCATCAGTAAACTCTATTAAAACAAAATTCTATAAACTGAAATGGTATTCAACTGGTAATAGAAAATTAAAACAATCTAATAAATGTAAGAAATAAAAACTACATTTTTAACAAGAAAAAATAAGTAATATTCTATAATGTTAAGTAACTACAATAACATGTGAAGTCACCTATACTTTCTTAACACGATTGAAATTACATTGGTAAGGGTTTTAACCCGTAATGTAATAATCTAAGGCTTTAATAGATGTACAGTACAATCAGTAAAATCAACACATCATTCTTATACTATAAAGCATCTCTCTCAAGCATAAAAACTTGCAGTAAACTTGGAAGTATGGAGGGTTCTACAACCGAACCCGCGCTTCTTCCACCCGCTACCCACCAGTGACCTGGCCCCACGTCAGCACTTTGCTGAACAGAGCAAAAAATATCCTTTACTAGCTGCAACATCCAAACCACAAAAAGGAATTCCTTTGGATGAATCCGTTCTTAAAACTTGAATGCACATCTATTTTTTTTTGTTTGTTTTTATTTTGTAAAGGCTTTCTAAGGCTATAAGCAGTTAATCTGAACAAAAAAAATCACATATAAAACTCACCCAAGTATTTAACCCACCCACTTTCTATGCTAATTAACATCTCCATTTTTTCATATTTTGGTTTGTCATGCATCTGATGTCAGTGCTTCTTTTGTCTTTGTTTAGAGTCACCATTTAAAGCGTGACTTTGATGAAGTAAAAGTGAAACCCATCTCTGCAAAGCATTTATAGTCCTTTTGACTTTCGACAGAGGCTATAAATAGAAGCAAAATAAGTTCCTCAGACATTTGTTACTGTGTCTCAGAAATGGCTTCTTCCTTTCGTATATCATGTTATACAGTAAAATATGCATAAATATTACACTACAATGCCTTAAAATAGTTTATATATATGTCCAGTATGTGTTAATTTGTACGGATAGAGTATCTTTCTTGTGCTGCCTACTGTTACTGTAAGGAATAATTGGCCATTTCTGAGACAGCTTTGGTTTTGAAACAGAATGGTGCCCTTTGACTGATTAGTAAAGTAAGTGAAAATGTGGCTCTGAAAATAACACTGCAGAAATAATACTCTAATCTGATGTACAGTCTATGGCACTTCATGAGAATCCTTAACAACATGGTACTTAAAGCCATTGATGTGCTTTAAAATATACACAGTTGTGGTTTTGCTTGGCACATTCATCTCTGTCAGATACCTCTCTTACCATTTCTTACAATCTATTACATTAAAAATATTACTCTTAAACAAAAATTACTGTGCATGCACGCTCTCATCTATAATGGCAATTTTAAATACAAGGTGCACCTTTGTTATTTGTAAACCTTGAAAGAAATAAACTTACTTTAAAAAATTATATCTTGGTCTACAGACGTACCAATACATAATAGATTTATGGTTACATCATAGTCTGTCTTTTCAAGGTGACATACATGATTATGTAGGAAATAGACTACATATGCATATTCAAATACATATGCATACTTTCTGTGCTAGAAAAGATAGACAATGTTGTAGTTTTTAGACAATAAGATCACCTCAGCACAAATATCAATTAAATGTACAAAGTATATAGGCAACAGTGTGCAGTGATTCCGAGTTCTTGTCTCATCTTGTTAACATGCAATGTGTGGATGTCTCACTGCTGAGGGAGCTTCCGAGTGTTGCTTGACGGTATATACATTATGGCTAATGAGCTTCTCCTTTCCTCAACCTGAACACACTGTCCTTTTCTCCTTAGTTATGATCTAGAAAGGGAAAAAGAGAAACCATTTTCAGCACTTTATTTAAACATTTCATTTAGCACCACATAGGCCCAAACTTTGCAGTTGCAACACAAGGGAAACCTGTCACAATATCGGGCAATTTTGCGACCAAAACCTGCAGTTTCCCTGCAAATGATGCCCTCATAGCAAAGGTTCACTTTACACAGACAAATTGCGCAGTGATAAAAGCACAAAACGAAATGTCCTCCCAGTCTTCCTGAACTGACTGCCATGGTGCCACAGTTTGGGGGAGCAGTTCTCCCAGCTCCAAGCGCACACCCCGGGAGGCAGAGATTCCCACACAAACTGCCGGGAAAGCCGTGGGCTCCTCTCTTGTCCCTGGCCCTGCAAAACCTGGGAACCCAACCGATATCTGAGAGGCATTAACATCTGCAGGATACGTGGGTCCTCCAGCCCCAAGACACCTTCTTCCTATGCAGTGACCTACTCAGTAGAGCTATTTCTCTGGTCCCTCCTGCCCCTTGAGGGGATCCCTGCTCCACCTCGGCAGGTGTCTGGAGCAGGGACACTGCCTGCTTCCCGGCCCGCTGGGGCTGCTCACGGATGTCTATGCTTGCTCACAGGCATAACTGGTAGTCTAAACCTACTAGGAAAAACCAGTTAAGCCTTATCTTAAATAATAACTCCAATCTGGCCAAACCATCCCATAATACCACGGCAGAAATGGAGTACAGGAGACAGAACATTAACACAAATCACAAGCTACCCTATGGGAGGTGATGCTGCAGCTGATGGCCTTGATTACAAGATGCAATTTAGCGACAGATGGGAAACTCATAGAAAGATAGAGGAGAAAAAAAATCTTTCAAGCTTAAGCACACAAACCCAGATTTGAAGTGGGAAGAATGCCTGCAACATGAAAAGGTGACAGGGGCCACCTGAAACCCCAGTTCATGGCAAAGGAAGGCAAGTGCACAGCGGGGCTGTGCTCCGTGTGCCTCTGCCAGGTAGCCAAGGCCACAGAAATGCTGCATGTGCCGCAGTGTGACAGCCTGTGCTCAAGAGGAGTCAGGCTGAGATGACTAAGCCCATAATTTCACAGATGCCGGCTTTTTGGAGATATAAAATTAGTTCTTTCTGAAGAGGGCTTAATGGAACCATCTACCTCCTAGCCCTGGCCTTGGCTCATGTCAGTGGCTGCCGCCACCATCCTCTACGTGAAATGCTAATTTTAGAGTCTCTGATTTCACTATTCAAAAGTGTTATTACACAAATAATGTGTTCCTTCTATATGCACAAAGTACTGCCCACATCTGGTCTAACACACCAGCTAATGGGGTCACTGCTAATTATGGGACCTCCATTCAGTGAGGAGTTACGCAAAAATCCCAATTAACATGAAGCCTAACAGCTCTGCATCACAGACTGCTAGAGCCTGGCCAGAACCTCACAACACGGTCACTCTGCAAAAAAAAAAAACAAAAAAGAGAAAAGAAAAATCGGACAGCACTTCTTAGAGTGAAGCTTCTGTCCATACATTTCTGTGGCTGGCTAATGTCACGAATACGCATGTCAATGGGATTGCAGTCACTCCCCCATATTTTAAAAGTTTTACAAGTTTTTTTAAAAAATAAAATAAAAACACTGTGTCTCTGAAAAAGACAAATTATGCACATATACAGAGCATGACAACTGCAAGCAACAACACATTGGAAACTTACTGTTTGATGACAAAATGTCTACATCTGTGTAACATACTTGTGGCTAGTCAGATGTTCGGCAGATATTATGGGTATCTACAGGTAAAAAATTTAAACAATGAATAACATGTGCAATGAGCCAACCCAGAGACAGAGCATTTTGCTATAGAACATAACAGTTCAGAAAAGTGAGGATCAGCTGTGAGTTGGTGGATTTTATATTGTAACTACAAGTTAAAGTCAACTTAAGTGCTATAGTAGCAACTTAAAACTGGAAAATATTGTGTTAAGTACTATTTGACAAATATAAATAAATATTATTGTTTGCTTAGAACATAAGAGAAGTTAAAATCCACAAAAGTTCATGCAGTGCAGTAATTGAAAACAGCCCTTTTTGTTGGCCTACACAAAGTTCCGTGATATCGGTGAGTCATCGAAAATGATAAATTCTATAATGACATTGTTTCAGCCTGATTTTGAGAAGTGCTCCCTGCTTTCATCGTCTCGGGTTTTGAACGCCACACCTCGATGCCTGGAGCTTGGTTTTCACGACAGGTGAAAACCCAGCGGTTGGGAAGAGCCGTGCGCTCCTTCCGCAGCGCCAAGGCATCGCGGTAGAGCAGCTGAAGAGCTAAGACTCCCCAAATCAGCGAAACAATTCTCAAAATGTTAGTTCGTGCAAACAGAATTCACTGCACGGCTCTCCTGAAATGTCCCATCAACAATAAAACATTGAAGTCACAGTATATCACAAGCATTACATACAACTGAGTGTATATTCTACATCTCCCTTTTGGATCCCGTCTGGCAACACTCTCATGTGGCACCCAGACTAAAATCAACGGGGCTGAATCTAAACAGACCTTGCAGGCCAGGCCCTTGACACGGGAAAACAACAGTGCATACAAGTATCAGAAGAACTGCAATAACCTTGCGTTACAAACAGGACCAGGGAGCCCAGCTGAGCAAGCAAATAGACGAGTACAGGAAAACATGCTTGGGCATATGACATAAAATTGATTTGTATGATTACAAACAGCTGTCAAATTTGAGAAGATTCTTTTCTTCCTAATGGATATTGAGGCTGATCTGTTAATCAAGCCACATGAGAAAGGGACGGCGGAGGAATATTCGTATTTAGACACCTTACAGGTCTCGGTGTTTTTTCCACCCCTTGTGCCCTCTCCTCCCCTAGCAACTTCACACAATTCTACAACATTGCCAACTTTACAGAAAGGTGCTTCAAGCATAATGAAGCTTCTCATACCATTTTTTCCTACTGCTGCAGGAGAGGCTGCTGCACCCAACTGTGGAGAAGCATCAGGGACAGTGCTGTCGAAACATACCAAGGACCTTCAACGCCAGTCCATGAAGATGAAGGGCCAGATCTTAAGACTTTCGGCATGCATGCACATTGCACTGTGTGGCATTAAATAACTTCAGCATTGCTCACATAGTATATACATATATTGGTTATATATGTATATATTGAGGTTTGGCTGCAGTTCTTTACTACGTGTGTTATGAAGTTCCAGGGAGGATACGCATGAAATGGTCAGATTCTACAACAGAAAGTTTCCTTCTAATCTACTTGGGAAAGTGCATGGTAATTTAGACAGAGGAGATTTTTAAAAATGAAGATTCTTTTTCTGTGGTTCGGCTCGTTCCTGCCTCTGGACTTAGGGAGGACATAAAGACAAACACTTTAATGAACTGTGCTGTGCAATAAAGTACAATATTATGGTACTTGGGCATACAAGTGGTTGGTTGCTGCGTTACTCAGAAGGAATCACTCCTATCAACTAGTTTTCCAAGATACGAAGCAAGTCTTAGGCTGGTTTAAACATGAGAGACTCTTACCCAGTAGAACATTTCTCACAAGCACAAAGTGCCGCTTCCCAAGCAGACGGGGAGCTCTGCCCGAGAGCCCTCCAGGGGCTCCTTCCCTGCCGCAGCGCCGCTTCCCGCGGCAATCCAGCCCCGGCTGCAGCGGCAAACCTCGCGGTGCCATCAGAACTGCAGCCCTGCAGCCCTCCGCTGCAGCGGAGCGGGTCACGGGCCAGCTTGCCTTAAACGCTCACATTTAGCCCCAGAACGTGATGGTTTGATGACATAAGGCAATTCTGACCTTCCAGTAAACCTTACAAAAATAATAGGTTTTCCTAAGAGAAGCCAGAAGGCCTTGTGAAAGTTTTTACTGTTACATTTTCAGCTAGATGTACTACAGAAATGGGCATTTTTGAGAAGCTAGTTAAATAAAAATAGGCAAATTCTATGCTCAGGTGAAGCTTCAGTTGGTATGTGTGGAAACTGCACCTAGTCTGTCCCTTAATGCTTATCTTTAGAATATAGTTTGTGGCTTTTCTGGGAGGATTTTCACTTATTTAGTACGCATTACTTTTTTTTTTCCCTTAAATATATCCAAACATGGCAAGAATTAGGATAGCTATTTAGAAATAAAACAAGATTTTAATGCACATTTTTATTAACTGAAATTTGCATATTGGAAAAAAGCAATCAGCCCTTCCCTGAAGAATCACAAGTTGAAACAAAGGCTTAATATGTGTTTTCTGTGTGGCCCACGCTCAAATGTTTTTGTTTTGCTTTTGAGAGAGCTGAAGAGAGTCAGAACATGCTCAGACTGTTAAAATTCTGATCCTGTAATCCCGCTGCACAAATTTTTTACTGGTTTTGATTGGTGTTCTGCATTAAGGGGAACTGTGGGCTTCGTGTCAATAGAAATGACTAATGGGTTCCGTGTATTATCCCTTTCTCTTTACATCTGTGAGAGCAGAAATACGCAGCACGGCCCATAAATGTTAAGACTGAGTCAGAAACTCTATTTTCCATTATTTTTAGCATCAGAAATGGAACTGCAGCACCTTTTGAGCATGGATAAAGGCTTATTAAGCTACGCTGCAGATCTGAGAGAGAATGTGTAGGCCAACAAGAGGTAAAATCAAAACCCCCATGCTCATTAAAAGCACCGATTTCAAGTCGTCTGTAAGGAACAAAGCTGTAAATTAGCAAACCTGGTTGGCTGTGGCTGTTGCAGCGAAGGGAACACTTGTGGCAGATGTTGTTGCTGCAGACACAGTGGCTGGCGTAGCACCGTGCACCATGGGAACTTTCGGAAGGAAAATCATATAAGCAAACATACAGAAGAGTGTAGCAGTATGGGGACCAGAGCGACGGGTGGCAGCATCATTGAGCATGGTATTTACCACAGCGGGAAGCCCGACACACCAATGCCAGTGCGTGACATGCAACCACAGTGCAAAGCGGGACAACATTCCAGGGAGAAAGAGGAGAGGAAAACGAAAGAGAAAAAAAGGGGAAAATGCTTGTTACCATCAAATCAAGAAACTGACACAAACAAGCTTAATCATTTCAATACAAAAATAGATTTTTAAAATGCCCTTATAATTACATTTTTTTCTATAAAAAATTCAACCCAAATATTTACTGCACACAAAAATTAATCTTGTTGAAGGACAGTATATTTCTATGTTGCTATAGTAAGATACAGTCTCTTATTTAACACAAGATAGTCTAAACACTGGAACTCATAGTCCAATCAAAATCCACCAAGGAGCAATGTGCAATTCAAACAACTACTATACAAAATTAACGACGTCTACGTATCCATGTCAATTAAATAAAACAATTGCATTTAATTGACAGGTGTTAGTGCAGGAGGCTAAGGGAGCTGGATTGGCACAGGAGCTGTAAGTTACAGTCTAGCAGTGGATTTTGAGGGTCCGTGAGCTGCACCACAGGTTTAAGATAATCAAGAAACAAAGCTGGCACCTACCAACACTTGTAGCGGGTGTCATGCACAATATTGAGCCTGCCCATCATGCATTGCAACAGGAAGGTGGATTTGGAAAGGGAAAAGAATTAAAACAACCCATCACACGTGTAATTAGGAAATTTCATTTGAACAAAGAAGAAAAATTGTTATTATGGGAACAGTGGCATGTAACTGTCAGCACAATCAAACCATACAATAGCACAGTGATCCATTAGAACTAGTCTCCAGCGAAGGGAAAAGCTGAGGGAACTGTGTGCCGGGATGTTTTGTTTATCTTTATTTCAGTCTAACACTATTAGATATTAGCATGATAGCCTGATTTTATAAATTTTTGGTCTCAGTGTTTTGCCTTTGACATAAGCTTTGTAATGGTCTTTGACTCGGTTTCCTCATCCGAAAAGACACCTCAAAGTTGCAGCTGCCTCAGGTGAGTGGGCTGCGCCTGACCCTATCCCGGCCGCGCGGGAGAGCCGCAGCGAGGGCTGCCGGGGCCTCCTCGCAGCGCCCGGGGCGAGCGCCGCGCTGCCGGGGCCTCCTCGCAGCGCCCGCTCGGGCAGTGCCGCGCATGGCCGCAGCAAGGGCCGTGTTGCCGGGCCGGACTCAGGTGGCCATCGTGCACGGGCGTGGCGAGGGCCGCGTTGCTGGGCCTGGCTCAGTTGGCCATCGCTCACGGTCACAACAAGGGCCGCGTTGCCGGGCCAGGCTCAGGTGGCCATCGTGCACGGCCGCGGCGAGGGCCGCGTTGCCAGGCCCAGCTCGGGCGGCATTGCGCATGGCCATGCTCTGCATGGAGAAGGAAGACGAAGCGGCTCCAGCGAGGCTGTCCTGCCCCTCTCCAGGCCTCGCTGCCGGCGCGCGGGAGACCGGCTGGCCCCTGGCAGGGAAAATCTTCCTGGCTTGGGTTGCAGGCACCTCCCGGGCTCCCACGGCCCCTTCCTCCCCAACAGCAATGACCTGGCTGTATGATCTCATCAGCTCAACTCGCACCTCTGCGGTATCTTTAGGGAACGTATGTGCCAAAAAGGAAAGGGAGGGTGAACCTGGCACCCGGGGTTGTCCCTTGTGCTGTGCCCGGGCGCTGCTGGCTGTGCTCGTGCTCGCCTCGCACGGACACACGGGAGGATCCACCGCGGAGCGCCCCGAGGAGCACACAGCGACGCCGCAGAGCACCCGCGTCTGCTGGGGCTTTGTCTTTTTTTTGCCACAGGATATATTTAAATCCTCTGGTGTCTGTGCCGCTGGACTATAGAGAATGGCACCAATTCTTTGCTAGTGGCCCTGCAAAAACAACGGGCTCACAAGCTACAGTTCCCCACAGGCCACACAAAAATAAAGTGACTGCATCTTGTGGATTCTTCATTGCAACTACGTAGCCAAGAGGAGCATGGTGGTTTTTGAAACATTAAGGTGTCAAATTCTAAATTCACTAAATCAGTAATTCTGTTTATTTACAAAGCAAGGTGTCTTCCTTCACACTGAATTCAGAATTTTTGAGTTTTGATTTCAATATTCTAGATAAAGGATTCAAATGGTTATACTTCAGAATATCCATTTTTAATAATAGATTTGCTTTTTTATTTAGTGCACATTTGATTTATTAATACTGCTAATTATTCTCAGAGAGCAGAAATTCTGAATAAATTCTGAAATCCAGGAACAGAGATTGCAAGAAAATAGAAACATATTCTGGAAGACCAGTGGGAGCTACTGCAGTAGGGCTTCCTTGGCGTTGTGTGACAGTAACAGGGGGGACAGGAAATTGCTATAGCTGGCGCCAAGTACTGTAAGTGCCTTGTGCAATCTCATGAGCATTTAACTCTAGCATTAAGCAATGAAATGTCAGTATTATTACTGCTGAAGACGAGGTTACTGACTGTCATCACTGTATCTTTAAGGATAAGATGAAAATGGTGTAATGACGTTTTCTAGTAGCGCTTCTGTTTCTGTGTCATGGAAAAGAGTGAAAATATTCAGGGAGAAGGGTTAAAAGGACAGCTTTCCTGACTTCTCTGTAAATGAATCATTGCTGAAGTCAAGGGAACTGCTTATAAGATAAAGAAATGGAGAAAATTTTGCTTAAAGTGCAAAGAGTAAGATTATTTTCTCCATCACACTCATGACTTCTCTATGGTGTCAGTGAAGTTGTGAAGAATATTTGATTTTTTTGTTGCTAAAGAAGTGCCCTATTTATGAGGTTGTGCATATAACTTAATTATATCTAGAATATTACATCACTCCATGCATTATTAAGTTTACATGCTAAAACAAGTGAGATTTTCATAATCACTCTGAAATGTCACTGCAAAGCTTTTGAGCTCAAAATCCGAGTTTGAGTTATTGACATTAACCTTATAACCAGTGCACACAGTTTTGAAAGGGAAGTGCAGCAAAAGAACATAAGGCAGCAATGAGAATACTAGCCAGGGTGCAATAACTTGCAAATATGAAGTCATAATGCTGTATGATCCTCTTACCAATAATAAAAATAATTTCTGCCATGACTTTAATATTCATCTTGACTTCAGAAGCTTTGACTAATGAGAATGTAGTAAATGTGCTGTTTCAGATCTTCGCCATGTTTTCAGTACAAGGCAGAAGTTTAACTCAAGCGTGTGCTTGGTTAAGTGAATGTAACTTCACAACCAGAAGATTTCTGCAGTGTAATCAAGCTATTTTGATGAGAATTCCACTTTTACTGGTATTGTGAGCAGTTTGTTCGCTCCCCCCTCACACGGTTTCTCTCAGCCTATACCTTACATCAGCGCAGTCTACAAAATCCTACTTAGAAGTAGGACCGTGGGCAGCGTCGCTGCTAGCACCTGGGTGGGCAGTAGAGGCGAGGGCTGCTCGTGCTCCCTGGCGCTTTGGAGAACAGCGGTTTTACACGTCCCATGGAGAGGGGCCTTTACACGGGAATGTCTCTGGGAGAGCATCTGTGGCTGCACTGAGCCCCACAGCGAGCACCCGAGCTCTGTGGTGCTGAAGCAGCAGCACGTACCTGCATCTGCAGTGACCTGGCTCAGTGGCAAAGCTGGCACGAGCCATGCCATTGGTATCCTCACTTGTATCTTCAGCTAAAACACTCGCTCCTCCTTTAGCCAAGGAGTCACAGAATTTTTCAAACTAAACCCCTCTTTGCAGACAAGGCTCAAGAGCCCTGCAGGGTTCACATTCACCCTGGGAATCGTGCATCAGCTCTGGTGTTCAAACTTCTCCCTAAACATGGACCTGGGTGAAGCAGCACCCGAGCCCGCCGCAGCCGCCAGCTCCTCTCCACGCCTGCAGCTGGCCCGGCCCAGGTCCCAGGCTCTCCTTGCTGCAGAGGACAACTCTACAGCACCTCCAGAACAGGTTTCCTCAAGGGATGCAACCCATTCCCTGCCACGGATGCTCCCATCGTTTGCCTTTGCATGTCCCTGCAGCCCAAAACGAGCAGACAGTTTGAAAGAGGCATCTAGTTTTTGGAACAGAATGGCAAATTGCTAGGGTGAAACAGTGAGCAGCCCTAACTGTCTGCCCTACAGACAAGAGGGCCCAGACCCTCCACGAAGCACACCTGCAACACGCAGCGTGTGGGAGCACCCTCACCCTCCAGACCCACCGTGTTTGGGGACACAGCAGATGAGGCACCTGAGGTGACACACTGTGAGTGACACCTGGGCGTCTGAACTTGGAAATGTTGCTTTAATGCAGACTCCAAGGAAATAACCTGTCCCGTTCCACAGCAGCGGCCCGGAGGACACCCCTAAGCTCTGGGCTCCCTTCTGGGCTCTGGGGGATGGACAGAGAAACTCTGTTCCCAAAGCTGTGCAAATGGGATGACAAAACACAAACAGGACTTGATGCTAGCTACCTTTACCTCATAGCATAGCTGGAAAAAAATAAAAGCAATAAGGTGGAAAGAACACAAACTTTTGGAAAGGTATTAGACTATTGGAAAGATAAAATGGATGCTGTTTGAAAAATGTAAAACCCGAATTAGTGGGGTAGCTGAGGCTCAGAAAACTCTGGCCCTTCTTTTGCTGACTGCTTTGGTGGTCAAGAGCATTCAAAGGAAGCATCAAGAATTGCTGTGCAAACTTCCCCACGGGGCTGCAGTGCAGATGTGTCGGAGTGAGAACTGAGGAGGCTTGTGGGCAATTACTGACAAGAAAGATCCTGGCGAGTTATGTAAGGCAAGCAAGGTCTGAGGCACACAGAAATACAATACTGTATCATTTATATTGCAGTATATAACGTCTAGCCAAAGTTTGTAAGCTCAGAGGGCCGCAGGGTAGTGTAGCAGTGTTGAGTACCTCTGGAAATCATCCCAACCCCTGGATTTAACGGAAGTGGGAAATGTGCACAGTTCACAGACCACATCAGTGCTTTGCCTAAACAAATCCGTGCGGTTGCTCAGGGCCCACATGGTGGACTGTGAGTGCACACACGCTTTCCTACGGATTTGAACAAGTGGGCTAGACGCCTGGCCTTGCCTAACCAGACTAGGGGTACTGACCCCAACGAGCTTTGCAAGAGCTGTGTTTGGTAATGCATTTTAGTGATTGCAATGAATTTGGGCAATTTTTATAGGAGATTGTCATGTACTACATC
>JASSRY010001014.1:1681965-1698606 GCA_032466555.1 Tinamus major
GGCGCGGCCCCGCCCCCTGCGGCAGGGCACCGCCCCCTGCGGCAAGGCCCCGCCCCCTGCGGCGGGGCACCGCCCCCGAAGAAAGCCACGCCCCTCGCCCCGCCTCCCGCCGCCCTGCGTCGCGCGCCGCCGCGCAGCCCCGCGGAAAAAACAGAGGAAAAGCGGCAAAAAGCGGCAAAAAGCGGCGGCCGCGGGGGAGGCCGCGGGGGAGGCCGCGTGCTGCCTTGTGCCCAGCGCTGGCACTGCGGCACCGCGTGGCACCGGCTCCGAGGGCTCGTCGGACCTCTGTGCGCTGGGCCTCGGGCTCGTGCGGGCTTCAGGGGGACAGGGACCTCTCCGTGCCCGGCCATGCGAGGCTGCTGCTGCCCACGGCCTGCACCGGCTCCGGCTGCGGAAGAGGAACCGGCTGCGTGGGTCGGCGGCCCGGCCTCCGGAAGCCGCCGGCCCCGGCCGCAGGGCAGCGGGACGTGCTTCCCCTTCGCCGTGCAGCCGGAGCTGCACCTACAGCGCGGGCAGCTGGAGCTGTGCACACACTGCACAGCTACGAGTGTACGTGCACTGCGAGCAGTTGTAACTGTGTGTACAGCACGTGCAGCTACAAGCACGGATACACCCTGTGCAGTTGTCAGTGGGCACATGCCACATGCAGCTATGAGTGCACATACGCTGCGTGCAGCTCCAAGTGCATATACACTGTGTGCAGTCATGAGTGCACGTTCACCATGTGCAGCTGTACCTGAATATGCACCACATGCAGCAGGAGCTGTGCACCACGGTGTGCAGCCCCAAGCGCCCTGCACGCTGTGCAGCCATGCCTGCACGCACGCTCGCAGCCAGCTGCAGGGGCTGTCAGCAGATAACAGCTTCCCCGGTCACACACCCGCAGCTGCAGCCCCAGAAACAACACTTTCCCTTTGGCATTTATAGGAACTGTCGCGGGAGGGAAATGGCTGCAGCACCCGCGGGCAGCGTGCGGCAGGAGCGCGGCCGGCCCGGAAGCGTGTGCCGGCAGGGCCCCGCCGCCGGCCCGGGAGCACCGAGCGAGCACAGCCACCCGCAGGCCAGCGTGGCCGCCCCTGCAGCCCTGCACCGTGCCCACGAGCTCGCGTTGTGAGCACACGGAATTCTGCCTGGAGGAGAGCGATCCCCGCGGCTCTCGCTGCGCTGCAGACCCTCCAACAGCAACTTCTGCTTTTCGCGGCAATGGAGGCGCCGAGCTGCGGCGCACTGGGTGCCGTGCGCTCCCGGCCTCTCCGCCCTCGCCCGCACGGCCCCGTGGCCCCGCTCGCCTGCCCGTGCGCAGCTCGGCGCCTCCATCGCAGAGCCTCGTGCAAGCACCAGGCGGTCTGCAGAGCTCGCGGCAGCGCCATCCCACCCTGGGCGCGGGGTCGCCTCTCGCAGAGACCCTGTGGCCTGGCGCGATGGCTCGCACACCCTGGCTGTCCCGCTGCCCCCGGCCGCCCGGCGGGCGGCATCGCCGTCCAGCGCGCTCCTCACCTGCGGGCCCCACGCGAGGGCCGGGCGCCGCCGCCGCGCTCCGCTCGCCCGCGCCCACCTGTGCCGGCGGGAAGCAGCGCCGCCGCGCTCCCCGCCCCGGCGCGCTCGCTCTGCGCGCAGCCGTTGTGGCCACGGGCTGCGGTTTGCAGAGGCTTTTCTGCAGGAAGCCCCGCTGCCGGGGCCGGGCAGAGCGCGCGGCGGCCTTGCAGCGCTGCCGTCCTCGCGCCAGGCTGCGGGAGGGCCCTGCGAGGCAGCGAGCACCGCGAGCAAAGCGCGCGAGCGAGGCCGGCACCGCCGCGCAGGGGCAGCGGGACGGGGGGCTTCCTCGGGGCTCCCTGCGCCGCGCTGCAGCCACGGAGCACGCGGCTCCTGCAGCACGAGGAGCACGCGGGCCGGCCCAGCGCGCAGGGCAGCGGGTCGGCCCCAAGCTCCCTCGGCACCATCCCCAGAGCAAGGGCACGAGGGGAGGGAAAGCCCGGCCCAAAGCAGGCCCCGGCGCCCGAGGGGGATGCGGCTGCGGGACGCGCCTGGGCCGCACCGACCCACAACGTGACAGCAACAAGGGCTGCCCTTGCCACCTGCTCCTCCTGCGGCTCCCGGCAGCCCACGGGAATGCGGGAGGTGGTGGCGGAGCCAGCGCCGCTGCACCGAGGGAAGGGCTTTAGTAGGGAACCATAAAAACCTCCCATTTCTCTTGTCTCTTGGAATGCATTACAGGCCCCCACGCCTGCCACTGCTATGCAATACAAACATAGCTAATTTGTTATTAACTGTTTTGCAAGGGAAAGAGTCAGATCTGTTTTTGTTATTTTTGGAAGTGAAAATCTTAAGAGTCTTGGTATTTGCATCATCATTTAATTAATTTATGCAATTTATACACTAAAGACATCTATTTACTATAGCTACATAGATGTATGATGTATCAGGAAAATGCAGCTCCCTTCCCCAAGAAAAAGCCTCTCTCCTTCAGCAATCCCCCAGCAGCAAACCTTCCCAAAGGGAGAACTCGCGCGGCCAGAGCCAGAAGCTCCGGATCCAGGGAGTTCTGGTCTCTCGTCTCTGTTTCAGGTGCCCATCAGTAACAAAACGCACCGGTTCCGATGTTGGGGATGAGCTGACGTGAGCGGGTGCCGCTTGGGTGGGCAGCAGGGCTTGGTGCCGTGGATCTGTGTCCCGCTCCCAGGGGCTGCAGGCCGGCTCGGGGATGCATCGCCCCGGGAAGGGTCGGGCCGCGGTGGCAGCGGGCGAGGAGCTCCCACGCTGCAGAACGGCCCGGGGCAGCGTTCTGACACAGAAACACCATGCAGGTTGATAGGGGCGCGCGGGACACAGGGTCGAGCATGGCCCTGAAACCCCTCGGGGCCTCGCGGGGCCAGCAGCCGTGCTCAGAAAAGTCCAGACCCCAAGGGAATTTCTCACCGATTCCCAAAACCCCAGGGAAGATTCTCACGGGTCCCCAAAACTCCAGACCGCAGGGAAGTTTCTCCCCGATCCCACAGTGGGATGCATAACGCCCCCCGAGCCATTGCCCACGGGGACGTGGTGCCCGTGTGTGGCTCTGGGGAGTGCTGAGCACGGGGCTGGTACTCGTGTCCCGCCGTGCCGGCCGTGCGGCTGCCAGCGTTAGGGCTCTGCAAGCGGCTGGATCAGTTTGCTAATTGCTAACTAAAGAGGAGCGTGTGGGCACGTTTTCCCTCGGGTTGCTGTTTGCTTTGCCGCGTTTCTTTCCCTATTAAAATCAAGCCACAGTGTCGTCACCCCAGGCTGCTTGGAGGGATTTATGGTAATGGGTCAGATGACAACACTTTCTGTTTAGCTTTTTCATTTTCTGTTATTATCACTTCCAGAGAGCTGTCCAAGCTGGAGCCCTGCTGAGGCCGAGCCCGCGGAACGCAGCCTCCTCCACCGAGGCCGCGCTGCCTCCGGAGGCCGCTCTCCGGAAGGGGGACAGACAAGGGGGAGGAAAGCTGTCGCTTCTGGCCTCGCATTCATACCGAAACGCGCTCTTTGCAGCGTGGCCGCCCGCCGCTGCTGTCGCGCCGGCCTCGCTCGGAGCCGCCGGCCTCTGTCTGCGCCTTGTTGCTGTGGAGACGCGGAAGAGCAGCCGCAGGAGCGGTACCGGGAGCGAGGGCGGCCGCGGGGCGCGGGACGCGCCGCTCCTCCTCGCGCACGCGGCTGCTGGTGGCCTCGGGGACAGGGACGCGTGGGGAGGCGCTGGGTTTCTGAGGCACCAGGAGGACAGCAATTCTGTGCGTCTTTCTATTTTCCCCCCTTCTTTGCGAGATCAGGAGGACGAGTCCTCATGCGCTTCGGAGGAAATACTGATATTTCTGTGGGGAGGACTTCTGCGAAAGCTGCGGACATGGGTAACCTGGGCACTGGCATCGCGGGGATGTACGTGGGTTGTGACTTGCGGACTTCCTGGTACTGTTGCTGGCAACAGAGCTTTATTGCCCTGCACGTTACTGTGTTTGGCGTGTCATTTCCTCAGTTACATCTTTGTGTTCGGATGGAGGAATACAACTGGATGGTTTGCATTTAACCCAGGGAAGTTGAGGGATTAGCCGCTTTTAGGGCAAATCCTTTATCCCGAGAGAGCAGCTCTCCGGGGACCTTCTCCCTGATGAAGGGTTCGTTCTAAACCAACAGCAGAGCAGCCGTTCCCACCAGCACTGACCCGCTGCCCTTCGAGCCGCTTGTCCACGTTTCCAGCAGTCAGTCCCAACATCATCATCCGCTGCCGCGTTGTCGCAAAGCTGCAAACAAACGCCCTGCTAAGGAGCTGTTCTGGCAACTGCCGGCAAAACCAGCAGATTCTGCTACACAATTGCCGAAACCGTTTGCAAACAGCCCTGTATTACATAACTGTAAGATTTCATGACTATGTAATGCATCGTGGCTGCTCATTAGATCAAGTATTTGTAATGCAAGCAGTCCTTCTGAAGCCAGGGATTCTCCATAAATGTGAAAGAATCCTAATTTAGAATCCGTACCTTTGCTCCACGGCATTTCTGCTGGTTTTGAGAGCATCCCTCTTTTTTACATCTATCCAATGTTGAAAAAATATTTATTTGAGCTATTTCTAGAAACGTAAGGAATATCACCTGTGTACTTGGTAGCACGGGTCAGTTGTGAACAAGGAAATCTGCTATCACTGGCTGATACGCTTCCCTAACTGAGGCAGAACCGTATTTTCCAATTGAAGCACTCCGTATCAACCAAAATAGAATGGGCTGAGAAGAGCACATCCCGAAAGCAACGGGAGCTGGAACTAAACAGTTCCAAGGGAAGCTGGGGGCGGCAGAACGGGCCAGCGGCAGGACCGGCCTTCGCAACCTGCCCCCGGCACCCGCAGGAACAGTGGGTAGCACGGAGGGGTGTCTGCACAATATAACAACATACAACAAATACATCTGCACAATATAACAACACACAACAAATACAACACGCGCTCGCTCTTATCAGCGCCCCAGCGGCAGTTCCTCCGGCGCACACGCTCGCTGCCAAGTCGTCATGTTTCCATCACTAGGAGCAGCCAAAGGTTTTCAGAAACAGTGCATGAGGATAATGTTTCCATGAGCCTAACCACACAACACTTGCAATGTTCTTGCTAACATCCTTTGAAAAACAAGTTTCATTCCAGTTTTGTACCCATTGCTGTTTGCTAACCGCAGTGGAATAATTTGTGTTTCCATTTCTTCCTTTATGGTTTCACAGAGTTAGCAGAGAGGGGTTAGGGCTTGCCAAAGAGATTTCTAAATTAACGTTTCCGTTACCCTGGGGCCCCCTTCCAGTTTCTGACGCTCCCGTGTCCCTACTTTATTGCCATGATAAAGCTCAAACAGGGGAAAAAGAACTCCCCGGTACCCTGAGGAAGCTCATATAAGCAAGATGCCTGGATTCACATGTTTCTAGCTGAAGGAAAAAGAGCCTGAGGAAACAGGGTCACGATTAAAAATGTAAAAAGACTTATAAAATTAAATTAAAATAAATTAAAATAAAATAAAATAAAATAAGAATAAGATTATAAAAAATAAATAAAAAATAAATAAAAAATAAGAATAAGATAGAAAAGCTGCTTCCTGCTGTGAGGCTTGCGGGCAGCCCTGCTGTTAACCCTGTGCCAGCCAGAGAGCTGGAGGCCACTGGTCACCCCAGGCCAACCCGGCGCGTCCGGCACTGCCATGGGAGGACACGGAAAGCGGCACGGAGCTGGGAGAGCAGGGGATGGAGCCGGGCCCTGCGGAGCGCCACGGCCGCGGGATGGCCGCGGTGGTGACAGCGATCCAGTAACCTGCCGCTGCGTACTCACGTGTTAATCCCATCGAATCCTGTCACTGGGAAAAAATATGTATTTGAATTTCCTGAATTCCACACTTTTCCCAGTGAAAAAGGAGAAAAACAGGCCATTTCCATGAGAACAAAACAGCTTTTAAAGTGTTATTTTATTTTTCAACGTTTAAGTGTTTTCTGCTGCCAATATATCCATAACTTCAACATTTTCTTCTTAAAGCTGTTTTTTTGTTGTTGTTGTTTTTTTGGCCAAACTGTAGATTCCACTCACCATTTATCCGGATTTTGCCTAGATCTTTAGCTCCACTTAGAAAAATGATGATTGAAAACATGGTCAGGGCAGGAGCATTCTGCTTTTGGGACACCGGTTGGTTTGGGAAGAGCCGTCTGAATGGGAGGAAACACACGGAGCCGCCCCAGCGCCCGGGCAGGGATTGGGCATCCTGTGCTGCTTCCCTGGGGGAGAAGGGCCCCGTGCGCCTCCACGCAGCCCGTTCCGGGTACAGAGAGGGGATGATCCCCCCACATCTCAGCGCTCCACAAATGCAGGCATGAAACACACCAAGGCAAAACGCATCCAAGCGCAGCGCGAGCTGAGCGGCTGGGGCATATTTGACCTCTACGCTTTGCCCTCTTGCCTTTCAGAAGTCAAACCCAAGCTATGCTGTAGTCTGTAATATTGAACTATGCTGCTGCCTTTTGAAGGGCTTGGCTACTTTTTTTTTTCCATTTCTTTTTCTTCTTTTCTTTTTTTCCCTTTTTCGGAACACGTGTATCCAGAGGTAAAATAACTGAGCACAAAGTGTGAAACTAATCCACTCTACCAGGGTTTGGGGCCCATGCGATCTGCGCAGGCCACCTTCCACCTCGTGATAAGGGTGATGCTTTATCCCAGAAACGTTTCCTGGGGCCTCCCCAGGAGCTTCAGCGCCTGCTCCGTGTGCTGGGAACGTGCAAGGGCAGTTGTGCTAGCAGCAGGAATCACCCATAGCCACTTTATTCAAAACGATGAAATGAAATAAACGTCCTAGTCACAGCCACGCGCTAGGTCCCACTGTGGGAGTTGGGCTTCCCTGAGCCTCTACCTGACAGACCAATCTAACTTCCATTCTTATTTCCCCAGGCAGCGCGACGTTGCTGTATGTGTCGGAGATTAAGCAAAGTCATGATCTGCAGCTGGAGCAGAAGCAGCCCAGGGTTTTGCAGCCGCATTTAGAAACCAGCAGACACTTCGTGGAAAGAGGCTGCAGCCAACTAGTTATTAGCTGCTCTAAATATCTAACTGGAAGAATGTGTGCTGCTGGGCTAGCAGGAGCAATAAATCTCGTCTGCTTGAAAGCTCTGGCATTTGGGCGTTTTATCAAGGCATTTCCTTTGCTGCACATGGGAGTTTCATGAATCTGTGATCCAGCACAACCGCATTTTGAGAGGATTTTGTTGCAGAATGGTCAAGCTGCGCGGGTGGGAGCTCATGGCAGCGGTGCCGCGAGCTGGGCCGTTTGCTGCTGGATCACTAACCGGGCGGATTTCCTTCACGAACAGCTGAAAAATTGCAAAGAAACCCAAACGTCAGCGTCTCACGTACAGCCGCACTACCCGCCCTTACGTAACGTGCGGCAGGGAGCGCAGCTCCTGCCAGGAAGGAGATTAAAAACAACGCTGCAAAGTCAGCTTTGACTCTGATGCGAACATGGAAAGTTAGAGTTAACCTACGCGTACATTTAAAAAGGGCACTGTGACAGCTGGAGCACGCACGAATTTCTGTGACCCAAATATTTTTGGCCAAAAAAAAAAAAAAAAAAAAAAAAAAAAAAAAAGAATTCTTTTTTTTTCCTTTTCAGCACAGGAGTTCAAAAGCCTCGTGCCAGCAGTGAGGCAGTTTCCGCAAAATACCTTTTTATGGCGACTTCCCCGTTTGCGCGCGCTGGTGCTGTCACACGGCGCCCGCCAGCGCCGCGGGAGCCAGTTCGGTTCCGCTCCCGTTCGCGGATTCCAGCAGTGCGCGGCAGCTGGGAATGCTGCTCCTTGCCTTTTTTGGCCGGCTGCGAGCGCGGCGCGGGCAGGAGCGTGGGGCAGCGCGCGGAGCAGCGCGCGGGCTCCGGAGCGGCGCGTGGGCACCGCGGTGCTCCAGGTGCTCCTGCCTTCCCGAGCCTCCCTGCAAGGAGCCAGGGTGCGGAGCAGCCCCCAGCGCCCCAAGGGACCATGCGGCACCCCGCAAGAAACGCCCAGCCCCCTCCTCCCTTTCCTGCTGGCAACAAGTGCAGCCTGCGCTGGGGAATGGGTGACGAGTCATGAACATGTAGAAAAAAAATACGTGTTAAATGGTGTCTTGAATTGTTCCTTTGTTTTCAGGGGGAAATGGGTGGAGAAGAAGATGGCTTGGGCTGGGGTGCAAAAGGAGCGTTTCCATGCTTCCATTTCTGCATGTTTCCTTCCTCCTTGGGGAAGGACGGCCCAGCGTGCTCCAAAAAAACAGCCCTCGGAAGAGCGGTGCCGGGAAGCTGGATCCGAGGGACGCTCGCTTGGAATGCTGGAGCAATGCTCCGGGAGTGCCACGGCGGGACCCCGCTGGCAGGGCTGAGGAGCCGTGCAGGATTCCCGGGAAGCGAGGAGCTGAGATTGGCTGGGATAGAGCAGGGGCTGGGGCCGGTCAGCCCGGCAGGCTCCCGGGGCCCCGTCCCGGAGCTCGCACCGGCGCGAGGAGCCGACCCCGATCTCTGCGCGCCGGGGCCTGCGGCTGCCGTGGGACCCGCAGAGCTCGCGGCGGCGCGGGCAGGACGTGGCAATGAGGACACGTCCCCTGTCCCCCCGGCACAAGCCGAACCCAGGAGCACCGGAATGGCGGCTGCAGCAGCTCCCTCGCCCTGGGAACGCGGCCGTTTCACCATCTCAGACTCTGCTCATTCTGCTCCTCTTTACGGAGACAGGGATTTAACGGCAGGGTGGCAGTTTTGGTCAATAGCCACTTGGCCTATTTTTTTTTTTTTTTTTTTTTTTTTTTTTTTAAAAAGTTGGCATTCTTCAATTAATGCAAAGGTTCCTCTCAGGAAAATACAGCAAGATTGTGAACTTTGCAAAAAGAACGGAGTCCTTTACTGACACATCGGCTCTCAGCCTAGAAAAACTCAGGGTTGTTTTGCTATTTGGGTGAATAAAATAACGCGCGCACCAACGCCTAAATAACTCCAATGGGTAGTTAACAAAATGGGTGGGAAACACAGGCTTTCTGTTAATGAAGAGTGATAAAGAAACACAGCCCCAAAGATGAACATCCCCACCCTGCTAACTCAGACCACCCTTTCAGGCACATATTAAAATAATTATCAAAGGGGAAAACCAGGAGAACATTGCTACTTTTATCTGCCTCTCAGCTAGGACCCAATTCCAACCAAGTGAGATGCGAGTGGGAGGATTTTTCTGCAATCAGAGTCTTTAGAGAGCTTTTTTTCCCCAAGGTAGAGCACCCGAGGGATAGAGCACTGGGGACAGCACAGTGTCCTTGGTCCTTCCCCCACATCACGGCTGCAGCTCCACATCAGGACTAACTGCAGCTGCGGCCATGGATGGGGTTGGACCGTGTGGAAGCTTCTCCTTCGCTTATTCAGCGGCATGGAGCCTCCCGGGACACAAGGGAGGCCAGTTCAACGGGCAGCCAACGCACCTACGCGTGCAGCTCTATCACGACAGCATTAGGTTACGGCTTAGGAAGGTAACGTAGCTCGCGTGAGATGGACACACAACATCTTGTCTCTGTCCTTTTCTTGTGAAGATCCTATCAACTATCTTTAAACAAGTACGCCTCATTTTGGAGCACATCAAGCCAAAATCAGGGAGTACAGCAGCATTTCTGAGATTCCAAAGCGGAAAACATGGAAATCACTATGAGAAGAGAGACAGTACAAATACTTTTCCCCTATTTCTTGAAGCAATCCAGACAAAAATGAAAAGCTCTTGGGAGCCTTCGTGGGAGGAAGCATGATCCCGAATCCAGAGGCATGGAGAAGGGCACTGCTGTTTAGACCGAACCCGTGCATGGCCCTGGGCTGCTGAGCGGAGCAGCGGCACTTGGTACAGGGCTTGCTCTTCCCCTTAAATGGCCTTGACAAAACAAAGGATATAGGTTTTTTTCCCCCAATGTTGTTTTACAATGTATGCCTCACAATTCATGCTATAAAGGCTTGAGAGCCAATATCTCATCCTGCAAGTTAACAACATCACATACATATGGATTAGCATGTTCATGATAGGGGGGCAAATAACGAGAAGCTCCAAATACTGAGCTAATACAAGTAACAAGTTAATATAAGTAACAAGCTAACCCAAATGATGAGCTGGTCCGTACTGAGCCTGCAGGGAATCTTGTCCTCGCTCTTCTACATGACCTGCTGGGGATGCTGCAAGTCTCCAGGACCAGCCACTTCATCTTTAACAGATGGGCGCTGCCCAAACTCAGATAAACACTTGATAAAGCAGGCAAACATTTAACTCAACGCATTTCTAGGGTACTTTTTCCTTTTTTTTTTTTCCCCTCTCTATTTAAAATAATGGAAGGTACTGAAATAACTCTATGTTGTAAGTTAAGAACAAAATGGAGAGAGTTGCTAAAGTTATAGCCGTCATGTGGATCATATTAATTTCCAATGAAGTACTCACATCTGATATAAGTTGTTTTTATGCAGAGCATGGGGCTGCTCCTAATCATTCAGGAAGAAAAAAAAAAACTTAAAAAATGAAATACTGACTAGCAAATCAACAGGAGCACAGATCCCACAATAATGGCTCTGCAGCCTGCTGTTATTTATAGAGGGTGCAGCCCAGCTGGTAGAAAAACTCACCCTGATTGCAAAGGGGAGGGCAGGCTTTCACCCATGAAGGAGGTTGATTTTGAACACCTGGGCCAAAAGGAGATAGTCCTGAGAAGTAAAAACAAGGAAGCAGGGAACAGGCAGCTGTTCAGGCTTTATGTAGATGGGTTTCCAATAGATTTTTCTGATATCCTTGAGGCTGCAGAGGTGCTTCATGGTGTTACAGTGACACAGACTGAACCTGAGCAGAACAAATGCCCATTTGGGATCTTTTTTCAGGATCAGAGGTGGGAGTGCGGAGTTTAAGCACAAGATGGGTAGGGAATTAGAGAGTGATCCAGCGTTTTAATCCCATATGTGTCCAACTCTTTCTAGCTTAGTGTTGGTACCTGTTATGAACACAATAAATGTGTATGAAATTATAAACAAATAGCTACAGGACTTATCTTTTTTTAAAAGACACTTTGAGACCAAAGAGCTTCTTGCCATCCAGTCTCTTCCTGCCAATCACAAATGCCACCTTGCGGCTAGCGGGCAGGATTCCTTGGAGCCTCCAAACCCCAGCACCCCTCCTGGTGGGATCCCCCAGCCTAGAGAGAGCTAAGTCATTAGTGATTTGTTAACGATGATGAGCAGTCCTGGAGGGGCAGTCCCGGGCCGGTGTCCCCCCATCCCGCTCACCCCGGAGCTCCGGTTGGGGACGGGGTTGGCGCTGGAGACGGCGGCAGGGACGGAGGAGACACCAGGCTGCCCAGAAGGCAGCAGAATGTCCCCACCGCGAGCGCTGCCCCGAGTGAGGCGTGGAGCCATGAGGAGGAGGAGGAGGAGGAGGAGGAGGAGGCAGAGCCCGCAGCTCGCGCCGCTGTCCCACCGACCACCGCCGCTGCGCTTGGTGACACACGCAGCCTTGTCCTGGGCCGCAGGACACCCCTGTGCGCCACTTACGTGGACGCCAACTGGAGAGGAACCGCAGCCTGCTCGTGCTTTTGAGTGCGGAAAAAGCGTTCGCGTATTTGTCAACAGCGGTTCCGCCTGAAGCCCTTGGGCTCACGCAGACCTCCCCGGAACGGTGCATCCTGCTCCCGTGCAGCCCCCGGCGCGCTCCTGCCCGGCCTCCCAGGCCCGCGCGCCGCAGGACGGGCTCCTTGCTGCAGGCAGCATTACTCATTCCGGGGAACATTTATTTTTAGATCACTTACTGTCATTAAGGCATAGTTGGATTCGTTTCAGTCTGACTCATGCTGGATTCCTGTTCTTCGCGGGGCCGAGTTCTCTGTCCCCACCCAAAATGAAGGAAGGCAGAGCAGAACAAAGGCCCCAGAGCTGGAGCGGAACCAGCCCCTGCAAAGCCGCTGCCGGCGCCGTGACACGGCCCCGTTGGGAAGGGCTGGTACCTTCTGCCTGCCCAGGGCTGCAGGGGCCGGGCGCTGCGCTCCGTGGCCTCCCCAGTGCTGTAAGAGCTGCAGAATTTTAACCTGCAGGTTTTAACCTCATCCCAAGCAGGACGTGCAGGACAGAGCCGATCCGTCTAAGTGCAGCCGGGCTGGAAAGCGGGAGCCCAGCGGGACGCGGCGAGCGGCGCTCTCGGGTTAAGATGCATTTCGCAGAGATTCAGCTTGCAGGGGGACATGCAGCTAGTGCATCCAAATACAAAACTGGAAGCCATTTGAAGAAGAACAATCCAAAGGTAGATGTGCAAGGAGGAACCTCAGTAGGGAGAAAAGGAATTTTTGGATCATCAGCCTTGCTGGGAAGCAGTTCACATCTTCCAATATTCAAATGCTACAGATTATTCTGTCCTTTTCAAAATTATCTCCATGAAGACTGCTTTTTGTTCTAGTTTTGAGCAGAAAGACAAGAGTAAAGAAATGTCTAAACCTCAGACTTGTCGATAGTCTGGCGAGGTAGGAGCAGATGGGAATTTTAGGGACCAAATCAAAAGTATTAACTGGGATTATCCCAGAAAGCGAAAGGAACAAGGGTCAATAGGTCATAAAATTGTCCAGGATGTCTGGGTTTTGTCTAGGAACTGCTAAACTGAACAGGAATTACTTTTATGAAGTGTAAGGAGGAAAAAGGTCAGTCTCCTTTACCAGTATCAGAAATCAGATCGGAAGGATAAATGGGACAAGGTGTCAGCAGACTGAAAAATAATAAATTGTGAAAGAAAGGCTCTACGATGCATAGATTCCTGCAGACAGTAAATTCCTTCATGTGGTGGCATCACGGTGGCTCTATCCCCACGCTGGCATGTGGTAGCATCGCAGCGGGTCTGCACGGTTCAGCAGCCCGTAAGACTCCAACGCTCCAAGGATGCTCTGCCCCGCTGCTCCCTGTGTGTACGCGGGAGCTGCAGCAGGGATACGGGAAGAGCTCCGTTCCCGTGGCCTTTCGGGGAATGTGGGGTACGTGGGCGTTAGGCGTTTGCGCCCAGCGTGGGCCCTGCTCCTCTCACGCAGGGCAGGGCTCCTCTGCCCCGCGTGCTTGGTGGAAAGCTCTGCAAGCCGGGCTCATCCTCCCGCTTTTATTGACGCTTGATAACGGAGAAATGCCGCTTTTCTTGTTTATCGGGGCTTAGCTGGGAGAGCAAATGCAGAGGCGGGGAGCTGCAGCGATACGTGCATGAACTGTGCAAACGCGGGCAGTTCGCTGCGCTGGGTGCACGGGCAGCGGTGCAGGCACAGCGCTGCAGTCACAGCGCTGCAGGCACAGTGCTGCATTCACAGTGCTGCAGGCACAGCGGTGCAGTCACAGCGCTGCAGTCACAGCACTGCAGTCACAGCGGTGCAGTCACAGCGCTGCAGGCACAGCGCTGGCTCTGCGGGAGCAGCCTGCTGCAGTGCAGCGCTCCAGCCACACGAGAGCATCAGGACCCCGCGTGTCGGCCCGAGTTGTACGGGCTGCGGCGCGTCCAGCTCCGAGACGGCTCCGGTGCGAGCAAGCACCAAGCCGAGCGTTTGGGGGGTGGGAAGCTTTGCTGCTTTACTACACACCTGCAGTTTAAACTTGATCATTGCCAACTCTTTTCTAACATTAGTGCCATCGTGTGATAAATGTTCTCTGCTAAATTTTCTTTCTAGAAGGCTTAGTCAGTACTTACTTGATATTCATAATTCATTGTCCTCTTGAATGTTGAGTTCTTGCATGGGTTCTAGCAGGGATTTTTATTTGCTCTCTACACGTTTATGCCTAGAATTCTTCAGACAGAGTGAAATCAGGCTTGCCATAAATAGCTGCCATTGGATATATTGGTCTGGCCTCAGAATTGCCCCTGCCTAGAGCAGGAGATTGGATTGTATGAGCTCCCAAGTGCCTTTCAGCATGAATCATCCTATGACTCTGTGATGTTACATATTCTTATCATATTAAATGGAAAGTATTTCCTGGTATTAAACAAAAGCTGTTCTTGGGAAAAAAAAAAAAAAAAAAACAGTCAATAAAGTGCTCGTTTGTTTTCCTGTGTCTTAGACAGCCCGTCAGTGCAGCTGCTGGTGTACAGCATGCACAAGGAACACACTAAAAAGAAGCAAACATTGACGATGACCACGAGAGCAGACACAAGTGGCAGCAGGTATGGAATTCTGGAACAAGTACCTGAGACAGGAAATAACATCTGACATGAAAAGTCTCTGAATATTGCTGTCTCAATCTCCAAGTGTTGCAAACCTGCAGGATAAATTGTGCTGTGAAATACAGTTTCCAAAAGTCTTTATAATCTTGATTTTCAAAGCTGCTTCAGGGTCAAAGTCATAACGCACTATTTGCAAATGCAAATATTACCTGCTAGTGATCCTTTTTCACTTGAAAAAGCAATATTTTACCAGGACTCCAGATCATCCTTGGCATTTCCTCCTTTAGGAATGTTTTAAAGGAGAAAGGCGAAAGAAACCCCTTCAAAAAGAACCGTTTGTATTGCCACTCACAGGATGCTGAGTTTCGTGGGCAAGGCTGTCGCTGCAATGCCTGCCTTGAGGGGAGGAAGGAAGAGTTCAGGATGTTGCTTGCTTAGTTGGGTCATGCAAATGCTTCTAGTTTCTTTTTCTGTGGTTCCTAATTCCAGTCGTGCACAGGAAGCCGGTTTTGCATCCTGCTTCGGGAACAGTCCCAAAGGGAGACGTGAGGCACCAGGTAGGGCCATAAACCCAGCTAAGCTCCTCTAAGGGACCCGAAATGCTCACCCTGACGCCTGCACCCGTCTTACTCTTTTGTTGCTCTTACTTTTGTCTCCAAAGCTTCCCACTCCCACGTGAGCAAACACACCAGATCTCCTCCTCCTCACTTAAATTCTTATAAGGATCTCTGATACTCACCCAGGTCAGATGATTCCTCATCCCAGTCCTTACTACCATATGAAAGAGGAGGAAAAGAGAAACCTAAATTACCTAATTTACCATTCCCCCTCTGCTTTCCTGCTGCCCTCTAACTCTGTTCAAAAGTCTTCTAATTCATGGCACATTTACTGATGGTTGCCAGCAAAATATGACCAGCATTTTCAGTCATTGAAGTACTGCCTTTACTCACAGTGCTCCTTCCAAAAATGATTTGTTTATTTCTAGTTTTCAACAGAGTGAAGCTGGACCATTAACTTTGATGGAAACGACCTCTATAGAATCATATATTCTTAGTCACACTTTATTTCACATAAAAGAAACCTCTCCATGTGTGACAAGGAGAGAAAGTCATTAGAGTTATGGTAATATAGGTGCTAAGTAAATAAATTACTGAAAATGTGCTACGCAGAATTTCTTGGTTGATGTCAGCTCTCATTTTTCATAAGCTGAGAGCAAGCTATATGAGAGATCTAAATACACTTTAGTGTGAATATCCATGAGCGTTCTGCTGCCACGGAGGCAGATTGAAGGTGCTGATGATGTAACGGCAATTGCAGCGGTGTGAAATGGGGACGTGGGGAGCGCCCGGCCGAGGGCACCGCGGCCGCGAGGGTGCCCCGTCCCCACGGCCCCGGGCGCGCTTTGGCCAACAGCACGCGACGGTTTTAATGGTTGTGATTAATCTTTAATGTGCATAAGATTAATTTTGTTGGGTTTGGATCCAGCTGTGCCCCAGCGCAGGCTCCCGGCCGCTGCCTCCGCTGGCCGACGTTGGGCTACCAGCCCAAAGGCCGCGGCAAAACTGCAGCTTACGCGTTCATCGTTAGCTACAGGCTACTCCCACCATATGATTTCAACAGGATCAAGACAGGCTTTTTACTGAAAACAAAACAAAACAACAAAACCTGTTTCCCACCCACTAAAAATAATAAATAGGATGGTTTTTTTTTGGCATTTATTACCAGGAATATTGAATTTTCACAAAGCCACGCTAAAAGTCCAACATACATCTTATGTGCAGCAAGAACTTCCCTTCCCAGGCTGAAAAATACAGTGGCATCCAGAATCCTGTAATTACCATGTCTGTTGCTTGAGTTCTGTTGACACAACAGGTTTGAAACCAATACTTCTTGGGATGTTATCCAGTGATTCGCTCCGATTTTGAAGTTGCTTTACAGAAAAGCAATATTTCCTGCACTGATGAACAAACTCATGCCCAGGAACAGAGCTGCCTTGTACAGGGCAGGATCAGGTTAAGCACTGAGACAACAGAGACCTTCCTGAGGTGCCTTCCCAGGAAAATGGTAGTAAATAACAACAAAAACAACAAATTACAAAATGTATTATTTTATTGATTGCTATTTTTCTATTATTACTACTATAACACCTTCCTGTATGATAATACCACCTCCCTGAGGACTCCTCCTCAGCATCCTCAGCGGCCTGTTAAAAACATATTACATTTTAATAGCTGTCGAAACCAGGTGTGCGTCAGTAAACGCCGCCTGCGGGAGGTATTAACCGACTGAAACAAACCACCTTTCCGGAGGCCCCTAAAACAACAGGAAATATTTCTGCTGGAAACTCAAGCAGGGCCTTATCTGCGGCATGATGGATGCTTTTTCCACTGCTGACAGAGCCATTTGGGGATTTATGGGCAAAGAGGGAAGAGATTCCCGCATGGGCCTGGGCTCGCCGCGAGCATCCGCGAGCGC
>JASSRY010001014.1:1718944-1742536 GCA_032466555.1 Tinamus major
TGAAAAAATAACCCGTGACAACAAAGCTGAGTACCAAAGGACACATAGGAAACTGCTTGTTTTAGGTAATCAATACTTGGGAATAAACGTTCTTAAAGTGAAAAGTGTCGGGAAACCTGTCTAGTAAAATGTAAACTCCCTAAATTAGGGTTAATTAAGTAAAACCCGGTTGTGACCCGAGCCAGAAGGGGACTTCAGCAAGTACTGAGTCAAGGCTGTAGCACAATCCTCTCACCCACATCTGCTGCTGCTGCCGTCAACAGGGCCTAGTTGTACAGAGGGAGGACAAGTAAGTTGGACAAAGTCACCAGCATCCAGGCTATTGCAGGATCCCTTTTTTCCCTTGCGTGGTCCTGGTCAATTCCGTAGCCGAATCTGGTCCTTTTGGACTAACGGGCAGTTTCCGGAGAGCAGCCCCTGTCCTGTCCCCGTTGCAGCGCGGCAGGGGATGTCACCAGTGCCGCGGCCCCTCGCCTCCTGGGTGTTCCCCCAGCAGCTCTGCACCACCACAGGGTTCCCCACGAACCCATCTGCACGCACAGAACACAGGCTGGATGAACACGCTCTTGAAGGAAAAAATGTTCTTTGCTCATAGGGTCTATCTAGATATAACTTTCCTTGGCAAATGATCTACAACGAGAGCTGAAATTTCATCTAACCTTCACCCTCCTGCGCTCTTCAGAAACAGCCTGTGCTCGGTTTGAACCAGGAGGTTTAACCAGGGGGGAGCAGTACCGACAAAGCGGGAAGGTGCCGGCGCTCCGGGCATTAACGGGGCTACTCCCCTCGGGTTTCACACGGGAGGCCTCGCTCGGCTGCATTTTTCTGTTATTAAACACGACAAAAAGCAGGACAGGGGTTAGGTTCTTTCTTTTCTATTCTTTGCTGAAGAGCCACACCAAAAGCTGTTTATTCTGGGGGAAAAGGAGAAAGCTGCTGTGGACAGAGAAGCCATGAGTCAGCAGGGAGGCGCGCGGGGACGCCGGCGCCCAGCGCGGAGCGCGGCCCAGGGCCCGCGGTAACACGGCTCTGCGCTCCCGACCACGTTTATGTCTCTGTACCGCGACGCTTCTCTAGTTTTATGATGTTCATGATCTGCTTCTGGTGGGCTACCAAACACCCTTGCAGTTTGCACGGTGTCCCCGCGGTGTCCCTGCACCGCCGGCTCCGTGTCCCTAGGGGGAAATCAGCGCTGCTCCGACACCAGCTCCGTGTCCTGGCGCTCGCCCCGCGGAAGAACAGGCACTTTCTGCTCGGCGCCAAAGCCCTGTTTGCTCCAGCGCGCGCAGGAGGCCGCCGGGCGGCAGCAGAGCCCGGGACGTTGGGACGTTTCCCTGCGCTCCAGGCGGGATCGGGAATCCCCCCCGTTACGGATGCACTGGGCACCGCTCGCATGCACCGCGGCAGGCGCCGGCAGCTAAACAGGGTCCTTCTCATGAACTAGCACCATATTTCACTGATTTTATAGTTGCCCATAGCAGCTACTTAAACAATTCATTTTCTTTCCTTGTTCTTATCTCTACTTTGCAATGATGCTTGGAGGCCTTGATTTTTGCAAACTGCAGAAGTGCCATGCGTGCCACCCTGGCTCGTCGCTGCCCTGCCTGGCATTGCCAGGCTCAGGATGTCAGAAACCAGCAGAACTAACCCCACAGCCCTCCACGGCAGGAGGGCTCTTCCCCCAAGGCAAGCCCTTCCCATTCTGCAGTTTGTGGGACTGTGTCTCACTGCAGACTGATTCGGTGACATGTTAATTCAAAAATCTTTGTCTGCAGTTTTGCAAACTGTAATAAAATGTGTATTTTTTTTTTCAAGAAAAGAAGCACTTTAAAAATTGTAAAATTCATTACAGGAGATTTAGATTCTGCTACAGAAAATGGAAAATTGTCTTCTGAAAGAGTCTTACTTCAAACCACAGAGGCAAATATAAAATTATCATGTTGTAAGTGGAAACTCTCAGTTCCTGAGAAACTTCTTCCCTCTGTAATCCTGCCACAAACAGCAAATTCTGCTGTTTTTCCACAGACTGAATTCTTTCTGCCTAGAAATGTAAAATCTGGCTTCGGCCACCTAAGCAGGTTTATTCTGACGATGATCTCCAAACCAGTGTGAGAGCAGAGTCCTGCAGCAGGCGTCATTGGTGCTTGCAGGTGTTTTTTACATATTAATTATAAGTTAACATGGTGTCGTTACCTGGCCTGGCTCTGCTCACCCCTCTGTTTGGCCTCCTCGTTGTGTCAGAAACCTCCTGAGCCCATTTTGTCCCTCTTTCGAGGACAGCGTCCCCAGGAAGAGCCCCGGCTTTGGAGACCTCCCAGGGGCCATTAGGGATTACAAAATGGGAAGGAAAAACATGGAAAAAATCAGGAAAATCTGCAAGGGCAGAACTGACGGTGACGTGAACCTTTTGAAAACAGAACATGGGAACAAAACTAAATGAGAACACCACATGTCAAGACCACATCTTAATACCTAGTACATTTGAAAAGTATTATATGGTGGGCTGGTTTTTCTCCTGACATAAATATTATTCTGTTCTTTGCAAGTCTACAGAATTTAAACTCAATTTTAACAGATCTGTATGAAGAAAACTTGTAATGTACCTGATGAAGTTTCACTAAGAGGTAAAACTCTTTCTCCACTGGGAGCTAATTAAATAATTAGCTTAATGCTAAGTTCAGTATTTTACTAAAGTGCTAAGAGCCCCCAGGTCCATATTCACAACATTTTCAGTCTCGCTGATTACTAAACACGCTCTTCTCCTCGGACAGTGCTAGTTCTTGGTTTGGGTTTTTGTTTTTCTCCTGGAGCATGGGGGATCTGCATTACATTATAAACCCATGCACAGTAGCACATCTGCTTAGTGAAAGTCTCACCACCGTTAATAAGCTGAAACAATGCCTTATTTGAATGAAGATTTAAGATTAAAATGACTTACATGGCATGCTTTGTCTTAGCAGAACGAGCACAAGTGAATATTACCCACAACACAGCTAAGAGTACAGCACAGAAAAACCAGCAATCCATTTGTATTAACATCCCTTCAAGATTTTTGGTGTTCCGACTGTTTGTAACCCCCACTTTGCAGACCAACCTGCATTCCAGCCGGGATTACCGACTCCTGCAGCTCCTCCCGAGCATCCTGCTCCAGGGCTCTGCATGGAGCATCCCCGAGCCCACGCCGCCCACGATGACGGGACACCGGGGGCTTCTGACAAGGCCGATGAAGCCACCTGGTGACACGGAGGGAGGTGGCAGCCGACCCCGCAGTTGGCGTTCAGCTTTTCTCCTACACTTCCACGAAATGGAGTGCGATTAACAGGCAAATCGGCATGGAGCCACCACCAAGAGCATCACGGTCCTTCTCCAGCTCTGCCTTAAGCAGTGGCATTTCAGGGAAGTGCACGTAAGAGAGACAGGGGCTGTGATGCACCGAACCCCTGTGACACACAGTAGGTACCAGCCAAAGGGACACGAGGACTTTCCCTCCCCTCACTCGTCCCCAACAGCTTGTGCAGGCCACTGAGCAACAGGTGACATTTTAGCTTTTTCTTTTTTTTTTTCTGTGCTAGTTTCCTGTTATTAGACATTTTCTGTATGCAGTCCCTCAGATATTCCAACAAAAAGCGAGGAAAGCTGAAAGTCATTAGAGGCAGTGGATTTGCACCAGGAATGTCTCTGGCGCAGCGTGTTTTTCCAGGCTGTGCTGTTCTTCACCTGGCTGCCTGACAGCCTTTCCCACACGCTTTCTCCAAGGGTCCTAAATTGCTGCATGTTTCAGCAGCATCAGCACTTTCTTTTGCCAGATTTTCAGAAGAAAAAGTAAATGAAAACTATATCAGAATCTGTCGTCAAGGCCAAGGAACGATCCCACAGGGCTGTCTGGAAATGAGCTAATGCTCCGGACACGTCACTCAGCTCCGTCGCCTGCTCGCGGCCTCGGAGTAACTGCGGTTTAGAGAGCGACACGCGGCAACGCAACGAACGCGCCCGGCGGCTCCGTGTCCCCCAGGTGCCTGCACACGACGGGGAGGGTTTCCCAAAACCCTCGGGCAGGTGCATGTGCGTCCTGCGCAAGGAGGGGACAGCACTGCCCTCCACTGTGCGACAACTGTGCTCCGAAACAAGCTATTTTTCCACACTATACGTTAAAAGGACTGGGTTTGCACAGCCCACATCTCAAACCGCTCTTTTAACCAAGAGATCATTTCCTTAAGGATTAGTATCCTTGGAAGTTATAGCGGTGCGATTTGTAAATAATTAAGAAAAAAAAAGGAAAGACAGCAAAATAATGTATGAATGAAAATGTTTTGCATTTTGCCTTCACACTGCACTCTCTGCAACTTCAAATCGCTCAAAAATTTGAAAGCATCTTCAAAATCTGCATTTAAAAACATGGGTGCTCCTCTTTGCTGCATAAAGAGCTCCCGACCACACAGTTTTTGTGCGAATCCAAGGGCTCTAGGATTAGGTCCCAGCCAAACAAGACGTTCTCCCCTCTGAACCGAACTGCCCCTCAGATGACGCTGCTGCTCCAGCCAAGGCCGAACTCTCCGCCTCGCCCAACCTCTTCCTTGGTGCTTGTCATTTCATGGCATGTGACACGCCACAGCATTAGCTTGCACCGCCCTTATGAAATTAAGCATGAAACTGTTTAAGCAGATACTGTCCCTGCTGCATACAAAATAAATAAAGTATTGCAAAAATATGCAGTAATTTGCCAAAGAAAGAACAGAACAACTCCTTTTTTTTCATTTAACTCATTTTTTGTGAATTTTCAAAATAATAGATACAACTGAACACTCAAGGGAAAAAAATGAAAACATTATCATGCCTTTTCTGAAGTGATTTCTGATTACTTTTTCTTTCACTAATCACCCTACTACTGAAGTCCTAACTCAGAGACCGAATCAAAAAAGCAAACACAGAACTTGAAAAAGCAAAGCAAAAAAGCAAAGCAAAACACTCAGGAGTTTGTCAAATCCTTCATGCATCCCCTGCATTCCCTCCCTCTCCTCGCTCTGCCTTCTGCATCCCGAGAGCTTCCCGGCCCCAGGCAGACGCAAACCCAAACCTCGAGCCGGGACGGCATCTCCCACCCAACTAGAACCTTCTGCCTGAAGGTTTCCTCCTGGGGAGGGTTTTCTGGGATTCCACGATTCTGCTGTTGGTGCCTTGGCGCGGCCGCGCGCGCCCCGTCCTGCAGCGGCCTGGAGGGATGGGCTCCAGACGGTGCTTCCATGAACCCCGTCACTACCCTTGTTTGTTATCCCTACCTGGCACAGAAACGGTTTCTGCTTGCGCTTAACATCAACATGAGCTAAATCAAAATGCTCTGTGTGTCTCTTACACACTAAGACCTCAGTGAGCTGTTCTTTTGTAGATCCTCGTTAAGCATTGCTGCCTTTTATAATTACCAAGTGTTTTTGTACTTGCTTTCATAATGAATTCAGATGTTCGAGTCAAGAAAGTAAAAGCAATGCCCAAATCACCAACAAAATAAAGGAAACGGCCTTTACATGATAACATCTGCTCAAAAATAACCAGAAGGCAAAGGTACAAAATCAGAGGAACAGTTAATACCAATAACAGTTTTAAACAGTTAACATTCTAATACAGCTTTATAGATTGTTTGTACTTGAATTTGGTGTGTTCATTGCCTGCCCTCAGTCTACAGAAGCTTTTGTGTTCTAAAGGAGTCGCAGATCAAGATATACAGTAAATCAAATCTATTTTTAACATATGCTTCAAGAGAAAAGACACCATATCCATATACTTTTCCTAGGGTAAGATGCCACAAAAAAGAGCTTTTTTTAATTCCCCCTACAATGAATTACAGTCCACAGACTTTGTTATGATTCACATTGTATGCATGAACTAATGATGAAAAGAGATAAACTGTTTTCAAATGCAAACCATTCATCAGCTCCCAAATCTTGCAAACAATTGCCATGCCTCCCGGCCATTCCAGAAACATGGAATCGATCACGATCTTGACGCTATCCTCTACAGCATCACGGAGCAAAGCAAACCCCCTGCTCTGGCCTTGGGCTTGCTCGGCTGGAGCCCAAAGGCAGCGAGGGGCAGAGGGAAGGGCCACGAGTGACGGTCCCTTGGTCGCAGCTTTGGGACCCTGAGCCGAGCGGCTCCAGCCTCTTCTGTGGGACGTGGCACAAAAACTTCTTCCTGGCCACAAAAAGACACGTTGCTGGCAACCGGCCCCGTGTTGGGTATTATGTATCTTTTCTCCCATTCCAAGCTTTTTTCCCCCTTAAAAACCACATGATGTGCTGTGTGGATAGTTTTACCCAAAAACTATCTTCCAACATAGCTAGAGCGCACAGACATTTCAGTATAGGAATTTCCATGAGGACCAAGGGTGCTCAGCACTCCTATTGCCACTGTGCAGAGGCTTTAGTGTACCAGACATGTGAACACTGAATATTGAAGATAAACATCACAAACGTTGCTCCCCCCAGCTGGGATCACGGCACGCGTGAATTTGCAGGAAGGGAATTTCAGACGCAGCCCATGAGCCCAGGGAGAGCTGCCGCCCTTGCACTCACTCCCGGCTCTGTTTTCCTATGTCCCAAGGAAACTGTGACCCCTCAGCTACGCGGGACACACAGGAGCCTCCTAAAACACCCTGCCGAGAGCACGAACATTCCCGTGCCCATGAGCGTTTGGATCTCAGGGCTGAAAATAGCACAGGTACCATAACACAGCACGATCACGAGGAAATGCATCTCCAAGCCGTAATCCCTATTCTTAGCTTTTGGGAAGCTAATGTGCATGAGAAGAACATGACAGGTTTTGATTTGTGTTTCCCACGAAATCGCTCCCTATTTAATCTGCCCGTAATGTCGAACAGTCGCCGCAGTTCCGTGCTCCTGGGATCCTCGTTCCCGGGCAGGGCCGTGTCCGGGATTCCTCCCCCGAGCTCCCGTCTCCCCCCTTCCATGGGCGCTTCCCCCTGGAGCTGCCGCTTCCCCGGGGCCGCCGTCCCGCGCGAGGGCAGCGGCCGCAGCAGATGTTGGGCCCTGCTTTGTAGCACTTACAAACACTCCGACTCTTGTGGCCTCTCTGCAGCTGTAAATCTGGCAAAATGTAGTTTTTTTTTTCCCTAATTAACTTAACAAGAGAAAATGGCAGTCCAATTTAAAGCCAAAGCAAACATTTTGCTATATATAGCTACACGCTTTACATCTGAAAGGATGATATATGGAAGAGTGTACAACACAGCAAGGCAATGAAAACAGAGCTAAAGAGCTAAAAAGTGGAACACGCTGAATAAACAGGCCAGGCAGATATGAGATAAACCGGGCTCTAAATCCACTTGGCAGAAATGCTGGGAAAAATCTGCATTGCCCCGGTGGGCTGTTGAGTAAAAGCCAGAGAGACAACAGCAGAAGACGGCTGTCCCGGGTGGCTGTACTCACAACAGGCCTCACGCTGCACCGGAAAATATGGATTAAAGTAGGAAGTATTAATATCCCTCCTGTTTCTTAGCTCATTGTTCATCTATCACATCGGTTTTATGTGCAGGATTTCTAAAAGCCATTGGCACTTTTTGAAAAGGTTTCCATCACCTGGGAAGCATTGGTGTAGGTGTGGGGGGGAAAAAAAAACTGACAGCCAACAAGCTGCAGGAAACAGAAATAACAGCAAGAAGGACTGTGGAAGGCTCCAGGTCTCGAGACACTACAAAATCTTACCGATCTGCCATGCAAAAGGTATTCTGTGCAGTTAAAGCATTATATATTGTGGTGGCCTTATTAAACACATGCATGGGACAGGGTTTTCTAATCAAGATGTTTTGATGCACACAGTACAAATTTAAAAGCAACCAGATTAACAGCCCATGTCATCCTGTCCCTTTTCAGCTCTATCTTTCTATGCCTCTTGCACCACTTCATTATTTTTTAAAAATCAGCAAGAGCTTTCCCATTTCATCTTCTCTCTCCCTACCCCATTTCGTTTTGTATTTAGCCTTTTCTTGCAGTCTCTCGTGCTCTCTCCGTGTGTTTCCGTGCCCGCTTTGCGAAGGAAGCGCAGAGCAGAGGAGGATGTTAACAAGTGCAGAGCAGCTCCTCACGCAAAGGTTCGCTCCAGTCCCGGCACACACTGCGGTAACGGGCTGACAAACAGACCTGCCATTTACCCAGCACGGATCACGGCATACGCTCAGAAGAAAGTTAAATAACAACAGCCAAGTTCACCAGAAATAAGAAATGTGCACAGCAGCTCCTGCAGTTCTTACAGCAGCATATACCTAAGTAAAGAAATGTGAGAGCTGTCAGATTTAATAAAAATGTTTAATGTCTCCTCACAGAGAGCTTAGCCAGACATCAGTATTCATGCCAAAAATGTAAATGTCCTGTCCTGCTGTATTACTCCCTAGCTATAGGAAACAGTTATCCACGATCTGAGTGTTTTGTGATGCTGGAATTCTAGATGGATTACTCCCTGAAGTTCAGAGAGTGGCATCCATCTAATAGCTTCATATTCCCCAAAGCTAAGGGAGACAAGGAGTGAGGGCAAAGGGAAAGGGAAAAAGCCCATCTCTCCTGCAAATTAAAGTAGCAAAGTTTGCAGGGTTCCTTAAGTGACCAATAAAGTGACAATACGCGATTCCTCATGCCAAATAAGGAGCTTCCACATGAGAAATTTTACACATTTTACTAACAATTTATCTTTGGGCAAATAGTGGTGGGTACAAAATGCACGTGTGTTACCCCTGACTGGGGTGACTGCTGACTTGGGTAATGCACGAGCTGACTTGGGTAACTCTGCAGATATAGGCAATGGAGCCCTAAGTCCTGGTTTCCAGTGAGCAAAACTGATGCTTTGTCTGCTTTGCAATCTTTCAACAATAAAATCACAAAATGAGGTTTAATGCACATACTCTGCTTCTCTAGCAGTGTCTCAGATGGGTGTTTTTGAACCAAGCTAGATAACTTCATGAGAAAACTCAATGCTTTTACCCCAGATCATTCCTATGACATTGCTTGTGTTTAACCCGTAACGCACTATATGTCCTCGGTCTCACCTGCACATTCCCATACCTGCACGTCCTGCCAGGCCTGGCACGCAGGACGTGCGGGCTGGGCTCAGCATCCTCGTTGTTCTGCAGCTGCACTCGAGCAGGGGCCGCTGCAAACAGATCCTCGTGGGCAGCGTTTTGTGCTTGTCTGGGTTTCAGCTTCCCGGTTTCACCCGTGCCGTAGCCGATACCTCGGTGCTGTGCAGAGCTCATGCAGCGGATGCAGATCCGTTCTGCAGGATGCAGTCGATGTCCCTAGGCACCGCAGCTGCGCCTGGCCCGTTCTGCATCGCCGTGCTGAGCGGGGCCTAAGAAAGATGCAAATAATCAGAATTTGGGATCCTCGTGACCAAACCCATTGAAGTACCAAGGAAAAGAGACGCACTAAGCCAAACCGTGTAAGCGAGGAGAGAAAGGGAGCAGGCTCGTTACTGCCCCAAATCTGCTCTCCCAGCACACAGCTTGGCCCAATGTGTGGCTTTTATTAACACTGACTTCTAATATCATAGTTTGTTAAAGACTCTTAATTTTGAATCATGAATGACTTTCTGAGATCAATAAAATCCACAGTTTTGAACTCAAAGAACGTGTGTATATTAAAAGGATGCTCTGATCGCTGTTTGCAGACGGTGCCTGTTTTGAGCCTGATTCATGTTTATGTAATTCCTGCAGAGAATCTCGCCTGCTCCAAGCGAGTGCTGGTGGGGAGAGCACAGGAACATCGAGGAGCCGCTGCAGCCTAACGGGGGAACAGCGCGGACAGCAGAGAGGTGCTAGACGCCTACGAAACGAGAGAAGTCTCAAACTTCTCGTTGGGATGGTTTAACGAGCTCATGATTATGTGAGGCTCGGCATTCCTCAACTCCCTGCTGACTATTGTATTGCTTCTGTGCAGCAGCACAGTTCTAGCACAAAACCGCAGCTTGTATTAGCAATAACGACTAGCAAAAGTACAATGAAGAAGAACAGTATGTACATCCAGAGCCGCAGTGGAAATTTCCACACTCGTTTGTCGAGTTTCAGAAGGAAATGAAGCTAAAGCATCCACACTGCACAGGCAGTCCCCAGTCTGGGACAGAGCTATTGCCTGAAGGAACTGATTTGTGCAACTTAGTGCAGAAAGCATCAGATTTGTTTGTCTGCTCTAGCATACTAACATGATAGTAGCACAAGAAATCCACATTTGCACATTCAGCCATCTCTTTAGCAGCTATTCTTGAACTTATATAAACTCTGCATGGTGACCACGTGCTTTTCTGCTCAAACAATCCAAAACTTGAGACAATAAGGTTTTGAAACAAAGCTGAATCTGATTTTACATAATGTACTAAATAGTTTGTCATTTATTTTTTGAGGACAGAGTCATGATATCCAGCAGTTCTGACCAGCTGGTTAAACATTGCACCCACCTTCATGCACTGCTCACAAAACAAAGCAGCCAGACTGCAGACAGGCTGAACGGACTTGGATCAAAACCAATGCATTTGCATGACATCTTTAGAAGCATCCTGCGGAGAAGGAATTTTTTAGCAGGAAAAATTAGTACCATTCCCTAAGAGAGCTCACTTGAAGGCAGCTCCTTTTTCTCATTGCCAAATTTCCACACCCTATGACAAGAGTTATTTCACCTTTTTGTAACTTTATTGCTAATAACAAGTGCCGTATGATTTTAAATGTTAGCAATCTTGAAACTTGTCTGACAATCCCATTTATGCCCTGATCAAGGTTCTCCCTCAGTGTGCTGCCTGCAGGACAGCCTGTCCGTGCCGCGGAGCGCGTGGCGAGGCCGGGGAGCTCCGCGGGGCCGGGGCCGGCGCGATTCCTGCCAGCAGCTCCGTTTGCTCCGGAGCTCCCCGCACGGCCCCGCGCGGGGCTGCCCGGCCGGTTCCTGTCCACAGCGATTTATTAGAAACACAGAAGTAACTTTATACACTGCTCTCACACGTCTCTGCTTATTCATTAGTCTGATGGACGCAGATGAAGCAAACACTCAAAGGCCTCAGCTTCTGTTGACGTTTTCCTTCATTTAACTCCTTGGACCAATAAATCAACATCGTTTTTGTGATATTCTCAGCCATTTTTTTTACTATTTTGTCCAAAAAAAGCACATGACCTGGGCTGCAGCCATGATTTCAGAATTATCCTGCTGGGTCCATAACCAAAACAAAGCTAATGGAGTTCTGCAGTGCACAACATGCCCAGGCCAAATATTGTTCTTTAAATGCTGGCTCCGTGTGCACCATTCAGCCTGAAATCCCGGCCTTGGTGCTCATCTGCGGCGGTGGCATCGCTTAGTGAGGAGAGCACCGAGCAGACAGGGCCCTGGCCACAGCAGCCCTTGGCCCTCTCGGTCCTGCCCTTCTCCACGCAGTGGCATTTCCACCATACGGCTCCTTGCACTTTCTAGGGGCTGCTGATGCAGTTACACCATCAAACATCTCCACAGCCTCCCAAAAGAGAGACTTCTTACATGAACAACTGAACAGGGAAAAAGACCTGAGTGCTGGCAGCAAGCGACACAAGTGACACAATTGGCTTAGAAGGGCCCAGATTTGCAAAAGGAGTCTCTTAAGTGCCTAATTCTGAATTCTTAGAAATTACTGAGATTGAGCTCCCCAAAACATTGAGTACGTGTCAATAAACATTGAATAGCACCGCAGCTTGAACACGGCATAGGAGCTTCCAGGTCAGTCCAGCAAGCCTGGGGCTGCTCTCTCAACTGCCACATAACTTCAGTGAAGTCCCTTGGACTCCACTTGGTAAACAAGAACAGGACGAGGCCAAGGGTTATCTGCTAAACCCATGCTAGATAGCACGAGCTGGGAGCCAAAACTCTGGATTTACAGCTAAGAGCTTCCAGACTCTGACTCTCCGATCTTGGCTAATCTCAACCTCAGAAAATGTTTTTCCAATAACCTTTATTTTCAGGATTCAGAAATGTGGTGTCTTTTTTCTCTTTTTTTAATGCTCAGTTTCGTGTTTTTTTTTTCCTTTTGCTTTCAGTGGAAAAAAATACGATAGAAGGTATTTTCAAGAAAAAGACTGTTTCAGTTCAGATGTTTTAAACTGATGATTCTGGCCAGGTGCAACTGTGGGTTATTGCATCTATTTTCTGTTTGCAATATGTGACTTGGGTAACGTCACCTTCCTGGGATATTTCAATGGGAATGTTGTCCCCTTGGCCGAGCACCTGTCTGGCGCTGCAGAGCTCCCCATGGCTGCACCAGCCTGTGCACAAGTGCAAAGCAGAGCACAGAAAGAGAGGAAAGTCCCACTGCTTCCTAAGCTACATGTTCACTGTTTCCAGTGTGCAATTAGCATTTCTACTCTCATGAAACTGCTACAAAAGGAAGAGAAAAATTGCAAAACATGCATTTGAATTAAGACGAAAATCATCTGTGACTAACTGTAATGTTTACTTGAAGTCAATCTGGTATTTACAGATTCATTTTTTAAGTGCTTTGAATAAAAACAAGCCTTTATAAATATACTGGAAAGTGTTTAAACTTCAGCCAGGGATGAATGCTGCATTTCATAAATTAACATTGGCTTTCCGCAGACAGCGGAGCAGCAGGACAGAGACAGAGCACACGGAGCTTGGTGCTGGAGACCAGCTTATGGCAACAGGTTTCCAGACTGCAGCTATTAACAGCTAATGCTATTTCATGTTACAGAAAGCTCCACTTACTTGGGAAATAAAATTTCTTTGCTCATGGTGCCTAAGTATCACTCTATCCTAAGACAGCACTGAGGGCAAAAAAAAAGAATTTTCTGTCTTCTCTTCATACTAAGAAAAATGCTGGAAAACATGCAAATTAGAAGAGAATGTTGCTGTAGAAATGAGAGAAATATTGCTCAGGTTTCTGAGCAGAGCGGTAGAACATATGGTTTAAGAACTGCTGAAAAAAATGAAAAGCACATTCTGCTCAGTTTGATTCAACAATTTTCTTCATTTCTGAATTACACTGTTAAACTCACTGTTGTGGAAAGAGAACATATTTCCTAGCTTTTAACAGAAGATTACTAGCTTGTAATAGAAAACATTCAGGCAGTGTTCAGTCAACTATAGTTTCACCCGAGAATTGTTGTTTGTTTAACTACCTACAGTTAATTGCTTCAGTCATTTAAAAAAACAGAGCTTTTGCCAGTTCCCTGAGCTAAGCAGAAAACGAGGATTTATGAGTGGAAACATATTTTACCTGCAGATACCTCCTCTCCTTATGGTCTGTTCCAAAGGCCATTTCTGCTCCCCTCCTTTTGCCTGGGGATGCAAATGACGTGGGGTGAAGCCCAAGTCCCTCTTCTTGTGGGGTGCCCCAGGCCCTGCACATTGGGACCTGCTGGCATCGCTCGGGGACACTCGGGGACAGGCAGAGACAGATATAGGGAGGAGAGTCGGGATGCAAAGACGTCCGTGCGCATCTCATACAAAGGCCTCTCTGCAACTCCACCAGCAAGTTAGTTTTCCTACTCAAGGAAGAAGAAGAAAAACATATAATAGTTATATATAAATAAATTAAATATAATTTCTGTGTGCATATATATGCATATATTGTGCCTATATATGCACATATATGATGCCATCATCACAGACTACCTTCAACATAAGCTAATCCAATTTCAAGCAGGGAAGTCACTAAAGGGTAGCTTGGTGCTATAAAAGTTATGTAAAAATGTTAGTTCCAGAATCTTTAGCCTTCCTCTCCTAATTTTATTTTGTGTATTTCACATTTAATTAGCATGCCAAAGATAAGAAAAAAAACAGGACAAAAGGAACCAGCAATTCAAAACTTCTCATCCTTCATGAATAAAGACATCCAGGAGGGGAAAAGAACCGTGCCAAAGTACTGTTCCTTTGGAACTAAAGCAGTAAAGTTATTTCTATGCCTCCTGCTAATAGATTCACTGTGCACTGAATCTATTAGCAGAGGAGCAGGGTGAAGTCCGGTTTACATTTCTTCTCTTACCCAAGCATTGGAGTCTTTCTTCAGCTAACACAGCACAAGGCAAAGGCTTCTTGGCATTTCATAAACAGCCGCTCCTGCTTTCTGCTGACGTTAGCAAGGCCGTGATGCTGCTCCAGGCAAATGCTTTGAAAAGCCACGAGATGCCCTGGGGACGTGAGATGGGAAGCGCTGGACACGGGGAACTGCTTCACAGTGCAAGGGCTTTTGGAGCAGCCCTCGCAAGGGTGACTCATCCCTGCACTTGGAGAGTCACTTATCCCAACATCTCTGCATCTCAGGGCTGAGAAACACGTCCAGTACACGTGGCTCCAAGACAAGGAACAACACAAGGCACCAGACTGTTAAATGGAGACTCCTGGAAGCAGCTGGTAGTAGTAGGTCCATTTGGTAGCTGCCTCCATGACAAAGTAGCACAGGGCAAGCTGGCTGGTGGCATGACCCAGGCCTGGCAAGGGAAACTTGTCCTGTTGCTTCCTGCTCCATTTCCTGGATATTGGGCTCTTCCCGGCCACTCGAGTGCGGGCGCTCGGCAGCTCCCTGGCCTCCTTCCAGCTTGTCCCTACCCTGCGCCCCCTCCTCGCTCCATTTGGGATGCAGGCTCTCAGCACCAAGGGTTCCTAGCACTGGGAAGTCAGTAAATATGTAACATGTCGAGGGAGAAAAGCACTGGATGTGCATTCAGCAACTCTTGGCTTACAAGTAGCATCATGAATAGAGAGATGCCTTCGATTCCAGACAGGCAGCTTAGTAAATAATTCAGCTACTAACACGCTAATTGAATGACTGTTAAAATACTTGCAATAAAAACTTGAAAACATGTATGTTTAATTTGCTCAGATTCATAATATTAAGTACATTCATTTTTTAAGTCATTTTTTCCTAGTGCAATAAAAAAGGAAGTCATGCCTTTATTCTTCTTCTTCTTCTTTTTTTTTTTTTTTTTTTTTTTTTTTTGAACCGTATTCAATTGACTACTCAGTAAGAGAAATTTTTAGGCTTGGTAAGAGACTCACAGTACATCACCATTTAATGTCTGAATTCAAGCCAAGGAATAAACAGAAAAGAACATTCATTTTAGTGGTTGTCAGGTCACTTCCAAGCTCTCTCTCTCTTCCACATGCCTCACAGAGAGCTAACAAATAAAACGCAGACCGCGCGGGGCTGGGAGCAGGGCGCTGGCTCGGCACCTCGCCGGGCGCCCCGCGGCCCCGCGGCGCCCACGGGACCCGCGGCCGCCCCGGTGCCGTTGCCGCCTCCGCGTCCCCATAGCCCTGGCAGATACCCACGGAAGCTGTCACTGACGAAGCCAGTTCACATGGAAAGAGACTAAACTTCACTGTTGTAGCAAAAATTGTGATTGCAAACCTATCCTAGACAAGGTAACAGCAACCACCAGAAGAGCATTCCACAGGTGAGTACATACACAGGTGAGTTACAAAGATGAGTGTATAAATTTGCTTGGATGTGTCACACTCAACTTCAGTTGAGGAAAATTCAGCCAAGGAGATTATGATCAAATTCTTATTAATTTCTAGGCCCAAGTATTTTAAATCTCTTTATTTGCCAGTAAAACTGCAGCTCAGAGCCACCCCACTGATATAAAAGTCAATGTTTTAGGAGTATCTGCATTCATGTAATTCAGCCCAATCAGAAACCCCACCCTTCCTTTTAATCGGGTTGAAATGTGTGACATCAGGATTCCTGTGTCCTGCTACTACCCGTCTGCAAACCTGAAAGGTATTTTCCTGGATGGAATAGCATTAGGCCTCGATTCAGCAGAGGGTATGAATCCACCTTATCTTTAAGCAGCCCCGGAGATTTGTGTGCTTGGCATTTGGCACGGACTGACCCACACTCCTGAGCATCTGAAAATAACAAAGTTCTCTGGCTAATTAAAAATGCGGACAAATTAAGATCAAAATTTACAAGTTCTGCAGAAGAAAGGCTGCAGCTGGGCACTGAAGAGCTGGTATATGTAACTTTAAAACAATTCCATTTTTAAAACTGTAAACTAATTGCAACTAGAAAATAAAGTATAACAGAATTCAAACACATCCTCTCACCTGCATGTAGCTTGACAATAACTATCCAAGCCTCATCTCCTTTACCCGAGTGGCATCTTTTTGCTTTTTGGGGTTCTTGTTCTTTTGTTTTTAAAACCATGACAATGACTAATCCTGGATCCTGGCAAGACCATCTTCACGCAGAGATCACTAATTCTTGCTCCACCACATGCCAAAGCCTTCACGGAGGCAGCACTTGGAACCTGCAGCTCCTCTGCTCCGCTCACCTGTAAGATTCCTGTTAATGAATGCCAGAACATCTTGCTTAACCATTGCACCATACATTTACTTTACATAGGCTTATAGATTTATAAGTAACATATTGCTCTTTTAGACTTTGGCTAATTATATACAGTAGATGTCATGTGGTTGAAGCTGGGATTGGCTATTAAACAATTGTCCTACTCCGATTCACAATGACACATTACACAGTTAAAAATAATTGAGCCATATATACATGTCTAGCTGTGACATTTCCATCACAAGAAGGGTGCCTACATCATTTTCTTAATCTTACAGCAAGATTCTTTTTCTTTCTCCCACTCTAGCCAGGTGATTTGAACAGCTCTTGGAGGCAGCAAAGCGCCCATCACTGCCCGCAAGGTGCCGCATGCCCCGTGGTGGCGAGGGACGCCCCCGTCCCGACGACTCCGTTAACAGGCCGTGGTCTGTGGAACCTCACACATCGTATTCACGGTCCAAGCTTAGAACTTCCAGGTCCTACCCAAACTACTGCACCCGCTTTTGGCAAGGCGTTCAGCCTAGGAATCCATTCTGGCAATGAACTTGAAAAACGTGGCCCATCTAAGACAAATCTCAGGTTTGAATCCATGTCATGCCAGGCATGCTCCACTCCCACTAAACTACATGGAATTCAGTGCCATCCCACCAGGGTTTGATGTGCGCTGTCTCCAACTGTACTGGCCACTGTGAGCACTGGGACCGGGGGACGCGTGTAAGGGACAACAGTTTTAACAGCAAAAATGCAGTCTGTTAGAAACATCGGTTCTTCTTCCAAAGGAATGCAGACTATTCCATTAGACTCATAAGGTATGCGATTTCTCAATTTGCAAAATATTTGAAAATACATGTACTTTTAACCACACAGTTCACACACGGCAACGACCAGACAAAAGCAAAACAAAGCTGCTGGAGAGCTCGAGGAAGAGCGGGGAAGCTTTCCAAACTGAAATGCAGAGCTCAGACGCCTTCCTCACAATAAAGAATCACCTTTTTATATCTTACTCCTTAACGTAGGTTACCAATTCACGACAAAGTAAACTGGTAGACTATGGGAAGACAAGATTTGTCATATAGGATCTATGCACATAATAATAAGGGTGGTCAAAGGCTTATTTAAAGGCACCTGGTTGTGATTTTGGAGATGCGTTTTGGAGTTTCTACATACTCTCCCCATCACTCAGAAGATTCTTGGATGTGCAGTAGAAGAACTCTCTCTAACACATCTCTGTTCCAGACAGAGTAAAACAAGCAGCTTAGTGTCAAGGGAGAAATCACGAATCACTTCTTAGATCATCAATGTTGGTTCAAAGAATTTCTGATCTGCATGGTTATAAGTTGAGCAGTTAAACATTCTATAATTCAAATTTGCATTAAAAATACAGGCTAGTATTTAGGATTAAATAGATTCACTTGGAGCCTGACAACTTAGCAGCAAGCCATCTACAAAGTACTTTAAATCTAAATTCTCCACCTTCAAGGTCAGTTTTACAGCAGAGGTGAAAACCAGTGCACTGACAAGGCCTAGAGGCTTCATTAAATTTTGTGGCGTTGATTGACATACACTTTTTGTTTGGAAGGAGACTTTGTCACCATTACATAAAGCTGTCTCTGCTCCTTCAACGTTTGAGCTTTTTCTTTCTTTTTTTCTTTTTTTTTTTAATCCCAGCAGCCGCAGCCCCGGAGGGAGCTGATGGGCAGTAGGTGCAGACAGACCCCTTGGTGCCCCCAGTGCCAACCCTTCCGTGCAAGAGGCGCAGGGGGAACAGGCCCCGGTCCCACCCTGCAGTAACTGCCCTGCCCCGTCTGTCAGCTCCAATGAAAGCAGTCACTGAGGACACACACCGACCCGAGGAACCCAAGCTGTTGGGCAACGCACGCACCACGTCCTCCAGCCTGCAAGGGTTCCACCCTCGCAGCCTGACCAGCTGCAATAAGCCAACATCTCTGCAATTCACAGCGGGCCCAAAAAATCCAGATTTACAAAACCCTTCCCCATCAGAGCTAGATCATGGAAGAAAAGAATGACCTTGAAAGCACATAACAAGAGGATTACACCCAACTAGCAAGAGTGCAGGGTGTTTGACGTACAAAGCAGTGCCCAAATTTGCGTGCAGATACGCTGTGATGATTGCTAATTCTTATTTTGGATTCCAAGATAAAGCGAGAATATCCCACCGTTCAGCTGCAGCTTTCACTGCCGCTGCTGTCTGCACCCTCCTGAGGTCGCCTGGCGCCGGCAGGGACACGGCGGGTCCTGCCCGCGGCCGCGGCGCGCGGTGCCGCCTCCCTGGGGAGGCCATCGTGGTCGCGGCCGCGGCGCCGACCCGCATCGCTGTCCGGGCACTGCCACGCGCGTCTGCGCGATCTCTACTCGCTGCGTTTAACCGACCTCTTCTGTACCTGCCCCGCTACCTCCCGCACCCCTAAGGCCGCCCAGAGTTTCATAGGACACTAGACCTAATCTCGTGTCCTCCTGCCAGGTTACTGACCCTGCCCGGAGCACGGGACACACACACTGATGCAACTGAAATCTGAGAAATGCTCGTAATAAAATGATGCTATCATCCCAAATACCATCCCAAACAGACACCAGGAAAACTGCTGTTTCATCCCGCTGTGCCTATAAACTCATAATACATGGTGGATATCAAGAAGCAATGACAAGTATCCTCACAGTAACCTCCAGAAAGCAATACAGAAAGCCTCCAAAACCCAAATCCAATACTGCCTTTAAAAATAATCCAGTTAAAACAACAAACAAAAAAAGAGACCAACTGCACTAGCCTCGTTTTAGCCAGCACGGAGAACACGCGGCCTGCACCTGCTATAGCGCTCTGGCAAGAGCATCTGCGTTTCGGTTCATCTGCCACTTGAGCGCTTTTGCAGGGCAAGAGCTCTGCTTGCAGGGTGGTCTGAAAGGAGATTAAAGACCTCATTTAAAGCACAGGAGCTACTGATTGTGCTTGTCACTGTGCATCATGTATTTATTACCCACGGGGAGGATATACTCCACTAAGGAGAAGAGCAGATTTTCCTCAGACACGCAAAGCTTTAAACCAGCTTTCCACTAAACTAGCATGATAGATGATCCCTCTGTTTCTGACCACTTCTAATAACCATCCAGGCAAAAGAGGAAGACATTACAATTTTTCACAGGACAAGAAAACATAAACCTGTCTCAATTAAATGGGTTCTTATCCCCATGCCTGTATCAAATGCACCAAGCAGAAGCTTTTGAAGTGCCTGCCAATAGCGGGGATGATTTACCAGGCTCCATGTCATCCAAGACACTCAGAGTTCAAAAGCTCTGGTCAGTGGGAGTCCTTGGCCGTGTGAACCCATGCAGACATCAGAAACAGCCTGTCTCCATGAGCAAAGAGGAATTGCCTCCTGACTTCACACGTGGGACACCCAGCAGTCAGATGGGGACACTGTAATAACAGCAGAAAGGCTGAACTTGCGAGGCGCAGATCTAAAACACGTCTGTGCTGCGACGTGTGCGGACTAGAGCGAGCTGGAAGCACCGCGCCGAGTCACAGCGCGAGGGGACAAGCCAAGGCAGAGCAGCAGCGTCCCCGCTCCCGCGGAAACATCCCGCTCCTGGGGCTAGCGGCGTCCTCCCGCGGGGCTGAGGACCCGCTGTTGGACAAGGCTTAGTCTGAGCTTGAGGCTCGTTTCGCTCTGCTCTGTGCAGACCACGTTGGCTTCGGCCAGGGCGACCGGGCAGAGCTCCCGGGGAGCCCCCACGGCCGAGGGCAGGGGCGCCCTCGGCGCAGAGCGCGGGGCAGAGCGCGGGGCAGAGCGCGGGGCAGAGCAGGGCACAGAGCACGGGTGCAGAGTGCGGGCGCAGAGCGCGGGTGCAGAGCGCGCTCCCTTCACGTGCTGCGAGTTCGACCCAATGACTTTGGGAAGCTCTAAAAGATATTTCTGAGGCTTTGTCTTTCTTGTGTTTGGTATTTGCAAAGAAAACACAGCATTAGCCTATAATAATAGATATTAATGTCTAGTCACCAAATCACTCCTTAGAGAATTATTTAGGTCAGCTTCAGCAGTAATATAACTAAGCCAGGAAAAAAAAAAAGAGAAAAAAAGAAAGGAGGAAAGAAAGGAAGAACTAGAAAAGAAGTCATGAGTTCTTATACACAGATCCACTGTTTTCTTCATCTGATATTTCTTCTAATAATGTCTTTCCTTATTAATTTTAAGAAAAAATTGATATTAACCCTAAGCAGATTTAAATACACACCTGTGCCCACTAACATTTGGACAAAAAATAATACCTGGCTCTTACAATTACCTTTTCCCAGGTACTTTGAGGTGTATCCGTATTGAAAAATACTGTGCTGTGGATTGTTTCCAATTTTCCATGCAGTCTTAACATGGTGATTTGAAATTCCAGCCAATTAACCCTGCTACAGATGTAGTCAGACATCCCTGGTCCGCGGGGCGGCTGCGATTCAGATATCAACGTGCTGCTCACCGCTGCGTATTGCACTTTCCTTCGCAAACAGCCATGGCACCAAAAGTGCATTTTTAGCACCAGAGTGCTAGTTGGGAACACGATATTGCTGAAAGCAGACACACACTTGACTACAGCAGGGACATGTTTGGATTTATGCTGTTAGATCAACTGCTTGGATCTAAATCCAGAGCTATGTTAAACTTGCTGGGAAACAATCTCACCTCCGATATCACTGAGCACCTCCTTCCATCAGCCTGTAATTGGGATGCAGACAACCCCATTTCCTCCAATAGCAGCAGCTGGCAGAGCGCAGGGAAGACCAGCCATGGATCCTGCATGAGTCGTCCCTCTTTCTGAGTTCAGATAAATTCTCTCCGCCAAGAAGGGACTCTCACAGGTGCTCCAGAAGCCTCTCATTATGTATTGCCCCTGGAAGAACACTGTAATTTAGCAAATAATTCCTGCTTTCTGGGAGATACTTGAGAAAGCATCATGTCAAAACCACCTGCAAGGTAGAAAACCTTGCTGTGGCAAATAGGCAATGGTGAGACACTTAATCCAGGTCAGGCATATGCACTGACCTAAACTCACAAATAAATCTAAATTCAGCTTTGTCTGAGGTTCAGACTGTGGTGGGTTTTATTTTCCACAGTATGTGACCACCTGTAATTTCAGTTGCTCCTTATTGCCATCATGATTGGCCAGACTTACCTACCAAAATGTGGCAGTATCATCAAAACAGCACAGCACACTCCTGTCCTGGAAATGAGAGAGAAGCCACGTGAATATATCACTGAAAATAGCATTTTCAGTTATCATACTCTGAAAACTATTGTTGCTGTGTGTGTGGCAATGTCTGAAGCACTTAATTAGTTACTTTGATTCTGCAAGAACAGAGATCTTTTTGCTTTTTTTTTTTCTTAAACCAAAACACTCTAAACACATAATTGCTATTGTAAGCAATAATGGTTTCCAAAACACATAATATGTTGTCCCAAAAGCAGACCAGAGAAGATAAGCATTTAGATGCAGGAACTACATCTTATGTTTGGCACCATGGTGCCCTGAAGGGTGTGAGTCGATTTAAGCTGACTTCAGATGATTTGGCTTTCCTGACAGAAATCTGAGACACTTGGCAAAAAGCAACAATTTTCCAAGAAAAACATCGATTTCTTGGAAACTGCAAGATTTCATTAAGAATAAAAAAGGCTGAAAATTCCTACTCAGTTCTAGGCATAAATAACAACCTTTAGTTCATGCAAAGCGAACTGTGGCCCATAGGCCGGGCCCGGCGCGGGCTCCGCGGTCGCTCGCGGTCCCCGCGGTGCCTTGGGGCCGGCCCGCGGCTGCCCCGGCCCGGCAGCCCCTGCGGCCCCTTCCCGGGCCGGGCAGGGACGTGTCCACCGGGGCCACGCGGCCACGTGTCCGGACGGCCTCGTGCGGTGGCACATGTGAAAATACAGAGCACAAATTAAAACCAATTCACCTCGGCACGAGGTAAGACAGAAGAGGAGCCGTGCTGATCCACTGAGCTGCTTTCAACAGCAGAAGATAGAGCTGGAAACTGTTGGTATTGCTGCTAGATAACTTTCAGTTGTAACAGTGACACTGTAATAGCAGCGCCTGCACCTTGTGGTGACTGCCACAAAGAGAGAGGCTAACGTCTCTCACGGTTACGCTCCAGATGACACCTCCTTTCGGATATGCCACTAATGAAGTACAACAGGTATTTTTGTACATTTCTATATAACAAAAGAAATTATACAAAGGAATTGCAAATTACTAGGGATTGCTTTGGCAGATGCCTTTATGGCCGAGACGCAGACCCATTTCACCTCAAATTGGCAGTAAAGGAGCCGGCACCGTGAGCCCGTGCGAGCAGCCCCACGCGTGGCACTGCAGCAGCTCCCGTGGGCACGTGCCCAGCAGAGCGGGTCCTTACACAGCCTTTAGCTGCAAACTGGTTATTAGCTAATCAAGGGAGATGAGCAGGAAATTCTGAGGCACCAAAATCCAAATGCATAAATATGCAGTACTTACGAAGAAAAAAAAACAAGTGTTTGTATTTGGCGGCAAGGGGGCTGTCTCTTCGAAACGAGACCGGCACTTGGCTGACCGCAGCCCCCGCGTCTCCAGCTGCGTATCCAGCGCTGGGGACCGGGCCGGACCGGACCGGACGGGGCGGGCGGGAGGAGCCGCAGGGGCCGCCCCCCGCTCCTGCAGCAGCGCTGGGACCGGCCCCGCTGCAGCGGCCGCTGGGACGGGACGAGCCGGGCCGGAACGAGCCGGGCCGGGCCGGGACGCGGCGGGAGGCGCCGTGGGCAGCGCGGCCCGCGGCTCCCGTCCCCGCTCCGCTGGCAGGAGCGGAGCTGCCGCTCGCGGCCCCGCACGATGGGCGCCGCGCGGGGCCCCGGCGCGCGGTGGCTGCGGCTGCTGCTGGGGCTGTGCGCGTGGGCGCTGCGCGCGCGCGCCTGCCCGCGCCTCTGCTCCTGCCCCGCGCCCGGCGCCGTGCACTGCACCTTCCGCTACTTCGCCGCCGTGCCCGCGCGCATCCCGGCGGGCGCACGCCGCATCAACCTGGGGTAGGTGACCCGCGCGCCGCATCGACCTGGGGTAGGTGACCCGCGCGCATCCCGGCGGGCGCGCGCCGCATCAACCTGGGGTAGGTGACCTGCACGCCGCATCGACCTGGGGTAGGTGACCTGTGCACCGCGCGCCGCATCGACCTGGGGTAGGTGACCCGCGCGCCGCATCGACCTGGGGTAGGTGACCCGCGCGCAGCATCGACCTGGGGTAGGTGACCCGCGCGCATCA
>JASSRY010001014.1:1773349-1783898 GCA_032466555.1 Tinamus major
ACATAAAAACTTGGATAAGTGCTCTGAAACTCATGTAATATGTAATTATTTTGTGCAGCAATATGTTATCTGCTCTAAAACATTAAATCACAACTTCTCTCATGCAATGAGCCAAATCAAAAGGGCGATATATCCAGATAGCAGGGCACGATAGGCCGCACACAGCCGGCGGGCGGTGGGAACGCGGCTCCACGTGCTCCCGTGAGCCGGGCGGCTCCGCGCGGCCCCGGCGGGCAGCCGAGCTCCCGGGATTGGGAACATCCAGGTTCTTCCCTCCTTCAGAGGGCACAGGAGCACTGAACGTCGCTGGGCGCCTTTGCACGGCTCCAAGCACGGGCCAGCCTGGGAATCCCTTTCAAACCCCTTGCAAACATCATCACCATCACCCCAAACTTGACGCCTTTCCAAAGGAAACGGCCGGAGACCCGCGGGGAGCGGGGCCGTGCAACGGGCTGTGCGCGCGCTCGCGCTGGTGGCTCCTGCGTGGCGCTGCTCCGCGTCAGCGAAACGCTGGGCTTGCAAATCTGAAGGGCAAGTTAAGCTGCAGCACAGCCCTGACACAGCGACTCACTTGGACCGTACTGGCAAGAAGAGCCAAAGCGGAGGTAACGGGACAGATAAATGCCTAGTATCTGCAGAAATGAAACCACAAGAACGTGACCTGAGAGGATCTGGTAGTACATGTGTAAGCGGTAGCTAGGAGAGCCTCGTGCTAACTAACAGGCCCAGTTAAGGAGCAGTTCCCAGCGTCTGGTCTCTCTGAGGAGGAATGAAAGGAGGAGCGATGCTCTGGAGCGCTACGTGCGCCCCTGGGAGCCACGCACGGGGGACCGTCACTCACTGCGAAACCCGCGGTCACAAGCGGCCTAACACTGCCCCTCTGCCATGGCAAGCAGGAAGCAGAAAGGGATGCTCCTCTCCTCGATTTCAGGGCAAAATGAACAACAAAAAGTTGCTTGCTTTTCCTGCAACGCGTGCCAGCAGTTATGAAACCGCAGCGCCGTCCTGCGACCGTGCACCGCGGAGCGGCCGCCGCGGCTCGCAGGGCCCCAGCCCAACACCGATAGAAAGGGCATCTGTGGTAGGGTAAACGGGGCAGCCTAGAGCAGTTGGCCCCCAAAACTGCAAGTTGGTTCCAAAGATCCCCCAAATTAACTCTAAAACCCCTTGTTTGCCTGTTTTCCACAGGAGGGGCAGAGGCCGCGATGCCAGCGCAAGCCGTGGGCAACCTCAGCACCTTCAGGAACGAGAGCGCCTGCGCCAGCGGCAGCAGGATCAGCCAGGTCATCTTCCCGCTGCTCTACACGCTTCTCTTCCTGGTGGGCATCACCATGAACGGCCTGGCCACCTGGATATTCTTCAAAATATCCAGTAAATCCAACTTCATCATCTTCCTCAAGAACACGGTGATTTCCGACATCCTCATGGTGCTAACGTTTCCCTTCAAGATCCTGAGCGACGCGAAGCTGGTGCCATGGGTGCTGCGGGGATTCGTCTGCCAGGTCTCCCAGGTGGTCTTTTACTTCACCATGTACATCAGCATTTTGTTTCTCGCCCTCATAACCATTGACCGCTACCAAAAGGCCACCTCGCCCTTCCGCACGTCAACCACGAGGAGCTTGCTGGGTGCCAAGCTCCTGTCCACAGCGATCTGGGTGTCCATGTTCGCCCTCTCCCTACCTAACATGATCCTAACGAACAAGCAGAAAACGCCCAGGAACGTGAGGAAGTGCGCTCTCCTCAAATCCGCCTTCGGCCTCATCTGGCACGAGATCGTCAACTACGTCTGCCAGCTCATCTTCTGGGCGAGCCTGGCGGTCATCGTGGTGTGCTACGCACTCATAACCCGAGAGCTCTACAAATCCTACAGAAGGACCAAAAGCACAGGGAAAGCCGTGTCCAAAAAGGCTGTAAATCTGAAGGTTTTCATCATCATTGCCGTGTTCTTCATTTGCTTTGTGCCCTTCCACTTTACCAGGATCCCCTACACGCTGAGCCAAACGAGGCACGTGTTTGACTGCTCAGCTCAGAGGACCTTGTTCTACCTGAAGGAGAGCACGCTGTGGCTCACCTCCCTCAACGCCTGCCTCGACCCCTTCATATACTTTTTTCTCTGCAAATCCTTCCGCAAGTCGCTGCTGCAGACGCTGTGCAGGCGGCCGGCGCCGGCGGAGCTGCGGCCGCGCGCCGCGGAGCACAACGAGGGCGACGACACCGACGAGACGCCCGTGTAGGGGCGGGCACGGGCCGCGCCGCTGCTTCGGGAATTAGTAAAGCACCGAGGTTCTTGCTGCTCAACTCCATGTCTCTAATTCTGCCGCCGCCTTTTTTGCCCTGCACACAGAGCACAAGCACACGGGAACTAACAGCACTGGCTGCAAATGCCAGCGGAGAAATTACAAAGCCTGAATAAAGCAAAAGAGCACCCAGTGCTGCGGGTCTGAGCCTCGTCAGAGCTGCTGGGCGCTGTTAGAGTTGCCGGGACAAACGCGCCACAGTCATGAAGTGACACAGGACAAGGTTACAAACTGCCAAGTTTCTGCAGTTCATCCTGAATTTGGGTCACACCAGATTTGCCCACACCAGAGAGACCTGAGGGACGCAAATGAATCCCACACAAGCGCGATTCCTCACTCCAGGGAGCTGTCACCTTGCCTGCAACTCTGTGCAGATGGAAATGCAAGACACACACAACCCGCTTATCTCTTTGGATTTCTGGCACCACAATAACGTTTTGCTTATTGCATTATACGCTTGCAATTCTTAATACACTGGCCAATGATTACTAGTTGCATGTCATAGGAAATCATTTCATAACCAGGCTTATCTCGATGTGACTTAAATCTTTAAATATTTCATCTTTTTATGTGAAGAATAAAAAAGTGTACACTTGTATAGAGAAAGATATATCCCATTGGGAAGTGTCTGAAACCTCTCTTTACAGAGTACGTAGACATCTGGGAAGAAGGGACTCGAGGCCAAGTCTTCACCAAGGGCACAGTACAACACGTCAACCGCTCAAGCCATTGGAAAGGTGGAAGGAAACAGGAGAGCATTTCGGGAGCGGCTGTCCCCACACATGCAGGCGGGAGCCCCCAGGCCAGCGGGAGCAGCTGGTTCCCTGTTTCGGCACCTGGCAAGAGGCTCCTGGCAAAGGGACACTGTCCTTGGCGGGCGCGGGGAGCCCGGCCGACGGGCGGCACCGCGGCGCTCGTGTGTGCCCGGCGAGCCCGGCCGATCGGCAGCACCGTGGCGCTCGTGCAGGCACGGCGAGCCTGGCCAACGGGTGGCACCGCGGCCTCGCCGGCGTGCAGCACCGCAGCGCTCGTGCGGGCACGGGGAGCCCAGCCGACGGGCAGCACCGCGGCGCTCGTGCGGGCACGGGGACCCTGGCCGACGGGCAGCACCGCGGCGCTCGTGGGGCATGGCGAGCCCGGCCGACGGGCGGCACTGCGGTGCTCACGCTGGCGCTCGGCGGCAGGGATGCTCCGCGCGGCGCCCCGCTCCTCGCACGCTAGCAGCCCTCCCGTGCGCGGCGTCTGGCAGCGCCGCGGCGGCAGCACCAGCCACTCCGTGAGCGGCCGGCTGCCCGCACGGACTGGGAGGGAAGCGGGACGCGCCCCGGGGCCGCCAACGCGCATTCCTCGCGCGCTCGCGCCTCCGCGCGCAGCGGCAGCTGCTCCCGCTGAGGAGACGGGACGGGACGAGACGCACGGCCGCTGCTCAGCCCAAACCCCCGGCGGGTAAACAGCGGCGCCAGGGCAGGAGATGCTGCTTGTGAGCCGGCCCTGGGACACGGCCAGGCCAGGCAGCCACGTGCCCACAAACGCCCGTGACGGCGGGCACGATCCCCACGAGCGCCCGTGACAGCGGGCACGATCCCCGCGAGCGCCCGTGACAGCGGGCACGATCCCCGCGCATGGAGGTAGCGGCACGGGCCGTCCCCGCTGCCTGCAGAGCCGCAGCCAGGCCCGGGACACCGCGGCCAACGGCAGCACCGGGGCATGACACGACCCGGGCGCAGCGGCGCTCCAAGGGCCGGGGCACAGGAGCGTGACAGCGCGCATCTGCCCAGCTTGTCACTTTGGTAGAAAATAAAGTGACCCTTTAATACACAAGCAGGACATCAGCAGTAGCTCGTGTGTTTTTCAGTATTGTATTTGCTGGGGGGGTTGAACAGATTTCTCTGGTCTCAGGAACTGAGCCAGGAGCCACAAGGTGCTGCAGCCACCCCGCGACGCTGCTCCGAGAGGCGCCAAGGGAAGGGAAAACCCCCTTGCGGGGGCCAGGGCCAGGGCCGCCCGCCAGCCCGCACCGCCCCCCGAGCAAACGCATCGCACGGCCAGCACAAGAGCTGCTCACGGCTCTCCCTTCTCCCCTCCACGACCCCCCAGCAGTAACTATTGCCCAGCAGATTCCAATCCCCAGCTGTTCTTCCCTGTGCAGAGCACACAAAACGCGAGGAAACGACGTGGTTTTCATGCGTGCAGTCGTTTCGGGGTGCAGAGGGGAGCCCTGGGTCTCCACGCACAGGACTGCGCCACCGAGCACGCGCCCTTCCACCTAAGGGCAGCCTTCCCATAATTAACCATCAACCACCTAACGACGACTATCGCTATCCGAAACACAGGGGTATCACGTACACGTAATTGGGGGCAGACACGCAGATTTCTGGAAACGCTCTAGGTCACGGCTGTAAAGGGACCCGTCACGGCACAGGGTGACGGCCTCGGCACCTGTGCCACACGCGTGCAAGGGCAGGAGCCTCTTGGGCGGATATGGTCATTTGTTCCTCACCAATAAACCCAAAGATTCTGCTTCTGGTCACCAAGCAAAAGGCACAGAAGGGCAAAAGCAGATGTGATAAACGAGGGCAGAACACGAAAATAAGGAAGGAAGTGGCAGGACGTCACCAGCAGCAGAAGTCTCATCTTCGTTCACGTCTCCCCGCTGCCGGCTCTTTGCCCGGGCGCTGCGAGCAGAGGAGCGGCGCGACGGGCTGCTGCCCGCGGAGGTGCGCGCGGGGACGGGACGGGGCTGTACGCGGGGACGGGGCTGCGGGCGCAGGGACGGGGCTGCGGGCGCAGGGCTCTGCACAGGGATGGGGCTCTTATCCTGAAAAATGTTATTCAATCTGCAGGAAGCTAAAAAAATACTCTGTGCTTGGTAAGAAATACCCCAGAAGCACAGTGCTTTTGGGTCATAAGCATAGATTTTTCTATTCAATGGATCATTACATTTTAAAATATATATTCATACAAAGACAAATTGTCCTCTAGGCTGCTGCAGAACTGCATTCTGTTGCTGCACTTTGCTGTTATATTATCTTAGGTCTCTGTAACTAACCACTACCTTTTCATTAGTGGGCATTGGTCTATTAACAACCTGGACAAAGATTTAGATTTTATAAGAACAGGAAAACCAGTCAATCTATTTAATGTACACACATTGAGAGGGTTTTGTTTGCTTGCACGCACCTGCTGGCACAGCGAAGACGTGTCGCTGCAAGCGTAACACTGGTGCATGTCCTGCCTCCTCCCCGCTCTCCCCCTAGCCCGTTCCAAACCATGGGGGACTCGGCAAACGCGACCATCGGCAGCCCCCCCAGCGGGCCGCCCTCGCTGGCCACGTGTCCCCGGGACACCAGGACCACCCAGCTGCTCTTCCCCGTGCTCTACACCCTGGTCTGCCTTCTGGGACTCGCGCTGAACAGCCTGGCTTTTTGGGCTTTCTTCCACATTCCCAGCACATCCACGTTCATCGTCTACCTGAAAAACACAGTGATCTCCGATTCCATAATGACCCTGATGCTTCCGCTGAAGATCCTCACGGACTCCGGCCTGGGGCCATGGCAGCTCAAGGCGTTTGTCTGCCGCTTCTCAGCCGTGGTGTTTTATGAAACCATGTACATCAGCATCGTGCTCCTTGGTCTCATTGCTTTTGACAGGTTTCTCAAGATTGTGAGACCGTTTGGGAAGTTCTGGGTGCAAAACGTTACCTCGGCCAAAATCCTCGCGGGCCTCGTCTGGCTCTTCTTCTTCGCCCTCTCTCTGCCCAACATGATCTTATCAGACAAGCAGGCGACGCCGCGGTCGGTGCGCAAGTGCGCCGCGCTGAAGAGCGACCTGGGGCTGAAGTGGCACGAAGCCGTCACCTACATCTGCCAGGTGATCTTCTGGACCGTCCTCATCCTCATGCTGCTCTTCTACGTCGTGATCGCCAAGAAGGTGTTCGAGTCTTACACAAGGACACAGAGGAAGGATGACAAAAGCCAAGGGAAGGTAAAGGGGAGGGTATTCATCATTTTCACTGTGTTTTTCCTGTGCTTCGCCCCGTTTCACTTCAGTAGGATCCCCTACACACTAAGCCAGACCCGGAGCGGGATGGACTGTCGCCTGCAGAAGCGGCTCTTCGTGGCCAAGGAGAGCACGCTGTGGCTCGCGGCCACCAACGCCTGCATGGATCCCCTGATCTACCTGCTCCTGTGCAAGCCCTTCGGGGAGAAGGTGCTGGGCAGAAGGGCAGGGACGCACACGAAGGCAGCGCCCACGAACCCTGCGCCCGAGCCGGACACCGGAGTGTCGGCCAGCGGGCCCTGACTGCGCAGCTCCGAGCTGCAGAGCTCTGCCTGGGCGTTTACCCTGGAGCCAAGAACCCCCCGTTGTGTTTTCTGTAGAAAAGGACAGGGTGATGTCTCAATAAAATGGGCACAGGGCGCTGGTGCGTTTCCGCTCGCTGCCTGGTGCGGGAGCCGCGCGCGATGCCCCGAGCACGGCCCGGTCGCGGGGCTGGCCCTGCCGCCGGGCGCCCTCCTTGGCGCGCCCAGGGCCCGGCCTCGTTGCTCCACGGCCAGTTTCAGAGCTGTGGATATCTGCAGCAGCCTAACGCAGCGGCGGGGCTCGCTCAAGAGCCTGCTCACTGCAGAGCTGCTCTTGGGTCCCTGTGCGATACCCACGGGTGCCGTCAGGACGCCCCGCTCCGCCGCACCGCGGAGCTGTCCACGGCTGCGCCTCCCGGGCGGGCTGCAGCCCTGAGCACCCGAACCGGCCCGCGGGCAGCTGCTCCGGGGCGCAGGCTCCTCCGGAAACCAGCGCCGGCCCCAGCTGCACCTCGCACCGGGGACTAATTCATTCCACTCTCCTGCCCCCCTGCAGCGCTTGGCAGGATTAACCCGGCCGCTTTGGCAAAGCTGCCCGTTAACTTCTGTGCAGCGCGGCAGCTGGTGAGGAGCAGGACGGCGGGAGCCTCCTGCCGGAGCGGGGCCCTCGGAGCCCGAGCGCGGCCGGGCAGCGCTGCCCGCGGCTCCCCCCCCGCGGGGGCACGGCGCTGCCCCCAGCGCTGCCCGCGGCTCCCGGCACGGCGCTGCCCCCAGCGCTGCCCGCGGCGCCCGGCACGGCGCTGCCCCCAGCGCTGCGCTAACAGCGGGACCGGCACGAGCTGAAAGGCTAGGACGAGCCAAAAGGCTAGTCACAGGCAGCAACGTGAAATGAGCGTCCTGGCAAGGACGCACTCCGTGACAATTCCGCAGCACGGAATACGTTCCGCTCCCCCGGTCCCACTGCCCCAGGAGCGCGCTGGGGCCGCGCGGGGCCGTGCAGCGGGTGCTGTCCCACACCGGCCACGGTCACCGCTGCCTCCCGCGCTGGCCAAAGGAGCCAGGAGCAGCAGCAGAAACGCAAACCCGCTGCAAGACGCGGCACAGCCCTATCCGCGCCACAGAGAAATCCCCCACATCCTACCACTGCAGATTTGGCAATTTTACCACAAGTTTTTGGATCCCTGCCTCTTAGGGAAGAAGCATCCTAACAGTTAAAACACTTCTCTAAAACAAAGAGTTCAGATCTCTGCTTTCTTGAGGTTCAGGAAAGGAGGAGACACTCAAGGAATTCGCACAGTTCCAGCGACGTTTACCAGTACTTTCACCGCAACGTTCACCATTTTCCAAATCTTACTTTTCTCCAAACTTAACTTTTAGAGTTAACAGGACGGTAGCTCGGGAGCTGCCAAGAGAAGCCCTTGTTTCTCTTGGCTGCAGCAGCAGAGGGGAGCAGGCGCGCGCCGTGCCCACCCCGTGCCCGCGCCGGGGCCTTCCCGCCGCCGCGCCGCACTCGCTCCCGCAGCACTCGCTCCCGCAGCAGCCCCGACGCGCCAGCCCCACTGTGGGCACCGCGGCCGGGGGTGGCTGCTGCTGCCGCGTTTCCTCACGCTGACCAGCCCCGCCGGCACCGACCGCTGCCACAGGGCCCGCGCCGGGCTTCTCAGAAGTGCATCTCATCTGCACGTACAAAGGCCAGCAGGTATTTTTGGTATTTATTTATTTTTTTGAAAAAGGAAGTGTGCGATACGTTTGTCTAACACTTCCACCATCCATGCCTCCAGATTTCACGCTGGATGGTACCTCCTCAAACAGACAGACAGCAATTTCATTCCCAAATGCCTCAAGACGGTTTCTAAACGACAGATTTGTCCTGACTTTCAGGCACAGCAGCACAAACCACTATTATCAAAGCTGCTGGGCCTCCGACTCCTGCTAACCGTCTGCTAGCTTACAGCTATGCTCCGCTTAACCACAAATGCAGAATAACGATTTGCATCATAAGCAGGAGCTGGGAAAGGCAAGCAGAGCACCCAAGGGGCTACACATGAAGGCACAAAACCACACGGATCTCACGGTGCGGAGACCCGGCCAAAACGCACCAGAACAGGGTGCAGCGTCACCAAGGTGCACAACCCCAGCGGGTTCCCCCTCGACCCACTGCTGGGGAACCCAGAGACCAGGAAGGAGCAAATAAAGTTTATGCCAACTCCTATTTAACCCCTTCCTCCTCTTTTTCCCTCCAGAGGGGCCCTCGAAGCGCCGTTCAGAATAAACCACGCGGGAGAAGCGCCGAGCCCGGCCGAGCGCCCCGCAGCGACCCAGGCGCCTCCGCGCCACCGCGGCCCCCAGCCCCGCGCCCGCCTTCCCCCACGTTCAACGGGGGAAAAAGCGAGTCCCCTACATCATCCAGGAGGCCCAATACGCGTTAAAAGTAAAGGTGTAAATGTGCGGCTTGTATTGCCAAACGCAATCGTAAAGGCGTTTGAGCGTGAAGCAACACGGTAATTGTTGTAATAACGTCGTTGGAGCTCTTATGAAACCTGGAGATTGCTCTGTAATCACCAGAATATGAAAGGGCGCAAGCAGCCTCCAAACGAGGTGAGCCCCGGCGCGGTCGGGGTAGCTCCCGGCAGCCCGTCCGGGCAGAGCGTCGCCCCTCGCGCCGGTCCCTGCGCCCCGGCCGGCCTGTCCTGACTCGCTCCAGCCCGGGGCCGCCCAAAACCTGCACTAACGCCTGCCGGGGCTGCTATGGTAATGACTGCTCAGCAGGGCTCCTGATGCAGCCAAACAGGGATTTCCACAGAAAATCCAACGTGCCATTGTAATTCAAAAAAAGAAAAGCATTCCCGTGTAAATTATATCGACCTATTTATTAAATGACTACTGTTAATGCACAAGGTTTGGTACATGCACTGCAAACGCAGCGGAACAGCTACTAACGTCTCGGACTCTGCAGCAAACTGAACGACGCATGTTTCAGTGCTCCTTTCCTCACCATTCCGTGCTCCCCAGGGCTATTTCTTCGCTCCCAAGGACGGCGGCAGCGGAGGTGCACACTCCTGCCAGCCCGGTGCGCAGACCCTGCAGCACGACCGTTCCCCAACCTCGCGGGGTTTGCTCCGTGTCCAGCTGCGTGTTGCGTTCCCTGAGGAAGCCGGACCCTGGAATGCTGTTTCCAGAGCTCCCAGGGAAGGACCACCTGCCAGGAGGTATCCAGGCGGCAGAGGGAAGGACCACAATGTTTCCCCAGACACAAAAGGAGAGGGTGGCTCTTCAGGCCACCCCAAAGGCCACAAAAGGCACCACGAGCGGGTGCCCACGTGGACGGGCTGGCACGTGGAGGACTGTTCTGACATACAATGAGACTCCACGGGCCACAGCCTGCCCACCTACACCGGTGGGTCCTTGGGGAACCCTGAGGACAGCTACACAGTCAGAGGGTGACCCTGCGCAGCGAGCACCGCGCTGCCTGCTGCCACCACCGCGTCTCTCCAGCCAGCTGGAAGCACCCAGGGCTCCGCACCCTGCAGCGCCCAGAGACCAGGGACTGCTGGGGAGGAGGATCCCAGGTGCCTGACGCAAGAAACCCCAACCGGAGCGGTGCTAACGGCCGCGGAGAGCAGCACGCGCAGCCCACGGACACTCACGCGCAGGAGCCGCGTCCTCGCGGGCGGGAGGCAGCACCGCCAGGCTGAGCCAGCAGCGCCCTGCGAGGATCCAAGGGCCAAAGCCAGCAGCCTCGGAGGGAAACCTGCAACAGGTGGAGCACATCCTGCCATTGGCCTGAGAGGTGATGGGGATCAGCTGGGCACAAGCACAGCGAGCGCAGCTGGGCCGGCCTCGCGGGGCACGGTCTGCACAGGGCATCCCATGGATGGCAGATCCCGCTGCCAATGTCACCCAACGGCTGCGGAGAGGCGTCCTGGCAGCCCCATGGACTGCAGATCCCGC
>JASSRY010001014.1:1818638-1828686 GCA_032466555.1 Tinamus major
GCTTGGACGCAGTCCTGTGCCACGTGCTCTAGGTGACCCTGCGTGTGCAGGGGTTGGACTAGATGATCTCTGGAGGTTCCTTCCAACCTTCAGCATTCTATGATTCTATGAAAAGCTACCGTTTAAGGACACAGCACTCCAGAGGCGACGCGGAGATGAACGGCGCGCGGCGGGCAGGGACGCGGCCGCCGACGCACTGCCCTGTACGGGGACAGACGGGCCGAAGCGCCAACGCGCCGGGGCCGCCCGCGAGGGGCTCCCCTGCCCTGGGGAGAGCGGGGCCGCGCAGCGGGGCCCAGGGCTCGGGGTGGCCCCACGCGGCCTCGCCAGGAGCCGCGGGCCCGGTCCCGCGCACGGCAGCGCCAACGCGGCCCGGCCCCGCCGCGCTCCAGGAGCGGCCCCAACGCCGCCTGCACAACGTTTACCACTTTCCCACACTGCTGACACTTGAATCAAAGCTTCCCTTTACCATAAAGGTGTTCTACAAAAAAAGAAAAGGGAGAACTGCTTTATGAGCAGGAGGAGAAAGTAAAAGGCTGCATGCAAACCCTCTCAAGGCTAACACCCCCAACACATGCTTTCCTTGCGCTGCTTCAGACCTACCCAAGCCCTTACTCCACTTCAAACAGCTTCTTGGCCATTATTTGCATCCCATTGGCTCATTAAAAAGGAAATGATTCAGGAAGTGGGATTCTGTCAAATAACCAAGATCAAAAACATCCCAACAAAAACACTGTTTATTTCTGAAAATTCACGTTTGCCAAAAAACAGCAATGTGGTGCAGTATGTTAATAGCTAACGAGTGTTTCCCGTGTCTCCGTTTTCACTAATCACCATGCTTTGGAAGTGCTTCTTTTCTGCTGTGCTGCTGCCCTGGATATGCTGAGCCTCCTCCTGCCCAGGCCCCTCACATCTCCACGTGCAAACGGAACAGATGGAGCTCGTCCTTCCCAGGGCAGCACAAGGAACAACCGCGCCGGCTCCTTCCCGCGCGCGGGGCCGGGGCACTCGCCCTCGCGGGAGGCCCGCAGGAAGGCGCTGCCTGCGCACAGACACCCCGGGCTCGCACACGAGCGCTTCCTGCGATAGCATCTGCGAGGGCCGCGGCGCGGGCAGCGCTGCCGCTCGGCGCGGGCTGCTCCGGCTGCACGCCGAGCTCACGAGCAAAGCGGCGGGATCCGCAGGACGGCGGAACCGCGTCCAGCGCACGGGGGGACGCGAGCGGGAACGCAGCACGCGCTGCGGAGCGGGGCAGCCCGAGGCCCTGCGTGGGGTAGAGAACTGCCATGGGGGGATATAACCATACATAACAGGCCTGATTTATTTGATGGCCAAAACCAAGAGAAGCGAAACCGCAGGGCAAGTTGCCCCTGCTTTGCTAGAGTTGGAAGTTACTCCAGTTCCTCAGAAGTGCTATGAATGATACAGAAATGCATAACTGCGTTAAAATGATCACAGCAAGAGGGATGAGTAAAGGACAGGGGTGTTTGCAGGAAAGTTGCAGGAAGTTACCCTGCTCAGGAGACCGCTGGGATCTGTGCAAGTTAATCACAGACTGATTTCTTGCCTGTTCTTCCCAAACTTCAAAAAAAAAATTCACTAAAAGATAAGCTGCTTAAAATGGGTTAATTTTATATATATATATGTATGTATGTATATATATATAAAAACATAATATAGAGAGAATCAAAGCACTGGGGGAGCCAGCTCTGCAGTCCACGAACACGGGTGGTTGATCCCCATGCACACGCTATCCCCGTGCGCTCGTGAGCGCAGGGACGAGGCACAGCTGGGCCCCGCGCAGCAGCGCAGCCCCGCTCCCGCGGCTGGGCGACGCGCAGCGGCACGCGGGTGACGCTCACGGCGGGCGATGCGCACAGCGGGCAGCGCGCACGGCGGGCAGCACTCATGGTGTCACGCGCCGCAGAGGAGGTGCTGTCGCACGGCTGGGTGCGCCTGCCCGGCAGGAGGCAGAAACGACGTCACGGTTATCTGCAGCATCAAGATGTTTGTGCATCTCGACTTCCCAAACCCGCATGCAGCAGAGTTCGGTTCTCAGAGGCCGACACAGACGGCAATTAAAAACACCCAGCTGAAGACAGGGAATCATTTAATCCCTCTCCTTCAGCCTCCTGCTCTGCGAGGTGCCTGGGGCAGAGCTCGTACCCTAAGCGCAACTGAGCGTCAGGAGCAGGGCCCGATGGCACATGTGGCAGAAGGCAACACGCTCAGAGTGCCCTGCAAACAAAACCCCTGTTTTGCTTCTCACCGAGGATAGCGGCGTTTTAAAGACGTGTATATGTACCCATCACTATTCGACCTATGTATCCCGTATAAAACCTCCTGTGCTCCTACCACGCGATGCGCGCTATGCAGGGAACCCTGCAGGAGGGCAGCCTGCACAGGGACGGGCCCCCACGCAGGCCACACTGTGCAGCGAGACGCGGTGGCGGCTGGGGCCCGAGCGGCAGCACCGCGCGGCGGGCGCACCCGGGACACCCGCTCCGCCGCCTCGTCCCGGGGAGGGTGCTGCGACCCCGGAGCGCCGCCGCTGAGCCCCACAGGAGGCCCCGAATCCGGGAAACCCGCAGGCCGTGCTCTCCTCACGGAGCAGCGCGCGACGCGCGGGACAGCACGTGAACCGTTACCCGCAGGAGTTCCTCACTCTGTTTGGAGGAACCAAGGGGCACAGGTGACCACCCCGGGCAGTGCGCTCGAGGCACAGCTTGCAGGAGCTGCGGCCTCGCAACTGCAGCCTTTGCTGCTTTGCTAAGGCCAGAATAGCTGCAGCTTTCTGGGGTTATTAGCTCAGCCCTTCCAAGGAAAAGCAGGGATCTCATGGCCATGACCTCGCAAGCAGGTGAAGAAGAGAAGTCCTTAAGGAGGCGCAATGCGGAGGAAGGAGAGGCAGGAGCCGCGAGCAGCACCGAGCTCCGGGACCCCTGCGCCGAGCCCGTTCCCGGCCAGCCCCCGCTCTGGTCTTGGCTCCAGTGTTCCTGGAGGAGCCGGCTCTGGTTTCGTGGTGCGAGGGGAACCCCCGCCGGCGTCGCGGAGCCCCGAAACCCCGGGCACAGTCCCGAGACCCGTGCGCGACGGGGCACCGCCGAGCCGCGGCACCACGAGCGCCCCGTGCACATAGCAGTGAACGGAGGTATCGACAGAGACACGGACACCACTGCGATTCTCAAACCGGCACGGAACTAAAATCGTGTTCAGCGAAATGTCCAGCAAAGCCAAGCACATCCTTTCTCCAAGACAAGTTGTGTTCCCTTAACTCTTGATGAGGATCAACTAAAACAAACAAAAAGACAAAACAAGCCTAATTTCTTCCTAGTATGTTCAAGCACAGCTCTGTTTATTTTATTTTTAACAAGGCTTTGGGCTTTTAAAGAAAATCTAGCTAAATAAACATGAAATCACAATTCCAGTAATCATATTCAAATAAACTCTTCAGTGAAATATAATTAACATTTTAAAACTAAGCTCCAGCCCTATTTTCCAAGAAGCAATTGAAGATTTCCCAAAACAGTATTTTTCCTTAATAAGACACTAAAGAAGGGATAAGACACAACAACTTTTGGCAGAACAACTTGCCCTTCCAAAGAAAAGGCACCAATTAGCCGGGGATTTTTCCTCCGAGCCGTGAGAGCAGCTCCCGTGTGGCCGGGCAATGATGAGCGCCGCTGAACGGGGCGCAGCCGGAGCCGGGGCGGCGGGCGGCACCGCTCGGACTCAGCCGCTCCTCGCGGGGCTCCCTCCTCGCCCCCGGGCTGCGTTTGCAGCCTCCTCTTCGCTCCCTCCAGCAGCCCCTCTGCCACCGGCGCAGCCCGCGCCGGCCCCGCTCCCATCCCGCCTCCCGCTGCCTCCCGCTCCTCCGCACGGGAACGGCAGGGGAAGGGAGATGCCTCGAGCCAGGCACAAGCGCGCGGCCCTGCTCCATTCCCAACGTTTGCTGAACCTGCCAACATTTAAATTCATTTTCCTCTTTTCCGTTTGCCTCGCGTAGCCCCTCATACACCCCAGCACGTCCAGACTCGGGGCCCTCATGCAGGAGGAAGTTGTGAAGTTGCAGTGACTGCACTAGAAAGACCCCGCAGGACCTCTTTTCCCACAGAGAGATTTTGTGGTTTCACTTCCAGTGAAGTGATCTCACCAAGACAAATATTAACTCGCTGCATTGTGTCGGGTGCTATTCGTGAGAACCAAGTTTAAACAACAGCATTTTTCTGTCTGAAAAAATGAACAGCATCTCTCAGCATCAGAAGAATCCAGCTGGACTCCATGGACATGAGAAGCAAGGTCTGAACACGAGCCTGGAGGGCTGAAGCTTGAAAACAATCCAAGTGCACTGAATATCCACAAAGTTTCGGGGTTATACAGGACGATTTCAAGCAAATCCAACACAATTCCTCCACTCGTTCCTGCACAGAAGCTAGAGACACTGACCCAGGGTTTGTTCGCCAGCCGTTCCCCCTGCCCAGGGAGCTGCACGGACACGGGTCCCGCTCCTCGTGCAGCGGCCGGACACGGGGCCGAGCGGCGGTGGGACGTGCCCCGCTCACGGCAGGCGCCGGGCGTGCGGCTGCGACCGCCCGAGCGCCGCGCGCAGGAGCCGCCTCCGCGCACGGATTTACCGGGTCCTGTCGCTCCATCCGCATCCAGACCTCAACCCACCCCAGCAGACAAATCTGGGGAGAAACGAGAGGTCCTTGGCATATCCTCGCTATGCAAGTAACCATGTTTGTACCGTAAAACAATTCCCAACATACTAATTGAGATGGATTTATGCTGTCTACCACACGTTCATGACTAAAGTCTTCGATATTTGTTAACATGAGTTGAAAAGCCGCGTGGTGACAGAGGTACCGAGCTGCGGTCGGGTGGTGTCCCCTGCCTGCCCGGAGCGCCCTGCCGCAGCCGGGCCCCCATCCAGCCCCGGCCCAGGGGCAGCTGCTCCGACACCGTCACGCAGGGCCGGTCCTCCCGCTCGCGGGGACGGGACGCTCGGGTTGGTCAGCGTGGAAGGTTTGTCTCGGCCATGCTCGGATCACGGTTCTACCACCACCTCTGCCCGCACGGCCGCGGGCACGGCCTTCGCGGTGCGAGCCCAGCCCCGCAGCGCCCGCCGCCCCCTTCCCCGCGCGTCCCACAAACCCAACGCGGGGACGTGGCCTCGCCGAGGCGCCCGGGCTGCGCTGGTGGGCACCCGGGCAGCACGCACGGGCTCCTCACAGGCTGCGCTGGTGGGCACCCCGGCAGCGCGCGCGGGCTCCTCACAGGCTCCCAGGCAGCGCTCGTGGGCACCCCGGCAGCGCACGTGGGCTCCTCACAGGCTGCGCTCGTGGGCACCCCGGCACGCACAGCAGCAGCTCCGAGCGCAGCGCAGCGCCGCAGCAGGGCTCCGCTTGAGCCGCACCTGCCTCCAGGCCAGCCGCAAACAGCGCGTGGGAGCTCGGGACGCGGGGCCCGTCCTGCCGACGCGACAGGAGGGAAGGGAGGAGAGACCAGGACCCCCAGCTCAGGCCAGCCCCTCACCGAGCGCGGCCCTGCGCGAGGCCCCAGCCCGAGCGCTGCCCGTCGGGTCGGTGCTGGCGGCACCAAGGTCCCAGTGCCACCTAGCGGTGCCCGCCACGAGACCCGCTCGGAACAGGAGGGCTCAGGAGCCCCACAGCACCGAGACGCGGCGGTGCGAGCGCACGGCCCTGCGGCCATGGGGACGGGCAGCCCCGACCACTCAGCTCCACGGCCGCCACGTAACGATGCCACCTCAGAGGCTAAGGTTTCCTCTCCACGCAGGACCGTGCATCTCCTCCTCTGCCGTCCCTGCACCGGGATGCCCTGCGACTACCCCGCACATGTCGGGCAGTCACTGCTGCGTGGTAACACGTTATTACTGCTCAGCAGCCCTCCTACCCCCAGCTCGGGTAAAGCCGTCACGTCTTTAGAAGATAACTGAACCAGACAGGCCTTGTTGGCAGGCTGCAGCCTCCACATCCACGAGAGCTGTTCAGAGGCCAAGACGGGCAGGCTTCGACACAGCCCAACCTCCAAACGAGGGCACGCACAGCAGACAACACACAGGAGAACGGAATCAATGCCCTGCCAGCATTGCCTCTGGAAACCCAAGGACGGGTTTGTAGGTAGAGCTGTTTCTGCAAATTAGGAAACCCGCTGGGAGTTCAGACAAGGGGAAGAGGTTACAAAACTGCCAAGGGCAGAAAGGCAACAGAACAGAACCACATTATCTGACCCCCAAAAGAGATGGAAACAAGAAGCCAGCACTTTAAAGCACATCACACTCTTCCCAGGTATTTGTAAGAAATCGTTAAGCCCCCTGACCTCGCTCAGGAGCGCGGTGAAGGACCCACACTCCAGCTGCCTGTGCTGAGCGCCCTCCTTCCCCCTTTCCTCTCACGAGGACGTGCAGACCATTCTGGAAAGTCTTGTACTCGTACCTGCCATTTCTGAGCTTTGCAGACCGAGTTTCCTGGCAGGAATCTGCATGGAATTTTTTCCAAAGGGGTCTCATTTCTCACCACTATATTGTGCTTGTTTATTGCTAAAGTCATTCCGCACTGACCAACATCTATTAGGCAGGGTTTCTGTGTTGAAGAGGGCCTTGAACTCTGACCAGGGCTCACCAAAAATATAATTTAAACCACAGTTATATTCAGAAAAGCCATTTTGGAAAAGAGTTTTTAAAACAGTAACATTCAACACCTATGTGAGATCCACTAGTATTCGCCACTTTAATACACAACTGGAGTACAGATTTTAAAGCTGGCTATCGTTTCCCCAACAGTTTTCAAGGAAACGGGCTCTGACATTGTACATACGCCCAGGATGGCATCACCTGCAGCGAGTGAAACGCCAGAGCTGCCTGACAGGCTCTTGTGACCTTTCAAAACAGTTCCAGGAGCGCAGGTAAAGCCTAGCAGCACGCAGGCTACCACGTCTCACTGTGCTTAATGAGCTCTTCATTTACTACTGCCTCTGAAGGACATGAGAGTTTTGTTATGGAACAACACCCAGGAATTTTACTCAACCAGCACCCTAAACACAAAGCACCAAACCTTGACATTCTCCCGTAAATAAAGTTTAAGGTAAAAAGCACTGAACACAAGTTAGAATAGCAAAAAGTTGTTTGCTGCTAATAAACCAAATACTGAATAGCACACAAAATACATACACCAAGAAAACGCAAAGGTTTTGTAGCAGCCTTACATCTCCACACAGTTCTCATGCAAATATAACATCGGTTGCCTGCAGATTGCCAAGTGAGAGGGAAGAGCAGCCGTTACCTCTTGGTTATCTTTGCTCTGGTTTGCCCAGAAAATCTTGCGGTGAAGCGTCTCCGTTGAATTGCTGGAATCCAATCTGTCCAAACAGTGCCGATCCAGCACCTCTGGGGTGTGTAAAACTCGGCTGATGGTCACCCCTGGAAGTGGGAGTGAAGGGAGAAAAGGTTGCACAGGAGACGGCCGAGGAGCGGAGCGAGCCGGCTCCGCAGAAGCACGAGCGCTGCCGTGCAGCGAGGGACGACTCTGCTCAGCCGCTTCCAACGGGAAGGAAGGAGCTAGCAGAGGAATGAGCCGATGGGGACGGGTTGAAGCGGTCAGCTCTGCGGAGGGCCGGCCCCAGCCACGACACCCAACCGGAGCTCGGTCACCCGGAGAGGTGTTTGCAGGAGCCCCGGGCTGAGGCTTGCCCCGTTAGCAACATCCTCCGAGCGCCCCACGAGCGGGTGAAAACGCACACGTGTGCACGGAGCCCGCTCCGAGAAAGGCTCTGTGACAGCGAAGGGCTCCGGCACGCTGGGACCACAAGCAGCCTGAGCACCCACACGAGCCTTTGCCTGGGGTTTATCTCGTTGCTGGGGACTGTTCTCACTAGCCAGAGCGTGATTTACTCATATCTTTTTGTTATGGAGAAGAATGCCCAAATACAATTGCCACAGGACAACTTCAGGACAAGAGAAATGGCCTCAAGTTGTGCCAGGGGAAGTTCAGGTTAGGTATTAAGAAAAATTTCTATGTGGAAAGAGTGCTGAAGCCTTGAAACAGGCTGCCAGGGAAGTGGTGGAGTCACCATTCCCGGCAGTGTCAGTAAACGTGTGGATGAGGCACTCAGGGACGTGGTTCAGCAGGATGGTGTTGAAGGCTTTCAGCTGGACTCAATGATCTTGAAGGTCTTTGCCAATCATAATGATTCCATGACTCCGTGTTTTCTAATTTTGTGTGTTTTAATGCACACATTTCCTGCAGAAACCTCTGCCCTATCAAGCCCCACCTAAGCACCATCCACAGTCCTCAGCTGGACATGCAGCTGGGGCCAGGAGCCGGCAGTATCCAACCCCAATCCGGACCCTCCATCCCTACCAAGGCACCCACATTAATGCTCAGTCACTAGTCCCAAACCAGGCAGAAATGGTGACCGACACTGCGCCCATCTGTCACACTGTCCTGTCCATTACTAGGACCGGTCACAGGGCAACAGGACCATACTCAAAGAAGAGCAGATTTAACCCGAGGCAGCCGACACCTGTTCCCCGTTAGCCTTGCCTCACCTGCAGCCGATTCCTGGCACCGGTCGAAGGGCCGCAGCAGCTCCACAGCACCAGCCCTCTGCGTTATCTGCTGCTCCACCTCAGAAATCTTGGCTCAAACCTGCAAAAGTCACTAATTAGCTGGTGCTGGGGAGTCACAATTCCCATTTCTCAGCATGTCAGATTTCTCAGCGGGAGCCAGATACCCTGCAGTGTTCCATAGTATTTCCTACATTTGGAAACAACAAATTTAAGTGTGTTCTGTTCAAATGCTTTTGTCTGTTAAACATCATCAGTGAAATAAAAGATCTTTTCCATTTTATCACGACATGCAACTCAGCCAAAGCTAACTTCCACTGTGCCTGAAGAGTCACATCTCAATACAGTACAAAAAACTGCTTTTTTGCCCTTTTACATCTTGGAGCAATTTTAGTTAAATAGCTGCAAGCATCTGAACAACAACTTAAATTCCTGATATTTTCAGCACACAGATGAAGTACAAACCAAGCTGATCAAGAGGTAGCACATCACTAGTCCAGAACCACAGAAACATCCAAACCAGAGTGCTAACGAGCACAAAATCACTCTGGCACACAGAACACATCTCTGCAATGGGACAAAGGAAAAAGCTTACCTGCTGATTAAATGCTGAATTTCCACCTGGCACAGGTAAACTGCATGGAGCAATTTGAAGTAAATCCAGTGGCGAGCCTGGATTAAGGTTCTTATTCTCATTCGTGGAATAATTTCACACCAAGGCACTTGGGCAACAAGGAGTTACAGTCTGCAAGCAACAGCATAGAACACTCAGCAGAAATTCCTTTTGAAAAACACGTGCAACAGATAAGACCAAAAGGAGCATCGGAGCGGCTGGACCCCAGGTCTCCCGCGCAGGACGAGCCCCGTTCGTCCCTCCTGCCTGGCGCCCTGGGGCTGCGGCCCCCGAGGGCTCCGGTAAAAACACATACGACAGCCCAGCAAGCGCTCACCTATTGTACGTTAATCCACAAAGGATTTCCATCTGAATAGATGCAGTCTTCACTCTAGCCAGGCTATCAGTTTAATAAGATTAATTCCCCGCAGAGGGAATTCACTAATCCCCTGGAGAGGTGGATTCCTGCCGCTGAGCATCACGTTGCTGCACAACGGAGCCGCAGGGCACGAGCCCGGCCCGAGCGAAGGTGACACGATGTCGTGCCAGGCCGGGCAGGGGCAGCAGACACTGCAGCGGGCATTCCCACTGCACCGCAGCGCCCGGGGCCCGCACTGCAGGGACAGCACTGCGCACCGGGCCCGGGCTCGGCGCTGAGGGACACGCGTCCCCCCGCGGGGCTCGGCGCTGAGGGACGCGCGTCCCTCGTGGGGCTCGGCGCTGAGGGACGCGCGCCCCCCGTGGGGCTCGGCGCTGAGGGGCGCGCGTCCCCCGTGGGGCTCGGCGCTGAGGGACGCGCGCCCCCCGTGGGGCTCGGCGCTGAGGGACGCGAGTCCCCCGTGGGGCTCGGC
>JASSRY010001014.1:1872391-1889303 GCA_032466555.1 Tinamus major
CCTCAGCTATATGCATGAACACTCACCCAAACCAATTATTTATTTTAATTGAAAGCACTGGAGAGAAAAAAAAAAAACACTCCGGTAAAGGATTATTATTTTTGCTTGTTTAGCAAACGGAGTACTTCATTGCACCAACCCCAAAGGTGATACACTAAGCAGGAGCTGATGAAGCAGCAGTTGCTGCTGCTGCAGCTCCCGCGCAGCCGCGTGCCGCGGTACTCACGTAGCTGCACGACGGCGCTTTCCCCGTTCGTTGCGATGTAGTGCAGAGTTTGCTCTCCATAGTAGGAAGCTCCTGATTTATCGACGTCTGTGCTAGCTATTACTAGCACAGCAGTGGCTAACAGAAAGACATACAGCTAGTTCAGTACAATTGCTACAAATCACATAAACTATTTCACAAACTATCACTGATGAAGAGGAAATTAGTTTGAGTTCTGCAGTTAACACTGCTTGAGTAACAGTGCTGTTTATCATTCCCTTCTCAGTTGAAAAATTTCTAAATGTTAACCCAAACAGAACTGGTATCTTAAATTCTTGGATGAAGAGTGTAAGTTAAGCCTATTCATTCATTCACAGTTCCATTATAAGGAAGTGAATTCACTTTTTAAGCATAAAAAACTTGTTTTATTAGGTTCCCACAGTAGCAAGAGGCCTTAAGCTTTTCACCCAAGCCAGAGATCAAGCATCTTGATCAATCCTCAACTAACATATCTCATCAGTAACTTTTGTACATACATCTACTTTACGCAAACAAGCAGACATCACACGCAGGTACAAAGTTATGCAATACCTTCCCTGTAATCTAAACAATGGGGGTTGAAGTAAAACAGGTTTTCAGCATTTTCTGAAACAACCATCATTGCTGACAAACAACAAAGCAAAGCATGCAGAGGATTGTGCAAGCCATTCCATTTGTTATGCGTCTGTATAAATACAAATTTACAGGAAAGTAAGAATGTTTTATGCTCTGATGTAGTCTTATGTTTACATCTTAAACATGGTATCATCACAAAACTGGATTTAAATTTGCAAATCAATTGCAACATCTGCAGATATGTAGAATATTCTGAGTTACTATACACAAAAATCAAACAAGTCAATACGGGAAACTTCACAATATTCAGAATTGTAACCTGAACATTGCATAGCTGAATGGCTATCTTGGTATTTATTTATGTATGCAAATATCATGAAAAACTTGCACAGTAAACAAATAAATTAAATCAGTAATAATAATAGGAGTTAAATATACATCTGTTATACCTTTTTTGTTCCATAGCATTGTCACCTTGTCAGCTTTAAAGAAACTTTTATTGGCCAGTGCAGAGTGAGGACCACCGAAGTTGGGGTACTGGTAGAGCCTGACGAAGGAGGGTGCACCCTTGCTGCCCGGCACGTACACAGCAACCTGCAACAACGCAGCGCGTTACGCAGCCCACGGCGCCCTCGGGCTCCGAGCGCTGCTCATTCTCTGTGTTCAAATCCACACAGAGCTTGAAGGAAACCAAGAATCAAATTGTGAACAACCATCAGAAATACCTTGGTTGGCTGTGCTCCCGGCGACAACACGAAATCGCTAACCTTTTGCAAGTGCAGTTTATTTGCAATAGTATCTGAAAAGAAAGTCACAGTTGTGATGCTGTTAATGACACATTTCACATTTCATCACATCACATTTCTGATTAGATCACTTTTTATTTACAAAAGGACCTTGGCAATCATTTGAGTGAAGCCTAGTTTTGAAATCCAGTGCAGCATTAGGAAGTTCAAACAACAAGGAAATTTCTGGGCCCATATGAACACAGCTCGTGTTTTAAGGAAGTGACAGTGTTATTCATCTCCTCCGCCCTCACCTGAGGAGCAGCAGCAGCGCTCACGTCCAGATACCATGCACCATCACACAACGACAAGGGGGCTCTCCTCCCTGCAGCCCTACCGTATGTGTCTTCCTAATATGAAGTTTTCACAAAGGCCTGTTCTGCATTAGGCAGTGCTCTTTACACAAAGAAATTAGGGAAGTGCATCTTGGATGCTCTTAAAAAATGAACAAGCAACAACCCAAAACCACATTCCCTCACAGAAGACTGGAGATTAGCAGAACAGTACAACACATTCTGGACCTCTCTAGGACAGTGTCAGGTGGGAGAATATGGGTGCCTACAAACACCAGAAAAAAATTAAATAGTATATTAGCACAAGAGAAATAGACAACTGCTCTTTCATTTGAGCAGAACAAAGTAAAAGCCAGCATCCATCAGAATGTGGACACAGTAAACTACTGCTGTGATGAGTAGCCCCTTGCAAGGGGTCTGGGCAAGACTAATACCCAGCATCACTCGTAAATCCTAAGAAGGAGGTTTGGTAGCTGCAGTTAAATACAGATTTTCAAGCTGAACTGCAAGTTCATTTCATTGACCACCTCCCTGCTGATGCTGGGGACATTTACACTGCTCTAATAACAACACACTGTAAATACACAGCATTAGGAGAATTGCTCTCTTAACATCATCTCTAAATACAACAAGGATCAGACATGAGGTGGGAAAAAATAATTAAAGCAATTGCAAGTTCAGCATATAAAACACCCCAGCAGTAAGAAATTACTTTCCTCTGTATAATGACTGACAGGCACTGTGGTTGTATTTTTTTCTAATGAAAAAGAATGGTGAACATCTTCATACAAGATCATTAATCCTGTAAAAGCTGTTTTTAAAAAAATAAAAATAAAAAAATAAAAAAGAGAGAGAAAGGAAAACTGCAAAGAAGAACAAAGGCCAACTCCTATCTTACTGAAACCATCTTATTGAAATACTTGCGTACTAAAGTTGTTGTTTTCAAAGAAGTGTACTTCGTTGTTTACATTCCTGGCAGAAATGCTTTCATCATCTGCCCAACAAGGACACCTACATTTAAGAAAAAAAAAAAAAAAAACACAGAATTGAAGAAACAGTGAAAAATGGCCATCCTTAGCAGTCTACTTTTTTTGTTTTATAAGGCAAAGCTAAATGAACCATGCTAAATGTTTGTAATGCACAAAATGCATTCTCCTGATTTAAAAAAAAAAACAGAAATAATCAAACAAAAAACCCACAACTACACTTAGAGTTGCTGTCTCCCCAGTTTACTTCATGTTGCAAAACAACAGCGAATTTATACTAAGAAATGAACAACCATGTACAAAGAGATTTACAAGCATGGATGCTTGCTTTCACCTTGTAGCAGGCAATATTTTGAAAACCAAAACCATCCTAAAAACCGTATTTAGCTAGAGGAAATATTGGAAATCACACTTTTTTTTGAAAACAATTGGTATCTGGAAGTGTTATTTACCAGTTTTGCATCTTTTTCTGGATGAAAGACTTTAAACATTTTCCAGTTTTCAAATCATAAAGTTGCAGGTTGGGCACCCCTGCTGTGCCATCTTTCGCAGCTGCAAGAAAAACACATATTACATTAAATCTGCATCACGACAAGCAACATCATGACAGGCAACCAAACATACATAAGCAAATCCCCTATACCCAGAGGGCTAAGCCCAAAGCTGTTAGCAGCCTTGGCTATTACCTGAAGTCTGTTTATAGTCTTTCAGCCTGCACAAACAACCATTTGGCATTTCGGGGTTACTACTCTCATTGCTGTGGAAGGGAACAAGACTAGGACCACCAGTGCTAGGACAACTTTTTATATACATGTTTTCTAATTAAAATGGAGCTTTAGAGATGCTCCTTCTTGGCAAACAATAGCAAGCAGACTCTCCTCTGCTATGTTCTGTCCTCCTAGGGATGTATCACACATTTTGTCCCTCATGTCACATTCGCTGCTTCTACAAGCTACAGAAAATGTCTCTCTGCTGGTTTTGCACTTTCTGTACCCCTTTACTCACTGTGAGCACGACAGCTATCAGGCTGCCTGTCTGAATCATTGCTGGAAAAGAGCTCTAAGTGTCTTCTGACAGTCCAGGCACTTGTCCTGTTCTAGGACCTGCCCCAGCACTTCCCACCACTCCAGCCTTTCCACCACGGGAAGCACCTGCAGCATTCACTGTGGTCACACCGCTTGCAAAAGACTCAGATTATGTGGAATTATATTCCTGACTAGCACAGAGTCAGAGAAGAGGAAAAACCCCAGCGGGAACACTCCATGTTAGCCATGCCCAGTGCAGAACACCTTTACTCTGAGGCAGTTATAGTTTTCTTTGTTTAGACAAAAATATAAATTGTCTGAACATCATGGTAGGCAAAGATATTCTTAGTTAAAGCACCAAGATCAGTCAAAATCACTTAGAAACATGGGATTTACTTAACGGAGTAATAACCACACGGGAATGCTGATCTGCTGCTTGCAGGAAGGGTAAATGCCAAACACCTTCAGGACAAGTCAGCTCTGCTAGGTACCCGATTAACCACGCAGCATCGGCACGGTCCCTGTCTTGCCCTTTAGCCAATTAACTTGTTAGGATGTCAAACCGGGCAGTGAGAAGTCTGCAAAAGGAGTTCAGACATGCAGCTATCTATGTATTTTTACACCTGGTAAAATACTCACTTGAATAGGCCTGCCATGTCACCAGAACATTATTCTTTGGTGAGAATTCAAGGCAAACTGCCTTTGGAAGATCAAAAGAACGCAGTAATTCAGCACTGGTGACGTTAACAATATTTACTCTGGAATCAAAAGAGGTCATTTCAGTATAACATGCTTAGACTGGTTAATTAACAGCCAAGGTAACTTTTTACGATTTGACTTCTCAATCTGTTCCAAATTTGGCCAGGATAACAAAATTAGAAGAGGGATTTTATTTTCCCATTCTCCTTTGACTAAGTATTTGTAGAACATTTCAAAACAGATGTCCAAATGTAACAGAAACTGAGCAAGTGGAAATCCTGGTCAAAACACCGTGTCTTTTGATCTGCACATGTGGACCTGAATCGAGACATTTTCATCCATTCCTCCACGGTGTTAAAGTTGAGCAAGGACAACAGAGAATCTTCTAACAGAATTAAAACATATGTTTGTCCCACACATTCTTACAGTTCTTCTGCCTATAAGGGTTCTACATGTTTGGATTTTGGGAGCAGGGAGGGAAGAGACACAGACAATAAGAATCAAAGGTCAAAAAGTGGAACTAGCACAGTCAAACAGCATCTCTGATACTCTACGTTAAAGATCCGCAACACACAGAATCTAAAGAACACAAAAAGATAAAGTCCAGAGGTGCCCAAACCACTGTTTTGCTCCACAACCAAGGCAAAGGCTGTGATTAACCCCCCGCCCCGCGAAGGAGGGCGGCCGGACACGGCTCCCGCGCGCGGCGCCGCGGGACGGGGCAGCTCTGCCGTTGGGAGCATCTGCAGGGGAGTCAGTAAGAACATGATACTGATACTGCACTATTGCACAAACATACTGCTGTGATACTGGTATTACACCAACACGGACATTCCAGGAGAAGCCTGGTCACATCTGCAGCAGCTGCCCCAGAATGTCCTCTTATAAAAAGGACAATCTCCAGGGTGCTCTATCACACAGTGTCTATAAAATAGAAATCTTGTGATGTTCGTATGTGCGGTGCAAAGAATCTTCATTTTCCATGAAGTTTACTACTACTTTATGTTCGGTATGGTGGATATCAACTTATTTTCAAATAACTCAGTAAAAAAATCCACTTACAGAGCTAGACAGCAGTCCTACACCTGCTGACACTCAGAATATTCAAAAAAAACACATTATCATAGAGTCAAAAGGCAGGCAAGAAAGCCAAGAGTCTATTTCAGAGGCAGCAATGCAATCCTGGGTTGTGCTGCTGGGATTAACCCCAGAAGGTCAGGTACTACTGTACTGGGAAACCTTGACAACCCCCTTATGGAGCATATCCAGATTCCACAGCAATGGGTGCATTATAAATATGAGAAAACAGTAAATGTTTCACCTGAAATACAGAAAACAAAGTCACTGCTGCAGACAGTTCAAAACGTTAAAGTAATACACCAACATCTTCATTCATAGCCTTTAGGCACGTGAGACTAAATGTGACAAAACTGACCCAGCTTGCTCGATTCAAAACAAATGGTTAATATCATAAAACACACTAACTTTTCACCATTGCACCAGCCAAAGAGGGAACCATCCTTGCTAAAAGCAACAGCTTTGCAGTTTTTTCCAGAATCCCTAAAGAAATAAGAAAAGCACATTAATATTCAAACATACTGCATAAGTTAAGCTACTTTTAACAAAAGTGAAAAGCAACACTTCAGTTTTCCAGCTGCATACCTGAATAAGTCTTTGCAGCAGTAACAGTGCAATATACCCTGCAGTTGTTCAGTCTTTACTGCTTTTAAGTACAAAAGGCCAATCAGAAGTCAGGCAAGCCTACAAGCTTCAAAGTCATCAATTTTCTAAACTACAGACAGGAAGAAAAAATCCACTTGCACTTCTAAATGTTTGAATTCCACAGTGTACACTTACTATTTAGAAAATGTTTGTGTGTGTGTGTGAGAAAGGTCTGACACGCCTGGAGCGACAGTACCTTTGAAACGTTGCACTCTCCGTGAAACTGGGGGGCCCGTTCACCATGTAAAGCCCTTCAGATCCTCTCACTGCAACGGAAGCAGATAAAGCAGTATTCATTTCACATTCAGAGAAACATCCAAAGCAAGAACTTTAAACTGTGAAGCTCAACACCTGCACCCACTCTTCCCCCAGCCAGAATTTTAGAATAAAGGTCGTCAAAGAAGAAGATTGCAATGGAAATTCTGAATATAACGTGCCCAGACAGCCTGCCTTCCCACAAGGTAACTGCAGGATTGAAAATAATAGAGGCAGGGCTGATGCCGAGCTCGTTATTGCCAGGCCTGGAAAGATCCCTCGGCTCTCGCAGGTCCTCGGGGCTCCCCCGGGAAGCGCTGGGCACGGCGGGATGCACAGGCTGCCTCAACGTCCCCCAGAGAGGACGAGGTGCCTAAAGCCACAAAGGGCATCTGCACCGGAAAGGCTGCACCGAGCTTATTTTCTGCTGACATGAGACGGAACGTGCCCTGCTTTTAATTGGAACATCAATAATCCACTTGGAAAACAAAGGCATGAAAGAAATACTGCTGTAGAACGTGTTCCAATTCTCCTTTTTCAGAGATATTGCCATACTTACAGCACAAACAACCAAGAATAAAGACAAATTCAGTGCAAAATGATGAATATGCAACTGCTGCAGAGCAAATAAAACATGTCCTGCTACTGCCAAGGTACTGGAACCCACAGTTAAACCCCAGAACAGGCACACGGGACATACACGCTGGTTCTGCTTTCTGCAATCCGCGGAACGCCAGGACGCCTCCGTACAGCCTGGCTTTCCACACCGAGGTTTAACACCATCGGGGAGAAGGGTGCGCGGTGGAAACGAGTGTTCCCAGAGCCCGGGGCTCCCGAGAGGGAAGCAGCAGCAGCCCTTCCACGGGAGCTGTGGGCCTGACCGGCCGCGCAGATCTGCCCTTCCCAGAGCAGCAAACACCAGCAGCACCTGGGGCAAGCTTCTTACAGAGCTCTGTGCACACGAGCCAAGATTGGGTTCCTTTTTAATGCAGGATAGAAAGCTGGCCCTAAGCTTTTAGCACTACGTTTAAACGTTATGTTGGTGGTACACTTAAAATAAATTTCCTTTTTTTTTTTTTTGAGTACAGTAGGTCAACACAGATAAATCATGTTGTTGCATCTGCACGTTGTTATTTGTGTTGGCAATACCCTAAGCACTGCCAGGATCAAATGGAACAATCAGAAAGAAAGAAAAAAAAAAAAAAAAAAAAAAAAAAAAAAAAAAAAAAAGAGAGAGGGTTCAGATAGACAAGTGTTAACAGAAGAACAACCGTGCTGTTTCGTGCCAGTATCCCAACCCACGTCCTTAAAGCGCTCCCAACAAGCGCCACCACCCGTCTCGTGTGCCGCCATCACGGCCCGCGGGGCCCGGAGCGGCTCCTGAACCCGCGCGCCGCCAGCGGACCGCGGGACAAGCGGCTCCGGGCCCGGGGCCCCTCGGGCCTTCCCTGCAGCCGCGCTCGGTGCTCCGGGGAACGCGAGAACCCGCCGACCCCGCGCAGGTCCCGGCGCTGCTGCCGCCACGCGGGAAGGGCCGAGCCCGGACTCTCCTCCCGGCGTCCTGAGGACGAGGCCCCGCGAGCTCCACGCGCGGGCTCGGCGGGGCCCGAGCCGCACCGGGGGTGTCCGGAGGGGCCGCTCGGGGTCTCGGGCCGCGGCCGCCGCGGGCCCCGCGCACCCACCTGCCAGCAGCGGCGCGGGCGGCGCCATCTTGCTCCGGAAGCGCGGCGCGGCACTTCCGGCCGGGCGGCCCCGCGCGGACGAACACGTCGCCCTGGGCGCACGGGCCGCCACGTGACGCGGGCGCGGCGCCGCCCCGCCCCGGAAGCGCCGCCGCGGCAGGAAGCGCCGCGGGCGGCGCGCGCGCTGGTTGGCTCGCGGCGGCGACGCGGCGCGGTGACGCGGTGACGCGCTTCCGGCGGGCGCGCGGCGGTTCCGGCGGGCGCAGAGGCTACGCTGGCAGCGGCGGGTGCGGCCGGCTCCGCTCCGCTCCGCTCCGTTCCGTTCCGTTCCGTTCCGCCTCGTCCCGCTCCCTCTCGTCCCGTCCCGTCCCGCTCCGCTCGGTTCCGCTCGGCCTCGTCCCGCTCCGCCGCGCGCCGCCATGGTGGCCAAGCAGCGCATCCGCATGGCCAACGAGAAGCACAGCAAGAACATCACGCAGCGCGGCAACGTCGCCAAGACCTCGGTGCGTGCGCGGCGCGCGGGGGGGGGCGCGGGGGCGGCGCGCGCTGACGGCCCTGCCCGCTCTGTGCCCGCAGAGGGCGGCCCCGGAGGAGAAGGCGTCCGTGGGGCCCTGGCTGCTCGCGCTCTTCATCTTCGTGGTGTGCGGCTCAGGTGAGCGCCGCGGGGCCGGGCCCGGGGGCGCCGCTGGGGCCGGGCCTGGGAGCGCCGGTGGGGCCGGGCTTGGCGGTGCTGGTGGAGCTGGGCTGGGTCCCGGGGGCACCGGTGAGGCCGGGCCTGGCGGTGCTGGTGGAGCTGGGCTGGGTCCCGGGGGCACCGGTGGGGCCGGGCTTGGCGGTGCTGGTGGAGCTGGGCTGGGTCCCGGCGGTGCTGGTGGGGCTGGGCCCGGCGGTGCTGGTGGAGCTGGGCTGGGCCCGGCGGTGCTGGTGGGTCTGGGCTCCAGCCCAGTCCGGCGCGGGGGGCCCGGCCGCCCCACGAGCCACGGTCTCTTGCAGCCATCTTCCAGATCATCCAGAGCATCCGCATGGGCATGTGAGCGCCCCGCGCCCGCCGGCCCCAGCGTCATTCCCAGCTCCGCCGCAGTGCCTTGGGACGCACCTCTCGTGTAAAGCAATAAAGTTCTGTTCTTGATCCACCATCGTGGACCCACTTATTCGGCGAAGCCAGCGCTCCTGCTCCCTGTAGAGACGCCAGCCCCGGCCGTGCGGATCCGAGGACCCGGCCTCCCCGGCAGACGCCGCCCTCGAGATCTGCCCGAGCCTCCGCGCGGCTGGAGATGGCTGTGTTTCACGCTGGACCCAGGAGCGCCGTCGCAGCCGGAGCGCAGGGCGGGCGCGCGGCTGCCGCCGGGACGCGCCGAGCTCTGCAGGCAGCCGGGCTCCGCCGCAGCGGGCGGCCCATGCCTGGCGCTCCTGCCGCGCCGCGCCGCGGAACGCCGGGCGCCCGCGCAGAGCCCGGCACGCGCTGAGCCCGGCGCGGCCCGCGCGGAGCAGCCTCGGCCGCGCTGTACATACTCCCCAGGCTGCTTCCCACCGAGCCACAGGCTTAAACGTTGTGCGGAGCCGTCCCTGCCGCTGCCCTGTCCCTGCCTGCTTCTGTGTGCTGTGTCCTGCGGTGTCCAGCCGACTGCCGAGTGGCGCCGCTCCGGCTCCATTCCGCCCAGCCATGGATCCTGCTTAGCTGCTTCCCTCACGGGGGGTCACGGTTCCCTTCAGGCTCTCCTTACATCTGACAAGGACATAAAAGTCAAAGCGGAAACCTGCTGCTGACTGTACCTAATCGCTGGTGGCCGAGGCCTCGTGACGCTCCTCGCTGTGTCGCGGTACCTAGAGGCAGCCCTGGATTGCTCTGCTTCTCTGTGCAGTTGCTAAAGGAGGATTTCTTTTTTTTTCAGGCTTCTTGGTGGAGGATGACAAATTTCAAATGTGGTTGTATTAGAAATACTAGAAAAATAATCTTTAGAGAGAGTCATTAAGTGTCTGCACGCTGCGAAGGAGCAGATCTTTTGCTGGGACCAGTGCTGCTCCCGGCTGAGCTGTCATCGGGACTGGCGACAGGCAGCAGAGCCAAGAGCGTGCCCAAAACTTAGCCATGAAACTTAACAGACATTCCTGATTCTTGGAAATCCGTATTTTGTAAGTGGTGGGGGAGAATGATGTATAATCACTTATTTTAAATAAAGTTCTTTTCAAATGTGAATTTTGCTGCTTCTGAGGCTGGTGAAATGGTGCGTTCCGAGATTAGAACCGGGCGGCCTCGAGGGCTGCGGTGGCTCCGTTAGCTGCTGTGTGCGGTAGCGGGGCCGGGGACAGCGCAGCTGGGGACAGCCGGGACGGGGACAGTGTGGACAGGGACAGCGGTGCTGGGGACAGTGAGGCTGGGAGCAGCGGTGCTGGGGACAGTGCGGACAGGGCCAGCAGGGCTGGGGACAGTGCGGACAGGGCCAGCAGTGCCGGGGACAGTGCGGACAGGGCCAGCAGGGCTGGGGGCGGCGGCGGCTCCTCTGTGCGGGGCTCCGTGTCCCGGGCAGGCGGCCGCGCGGGGGCTCCAGCCGGTTCCTGCCCGCGCGGGGTTTTGCCCCCGCACCCCTTCCCCGCTGACCGCAGCCGCCGGTGCCCGAGGCAGCTGCTTCCGCGCGGCCTGGGTGAAGGGAGAGGCCCCGGGGCCGCTGTCCTCCCGCGTCGCAGCGGCTCCGGGGTGCGGAAGGCGCCGCCTGCGGGAGGAGGCTCCGGGCTCCGGCCGCGGAGCTGGGCGCAGGCTGCCGGGCGCAGGGCTCGCGAGCGGCGGCGGGAGACGCTGCGGGAGCCCCACGGCCGAGGACAGCGCTGGACATCGTCACACTGACCCAGCTGGTGGGGGACACCCCGCACATTGGGGACAACGCGCACCTGGCAGCGTCGCAGGAGGGTTTTGCAGTTGCTCTTTGGTACGGTGTTGTGTAGAGCCAGCTGCAGCAGTGACTGCAGTCAGGCCTTGCCCCTTTGCAGCGTTTGCTCCCCACGGCCACACACGGGCATGGGTGCCCCGAGCCCCTGGGGGCCACGCGGCCTCGGGGGGTTTCCCCTTACCCAAAGTGCGAGCGCTGACAAAGCAGCAACCCGCGTTGAACGGTACCGGTGCTGCTGCTTGCAGCGCTGCTGCCCCGGGGACAGGAGCGAATCCCCTCGTGCCGGTGTGAGGAGGAGAGGAACAAGGGAAGCGCCGAGCTGGACACTGCCGCAGCTCACAGCAGCTCGAGCGACTTGTGCTTTGGTGACATTTTAATGCAACGCAATGAAACTTGATCAGCCCCCCTCAAGGGGCCGATTCACTCTGCTGAAGTTTGTCCTCGCTGCGGCGTCTCTGACCCCAAACCCCACATCGTGGAGGACGTCCCACGCCGAGGCGAGCTGCTCCCAGCGCCTCCCCGCTGCCCCCAGGCGCTGCCAGCGGGGACAGCACAAACGAGAGCAGCCTCTGAACTCTGCTCTGCTGCTTTAGCGGGTTTTTCCCAGTTAATATTTATAGCCGAGCACAATCTCACACGAGGAGGAAACAAAAAGAAGGAACAAGAGGGCAGAGCAAGGCAAAGCACTCTCCATGGCTCTGCCATGTGTGCTCAGAGCAGGCCAGGAGCAGCAGCCTTCAACCAAAATGAAGATCCCTTAGCACTTTACCTGTGAATACTTAAAATACAAACATATATGTAAGCATACATATACACATATATATATATATTAATACATATATGCTGGTTTGAACTGTGCTGTGAACTGATGCTTACCAGAAAGGGGCAATGCTGGGGCACTGGACAAAGATGCTTCCTTGCTAGCTGAAGACATCAACATTTACAGCTTCCGGGTATGTTTAAAAGAAAATCTTTTATGCAACAAATAAAAAACGGGTCAGGACGGAGACCCAGCCAGAGCCGCGGTGCCGGCGGGAGCGGAGTGGGGACGGGCTCCAGCCGCGACTCCCCGGCCCCGGAAAGGTGGGTCCTGCCCGTGGGGCTGCGCGGATGTTTCTCTAAAGCCCGTTGTTGGCTTAGGAACATGAAGACCCCAAACTGTTTCAAAACCCCCGTGCACAGCCACATTTTACCTGTATCACTGCAAAAACAAACCAATAAAAGAAAAAATAGTCATGGGCAGGCTTGATGCATGCACACAACTAGGCTTTTTGGAGCATAAAAAGGAAAAACCACATTGCCAAAAAAGCTGCAGGGTGCAGGAGCAGCACCCAGGCCAGCCCCATGGGCAGCACCCGCAGAGGGGCAGCGCCCGGCTCTGCCGGCCGCCTCCCCGCGGCGGCCAGCGCTGTGTCCCGCCAGGGTCCCCACGGCAGCCACCGCTGTGTCCCGCGAGGGTCCCCGCTGCAACAGGCGCACGCGGAGGGTCCCTGCTGCGGCCACCGCTGTGTCCCGCGAGGGTCCCCGCTGGGGCGAGCGCGGGCGGAGGGTCCCCGCAGGGGCCACCACTTTGTCCTGTGAGGGTCCCCGCCGCGACGGGCGCACGTGGAGGGTCCCCGCGGCGGTGCGGGCCGGCCCCAGGCTGCTCCGCGCTCCAGGAGGGTCCCTGTCCCCCGCGGGGCCGCCCCGGAGAGCTGCCCTTCTACCACACCTGGAGGAGAAAAAAGGCAGTTTAATATCAGAAACTGTGTTAAAATATATATATTTATACAGCAATTTGACACACTGCGGTAGTTTACACAAATGATGGTCTCTCTTGAAACTGTATTTATGAAATGTACATTTTAATTTAAATACTCAGTATACACTGCACTTAATCTGCATGTTGCATTTATTAAATACATTAAAATCTGCAATGTAACAAAACGTTTTCTGCATACGAAATTCAAAACACCATTTTAAATGAACAAAAGATGGCTCACTTCATTTTTTTAAACAACTAGTGCATAGCACACTAGCTCAACTCCACCAACACCAGCTGTTCTTTCTTTTTTATTTGACATTGTTCACAGACTATTACATATTACAATAAGAGTGCTGGATAAAAACATGAGGTACGAAAGTGGTTCAAAGATTATAGGTCATGCAGATCATGCTAGACAGCAAAGAAAGTTGTGAATGAGAAAACACTAAATAAAAATACATAAAGAATGTGCATTATAAAATAAAAAAAAAAACTCAATTACACAGCTTTGCTTCTTTGGTTACAAAGTAGGTTGAACAATTTCACAGCTTTTTATTCCCACCAAAAAAAAAAAAAAAAAAAAAGTTATACGAAATGTCAAAAAGCAGAGGAATCATGGCAATTTCTCTCTATTAGAAAGTAGAAACAGAAATGAGCAAAGTTTTCTTCATCAAAATAGCCCATCGATTATTTATTATATCACAATAACTGGTGACTACCTGTACAGATGCACTATGGTCTTCATACTTACACTCTATACAAAATTTACATTCAAGCTGGATCTTTACTACCGTAAATAAATACCAAAGGTAAATTGCCATTAGTGTTAGAAATATGCCAGGATTCTTTTGTTCAATTATTGCCTAAACATTTTATCTATTAAACGCAATCCCGTCTATCATTTTGCTGATACATACATTTATTAAAAAAATTAAAAAAGTTCTGTGACATTGTTCATGTACATTATGAAAATAGCAGCCCTGTAATAAATAAAACAAATAAATGAAACTAATGTAGGCAAAGGTTTCTTACATGGAAAGAACAGTGGCTCTCAGGATGAATTGTTACTGCTCACGGGACAGCAAGGCTCAGGGTGCGCCGGGCGCCCGCGTCTCCGCGCTCCGCGGGTGATTGTCTAATACTGAAAAGGCCGGACACACGACAAGCGATCGCGCTCACGCGGGGCGGGAAGGACACCAGCGGCACACAAGGACAGACTGCTCTCAGGTCGGTTGTTGCTTTGTTTTTACATGAGGCCGGAAAGCTTCACGCGGAGGAGACATTCGGCTGCTGCGGAGGCTGCGCTGGCGCGGCGGGGGCCTGGGAAGTGCTACTGGGGTTGGCCTGTTGGGCCGAGAGCTGGGACAGCTGCTCGTTGTTGGACAGGGATTTCAACAGTGCATTTTCTCGTTCAAGTAAAGAGTTTCTTTCAACCAATTCTTTTATTTGTTCCTTCAGGACTTCCACTTCTTCTCTTACCGCATACATCAAATGGCTTTTTACTAGATCCTGTGAAGAAGTCGACAGTTACGCCAAATGAACGAGCAGTTTCACTCCGTTCCACCCCCAGAATTCACTATTTACTGTTGGCACTGAAGCAAGCGTAAGGCTGGAAAACTAAAGCACTTAGGAGTAAGTTGGCCTTCAGAGCCAACAACCTGGCTCTTCAATCCGCTCCTAAAGCTTCATTTCCAGCATTAGCTAACACCTAGTACACAGCAACCCAAGTGTTCCTATACTCACTAAAACAGAGCATTTTTCACTTAAAAGAAAAAAAGGAGAAAAAGAATAACTGATATCAGAGCAGCCTTTACGGGTACAGAGCTTGTTAAAGGCCTTTTCCCCCATATTGTGCGTATGCACAACCCGACACAGAGCAAAGCCGGGGGCCTCGGCAGCCCCCAGGGCTCACCCGGCCGGGCCGCGCGCGGCGGCTCCGCGGCCACCAGCGGGGAAGCCTCCAAGCACCACAAACGGGGTCGGACGGGCTTAGCTGGAGCTCAATGAAACGCAAAGGGCGGCTCAGCCCCAAGCAACACTTCAGCAGTGAACTTTACTGAAGAGACTCATTTATCTCAAGTGTGCTGTGTGCTTTTAGCATCCCTTTAAGTTCAACCAGCTTGTTGGCAGCAGTGTGTAGAATAACCCATTTAAGAGACCTCCTAGGCCAACAGTGCAACTGAGAAACTGTTCAGACTAAATGTAAAAACAATCCCAGTTTGTGGCCATCTCATAGCTGGGAGAAAGTCACTTTTTTCAAAAAATGGCATCGTCTGACCTGACTGAAGGGGTATTGAGAGACTTGCAGAAAGACCATAGAGCTGGAAAGCTTTTCTGAGGGATGGACTGTTCCCGGTATTAGGAATAGCAACTCGCTTTCTACTCACCATTGCCTGTTCTATTTTGTTGTCAATGGCAACAACACTTGCACCAGACGCACTGCAAAAAGAAAGAGAAAGAAAACGGAATGAGCATGAGGGCATCGTGAGAGCAGGGCTGCACGCCGACATCCCCGCGCGAGCTCCGCCGCGAGGCCAAGGCTCCGGACGCAGGAATCCAGCCGCGGGCGCCCGGAGCACCCGGCTGCCCACAACCCCTCTGCATGGGCTCAAGGCACAGACAGAAAGTGCATTACAGCAGGCAGGAACAACTGCGTTCACTCCTTGCCTCGCTCCTCAGCTTTCTTCACGTGGGAACACACAGACCCACTGACTTGTACTATTTTTTTTTCTCTGTCTTTCCTGGAAGACCACTTTCCACCAAGAAAAAAGATACTGCTTCTGCACCACGTTTCTTTTTCTGTAACTGAGCAGCAACAGGCAGCAGGAGACAGGACAGGCAAAGCTCTGGGTTTGCACAAGAGCGCGTGTTTGCCGAGCCGTTCCAGCGCGGACGCTCCACCAAAACACCCCAGTCGTGCCCCGGGGAAGGAAGCGGCCGTTTAGTGCAGAAAACGGCGTCCAGGGACATCCTCACACTGCTCGCAGCGGCTCCGCGGTGCCGGCGGGCCGGGCCCGCTCGCCCTCGCGCCGATAGCGGCGTTATCGGCCGCACGCAGCCACGCGCTGAAGAATTAGCATATGGGGAAAAATGCGGGGTTTACAGTCATACTTGGAATCTTGCTTCTTTATAAATAAATAAATAAATAAAATACACAAAAACTAAGTGCTAAGAGAACTACCACAGGTTTTAGAATTATGACTTTTGGCAATAGGCTCAGAAGTGCCGGTTACATAAAGGAAATCAGAGTTTATTATTAAATATGCCCTTATTTAGATAAATTAATTTCACCGAGTCTCAAAAAAAACAAAAACAAAAAAACCCACCTCGTGCAGCAGGAAATCCTAGCACTAAAACTGTATTTACAAGCCAAGTGAATCAGTTTTTGAGATTGAGAAAGCAGCCTAGGCCAAAACGCCGAACACCCATTTGCAGAGCAAACAGTTCCGGGCCGTTATCTTGCTCCAAGTGGTATTTACGGAGCTTCCTCGCAGCAGGAAGCGTCCGAGCGCGGCGCCGGCCCAGCAGCGCTGCGCGGAGCACGTGGCGGCGGAGCAGGCCCCGGCGCAGCTCTGCATGGCCCGCGAGGGGCGCAGGGACGAGGACCAGAGCGCCCGTCCTGCGCTCTGGGTCAGGGACGAGGACCAGGGCGCCCGCCCCGGGCTCCGGGTCAGGGACGAGGACCAGGGCACCCGTCCCGAGGGCCGCCCTGGGCTCCAGTTTTGGGCTCCAGGCTCCAGCCTGAGCTCCGCAGAGCGGAGCCGTCGCTCGCCCGCGCTGCTCCTGCGGCTGCGGTGATCCCGCCAGGCCTCGGCCTCGCGCTCCTCCAGCTCCGCGTTCCCGCCGTGCCCGAGCCCCACGGGACGGCAGCGTCGCTGCCAGCAGCACCCCGGGATCGCTGCGGCTCGTGCCCAGCCACGAGGAGCCCTGGTTTAACAGGACTGAGGCCGTGCGGCGCCCCGGGCGCTCCCACCCCTCCTCGGGCCCCAAATGTTGTGCCAAACCCTACAGTTTTG
>JASSRY010001014.1:1889403-1909224 GCA_032466555.1 Tinamus major
AGCGTCCGAGCGCGGCGCCGGCCCAGCAGCGCTGCGCGGAGCACGTGGCGGCGGAGCAGGCCCCGGCGCAGCTCCGCACGGCCCGCGAGGGGCGCAGGGACGAGGACCAGAGCGTCCGTCCCGAGGGCCGCCCCGGGCTCCGGGTCAGGGACGAGGACCAGGGCGCCCGTCCCGGGCTCCGGGTCAGGGACGAGGACCCGGGTGCCCGTCCCGAGGGCCGCCCCGGGCTCGGGTTTTGGCCCCTTTCCGCATGGCCAGGCCTGCGCTCCGCAGAGCGGAGCCGTCGCTCGCCCGCGCTGCGGCTGCGGTGATCCCGCCGGGCCTCGGCCTCGCGCTCCTCCAGCTCCGCATTCCCGCCGTGCCCAGCCGCAAGGAGCCCCGGTTTAACGGGACCGAGGCCGTGCAGCGCCCCGGGCGCTCCCACCCCTCCTCGGGCCCCAAATGTGCTGCCAAACCCTACAGTTTCGGACTCTTCACCAAATCTTAAACACTTCATACGAAGCCCAGTTTCCATTAAAAGAAAAAAAAAAAAAAATCTAATCCTACACCTGCAAAATTGAAGTTACACCTAAAATTCAGGCCTTATGAAAAGGTCAGAAATATTTTCAGTCAAGTAAGTTTGGAAAGAGATTCTAATGAAGAAGCTTCTGTATCATCAGCAGGCTATAATGTTGTTAAACAAGTGTTTAATCCAAAATATCAAAGATATGTTTTGCATGCTAAAAATTACTTCATTTTTAAAGATTTCACAGTCCTCAGTAATGGACTAAGTTTCAGTGCAGCAGGAATGATACTGCCCAGTCTCAGACTAGGTAAAAGTGTTTCTTATTTAAAGGCAACTGCAGGTCAGTCCGGTACGACCGGACACCATAAACCCGTAACGAAGGTGGCCAGAGCGCCCGCTCTCCTGCATCCCGCTGCCCTCGCCACCTCCTCTCGCAGCGCAGCAGCCCGAGTCGCTGCACGCACACGAGCTCCATGGTCGGGCTGCACCAGCCCTGCGGGGACGGGCTGCGTGCGGAGCGGGGACACGGCACGGAGCACACGCGGTGCCGCCGCCTCCGCGTCGCCCCGGAGCGCGGGGCCTTCTCCGGTCCCTGCCTCACCCGAGCGAGTTCCGCGGCCCCGTCTCCTCCCGGGGAGCAGCAGGGTGCCCGGGAGCGCTCCCACATTTGTGCTGCTCACCAGCAAAACGCCAATTCACAGGCACGTTACTTCTATCCCCTCACCGATCTGCTCACTTAGGAGCTACTGAAAACCCTTCACTGGACAAGGCTTATATCTTATCATGGAGTGACTCGCTCCTGCTAGAGAAGTCTCCTCTCTTCTTGAAATCGCGGAGGCCCCTTCAGGCAGTCTCCATCCAGCTGTGAGACCCAGCGTGAGGAGCTCCCAACAGGAACAGTTATCCAGTCCTGAAAGAGTAACTACGCAGGTATTTCAGACTCCTACGTTTTTCCTTTGTTAAGGCATAGGAACGAATTCACAGCCTCAGCATTACTGGCAGGGGTCAGTGTGTGCAGGCAGGTCTGACCGGCTGCACGCTGGCTGGCTCTTCGTCAGACAGCCCAGTACCTGTTTCTTACAGACAGCTGAGCTCTTCAGTCTGACTAAACTCTGCAGATGCACTATCAGTACAGCATAACTGATCTCAGAAGCTAACAAAGAAGCCACATTAAAGCAGCAGATTAAGAAGCTCTTGATTCTCAATGAAAAGCTCGAGTTAGACAAGTATACTTGGCTCATAAGTAATTCAGAGGCAAATAATGAAAGCAAAAAGCAGAGGCTTGTTTTGTGCAAGCTTAAGTGGTTCCGTTGGTGGGGCTTTGTCTTCTTGGACTTGTTTGTTTGGCTCTGGACACATTGAGGCAAAACGTGGTTATTAGTTGTGATAAGATCTCAACCCGCTGCTCCGCGACAGTGGCCCTGCGCTGACCGTCCGCGGGGAGGAAGCAGCAGGTCGAACCACGCTGACCGCAGCGAGTCACGAGAGGGGCTGCCTGGTCCCACACGGTTCCTCTAATTTCACAGGTCTAGGGCTCCCAATCCCGAGTCAGCAGAGTTTCACCAGAAAGTTTCACTTTCCAGACAGGGCTGAAACAGCCAGTACGAAGCCGGTCACGCTTCCTGTTCTCCATCTCGCTGGAAGGGCATCTCACTGATGGAGCACCGCAGGACAGGGAAATGCAAGTCCGGCGTAATACAGCACACGGAGACATTCTAATTCTTCAGATTTACCAACCAAAGATGTTTCCAGCATATCTTGGAAAATGCTTATGTGAGTGGACATGCAAGAAGAGTTTTTTTTTTTCCTTTTTTTAAAAAAACGTAATGACTGGTTCATGATGCACATACAATTGCAACGCAACCCTACACTGCACTGCCTCAAATTAAAGCTCACCAACCGCAGCTACGTTTTAGGCAAACTCACCCAGGACCATGAGCAGGGAGTCTGTGCACGAGCAGAGCAGCCTCTCGGGCTCCCCTGACGCTGTACCCAGAGGCTGTCATGCTCCTTAATCCTCCAAGACACTGCACTAATTGGAGAGCGACTCATGAGACTGCGCCCAGGAACACCTACATGAACACTACGCAGAAGAAACATTTCCAAGCTTTCCTAAAAGTCTGTAGCAACTGACATTTCACTAATATTTCATGGTTTGAATGTTATTGGCACTCTCTCCATGATGACATATCAGCAGAAAATAATCAGGTCTTTCTAGAGCATTTTCTACTAATACTTTACTGTTCCTTGCCATAGCCTGTGATTTGCTTTGTTGACTCAGATGGCCCCAGGAGAGGGCTGCTCACAGGAGAACGAGCCATATTTGCTAGGGGAAATAAAACAGAAACAAAGAAACAGAAAGCCGACATTACACAGGAAAATTTCCACTGTGTTTAGGCTACAGTCACCTTATTTAAGCCCTTAGAGCACATTAACTTCTTGCAAAGGATCTGCAAAATGTAATTAAGAAGTCCGTCAGCAGGCTTATGATCCATACACTTGTGGTTCACGGAGCCCCCAACACCTGGGATGGAGAACCTGGATGGATTTTGACAGTTTGGTTTCAGAGCAGAGATTTGTCTTCCACAAAGGAGTCACCACAAAGCCAAGACCCAGCGAGTTTGTTATCAAGCAGCTCAAACCCGCGACGGGGCCTTGCTGCAGGCCCAGAGGGGCTCCCGGGACACCGGCCTCCCCGTGCGGCTCCCACCGGAGCCGTGTCCCTGTCCCCGGGTGCCCTGCAGAACTGCCTTTACTGAAGCTCCCTCTACTAGGTTATCACTGGAAATGTGTTGTTGAAAGCAGCTCAGTATGAGTCATCTCAACAAGTAAAGCCAAACTACACCAAGCGACCTTAAGAAAACCTAGTAAGCTGGATACGAATGCAAAACCCTCCACACCTTTGCAAAGAATTGGGAATCTGAACCAACTGGAAGCTTAAAACCTGTGTTAATCCTGATGAAGTTGCTACTGTGGTGTTTTGTTTTTGAACAAATATTTGTTTTTGCTAAGAAGCATTCAAAGATCTACCCAAATTTGGTGTTTCTCCATAACCCACACACTTGCAGTACTTGCTTTGGATGTTATTATGTACACCTAAGATACTTGAATCCTCAAGTTTAATCATTAATAATTTCAGTTTTTAAATGTGCTTCTTCATTTCAGAGCTATTTTAAATTGAGACATGAATACAGAGAAGCAAATGAACACTAGACCCAAACATGGACGTTTGCCCTGCGCATCGCATTTGTATTCAAGGCCCCGAAGCTTATTTCAATTACATAAATTAAGCACTTTCAACCTAAACAGTGACATTGTCTCCAAATAGAGAGAAGTGACATGACTTGAAGCACAAAGCAAAAAAAAGGTTGCAAAAGTTTCTGTTAGAAAGGAAAGGCGTGCTTTGAAGCTCGGCCTGTGCTAGCACCTCAACAGAAACCAGAGCAGGATGCATTAGCTTTACGTTGAGCCACCAGCCTTGCACAGCAGGTAAATCGCTGCCAAGCGAGCTGTGAAGCTTCTCCAAGCTCTGTAAGCCTCTCAAGCCAGACACACAGCCAATACCATCCAACGGTTGTCAATATTAAAAAAATAAATTTATATTCTACAGAGCTCAAGCAGAGATCTCATGAAAGGCCAGAGCATCACAAGACAAAGTTAAATAATCACTAGGACTTCAATTTAATGCTGACAAAAAAAAAAAAAAAACTTCAAAAATCATTCAAGTGCAGGAAAGAAACACTGCTTGCAGCTACTGATGAATTAGCAATGCATCTCTGACAAGTCATATCCGTAACAAATATGACTTCACTGCAGTTTCTCGCCATGAGCTCAGAGCTAACTTAAGAGGTTTTCTTTGTCCTCTTATCTCTTCATAGAACAGGTTTGTTCCCATCTAGCTTAACTTCAGCAGAATGAAAGCAAGCCACAAAACTTCCTTTCCTGGTTTTAAGACCGAAAGATTTTAACTTCACTGGAATCGCACTTAAATACGACATTTTCACAACTTGTCTTCTGACACCAAAGTTTCCTTTTTTGGAAAAGGAAGCTGCAGATATTTTAGCGAAGGTCAGCTAATAGCTGACTAGCATTAAAACTTTCAGCTTACTCATTATGTAGGGTACATGCATAACGGAAGGAGGAAGAAGAGAAGTACTTTAAACCATTTAAATTGCAGCTGAAGTAACTCCGGGACTGCTTTCAGACTTTGCGGTGGGGTTCTCAACACAAGCAGCATACTTTGCGCAAACTAAGATGACGAGAAACTTGCACAGAGCGAAGCTGTTCATGCATACTTGGGCACGTATGCATCCGGCACCGAGGGGTTCATACCTATCCCAGAAGGTCTTTGACTCACGCAACTTGTTGAAATGGAACGCTTGGTAGAATGCGGTTGACGGATTCCTATGAGATCCAAGAATCAAACAGAGATATTGAAAACGGATATGTAATTAAAATATCAACTCTTATTCTACCTACCTTACCATTAGCTATCCAAACGGGCTAGATTTCTGCCCCAAAGCATACAGACTCCACAGAACTGCTTAGGAAGAGGTTAGTGACTGAAAAGCCTTACTGCTTCACTAGAGTAAACCTACAGGTTGCTGTTAAGGAGATTTTAGTTAAAAACATCCCCTTCACCCACCCCCAAAAAAGAAAAAAGGAAAAAAAAAAATCCCCAAGCAAAACCACCCCAAACACCCTTTGGATTTTCAGGCCATTTCAAGTTACTACTGTAAAAGCTCTTAATAAAACATCTCATAAGGTGCTGACAGTATCCTACAGATAAGTTGCATATCACTCTAATGTTACACATACCTTAACTCAAAGATATTTGTGAAATTTAAAGGAATATATACGAAAGGCGTATCTTTACAAGTGTCCTCACAGAGAGCCACAGAGCGCGGCGCCAGAACGCGCCCCATGTACACCAGGAACGGCTTGATCAGTCCTGGAGCTTGTCTTTATGTTGGCCTCACTGTACTGACCCTTGCAGAGGCTGCAGCACTTAACTGAGCAACCTCTAGAAAAGCCAGCGCTAGCTACAACCCCTTTCAAAACAGTTCAAGTCAAAGTTCACACCAATAACAGAAGCACATCTGTCCACCTCTTTTCTAAGCACATAACAGGAGTACCTCTTACAGAGAAAAAAAGATCCAAAAGTAATTATTGTTCCAATGCAACATTTATATTATTTGAGCTGTATCAAGAGAACATTTTTACTCCATAACTGCATTTTAGCACAATGGTAATTGTTCGGGGAGGAAAGGCCTTTACAGGAAGAGCTGTCTGACCAGAAACAGTAAAAAGGCAAACCCACATCAGAGGCCGCACCAGCAGCGCCCAACGCGCAGGTCGGAACTCTTCCCTCCGAGGGCTCCAAGGCAGCTATTTTTAACGGCACTGAAGAGCAGACGGGCTGGAGGGTTTCTCAGGGCTCCTGCGCGGTTTGCCCAACGCCTGGGAGCGCCGCATGCGGGCACAGCCACGGGCACAGCCCCAGGCACGGGCCAAGGGCTGGCCAGGAGGGCAGCACGGAGCCCAGTTCGCGCCCACCCTCCTGCACAAGCAGCCCGTTCTGCTCCCTTCCGTTTGCGGCTCGCAAGCCTCAACATCATCTGCAGCACCAGGTTTCTCAGAACAGTTTCGATACTACAGAGCTCAGCCTAGATTCAGAGGAGGAAAGCGGCACCAACTCTCCGAACACCCAAGGTATCGACCATCCCTTCAGAGGGGAAGCCGAAGCCACACCGAACGTCACCCCCTATCCAGCGGCATCCTCTCGCCCGCCATGAACCAGGACAAACACATGCCAAGTAAAAACTGTATTCCAGAGAGCCCGGCTTCTCGAGAAGCCATGCCTATGGAGGCAGGTTACGGATAAATACTGCTGAGTTTATGTAATGATTCTGGCCTTGGAAAAACCAAGTGTCAGCTCTGTGCTCAGAGACAGGCTACTGAGCAGACTTCACTAGCTAACTTTGAAGGAGGAACGGGAGCTCATTATATAACAGAAGATGCTTCAGTCTTCAACTTTTCAATCAGCAACTAAAGGCAAAAGCTCCAGCAAGAATAAGAGAAGAAACACCTAAACAATACCTTTTATTCCCCAGGGTAACAGAATCAGAAATTCACACTAAAACACCTCAGACACGTCTCTAACCACAGTAGCACTGTATTATTTTCATTAACTTTGAGGACTGGGAAGATCCAAAAAGGCCAAAGTCCCCATCTTTGAAGTGGACCATGAGAATTCGGATAGCCCAGGTATAACACACCAGAGGAAAGCCAAAGCTAAGCAGCACCTGCTCGCTGCCTACACGGCCCAGCACAGACTGCCCCTTCAGGATCTCCCTCACCCAAAAATCTCTTACAAAAAACCGTCAGGCCTTAAACAAAGGGGAAGCAAATGATGTGGCCAAGTAACTGCCATCCTGGCAGAGCTTTTAATGTCCTCTTGCACGAGTTTAATAGCAGTTGTGGGCCCACTTCGTATAAACCATGCTGCAATGTCCACTGTACGTGTGGCTCTCCAGTGGTTTGATGCAGTATGGAAGGTCACATCAAACTCGGACGAGACTGCTAGAGCAGTGGGACACAGACCATCCTTATACCTGTGTCTGCTCTGCAAGCACAGTGGGCAGCAGGAAGAATTCATCAGAGTCCTGCACGACTGGAGCAGTGCTCTGAAATAAAAAGGATGCAACTCAATAAGGACAAGCACGAAGTACCTCTGGTAGCAGTAACCAGAGTAGGGAGCTACAACTTTACAGAAGAGAATTTAAACAGTAGTTAAAAAAAACCTTGCAGAGGTGTCATTTTCACAGGATGTGCATGTATTAACCGAAATCTTGTTTTATTCGGCCCTTCTGAGCCCCTAACCTAGATTTTATGTCCAGTTTTGAAAATGACCTCTTCAAAAGGAGGGCAGCCTGCCAGAGCTCAGATAAGACCTCTAGGAGAAGTGTCAAATTACTTTTCAATAATCCGAATCATTATTAGGAAAATTAAGCATTGAAACGAGATGAAAGAGGCAGACTTCAGGTACTTCAACCTGTCGGCAAAGGAGAGGTTCTTTCATACCTGCTAGGTACCGCACAAGCATTAGTGTTTTTAACTGCAGCCAGGGAAGCTTGAGCTACGCATCAGAACGGGCTCGTGCACGAAGCAGAGCAAAATGAGCTCCTCCCGCGGAGACAGAACTCCCAGCCCTGCTCATTCTAGAAGAGACCAAGGAGCCGCCTCTGCAGCCGAGCCGGGCCGCACGCGGCTCCGAGCTCGCGGCGCTCCCGAGCCCGGACGCGGAGCCCAGACCCACCACCGCACCCTGCTACCAGAGCGGCGCCCTCCCTGCGCACGGGAGACGAGGACGGGTGCCTCTACCTCCCTCACCAAGCTCCTCAAAGAGGGGTTTAAGGAGGAAAGTTCTGCTCTGACTAGAGGTCTCCAGGCATGAACTGGAGGGGACTGTCCCAAGGGCAGAGCAGGAAAGTCTGGCAGAGCCATTTCACCCGTCATCTGCTTGCCCCAAGGGGCTGTCAGCAGCTCTCCCCTCTCCCAGTCGGACAAGGGTCCCAGTGTCAGTTTTGGAGACACTTTTTCCAGTTTAAGGCATCTACAGAAGAGACTGAAGCTACTGTTACAAAAAAGCAACATGATCACCTGCCCTTGGTTTAGGGTACACAAAGCCTTGCATCAATAAGAGAGGGACAGCTTGCCTTAAGATAGACGCCAAGGGCTGCTGCTACTTCAAGCCAGCGCAACACAGAAAACCTCTTCTCCTGCAAGTATACAACACACATGCTACTGCCATGGAAAAAGTTCTTTTCTCTTTACAAAGGTAGCACCACAAATCACTTGCTTGCGACCTATCAAGACAGGAGGCAGCAACACCTGCTGCTGCAGGACGAGATCATCTCGTCCCACAAAACACTTCCTCCTACATCAGGTGACTTATTCAGAGGAAGTCAGCCATTAGTCACCACTAAAGTATCAGGTATCTCTATATTAATGCAAGCCTAATTTTATTTAGGCAGGAAAACACATATGCTCTCAGAACTAAGTTTTAATAATTATTCAAAGAAAGTCTGTCAGTTTTGGCTACATTAACATAACCAAAAATGAACTACTCAACAGCTATGTTCAAGTATCCATTATTATTATTTTTTATAAATAGGACATCCACAACATGAACTTAAGTCACAGTATACTCTATATAGGCTAATTTATGGTTATGAAAGTTTTACTAAGTCAGTATTTTCACTGTCTACACAGAAGGTAAATCAGAAAAGAAACTTCTCACTTACCTGACCTCCTCCCTTGCAGAAGGACCAGCTATCAACCTGCTGCTGTTGCCTTCCCTTGTTTATGCTTCATTTGCAGAACACCAGAATTGACAATCAGGGCAGATTCGGCCCAACTGTATCCCCAAAGAACTTGGAAATTAGAAACAACTTAAAACAAAACCCAAACCACCCCTACACAAGCTGAAAGAAAGCAGGTTCTTTTCTGCACACAAGTCTTAAGACATGAGGAGTGATATAATTATGTTTATGTATGAAACAACACATCTTATTAGACTGCAAAAAAGGCACTGTATGCAAGACCCTCTTGCCTTCCACTTCCTACAAATGACCTTAAGGATCACACACAGATTTCTTGGTATCTGTTGATAGTATTGGCAGAAACTCAATCCATCTCTCTTTATGTAAGACAGAGCATCTGATTTATGAAATCTCACAATGTTTTAGTGTATTACGAAAAAGCTTTAAAGACATTTTACATTATACAAAGAAAACGTGGTAGTTACGACACCAAGTACTATTTAGCCTGTGTTCTGAAGCCTTTCCCCAAGAACTTTTAGAGTTTTAGCCCCAGAAGAACACTCTCTTTTCGAGGAAGCGTTTCGATACTGCTTCTAAGCAGCAAGATCCTAAACAGCAAGATCCTAAAAGCGATCCATTGATGAGTGAGGACAGGAAAACATCCTCCCAACTAAAATCTACAGGGCCACTGAAAACGAAGCCTCAGCATCGTTGGCAAGTGAGCCAATAAGTAAAGTCTGTCTCGGCGCTGTGTTCACTCTGCAAGGAGAGCGCTGCAGATCGGCTGCAAGTAGATACCCAGCCAAAAGACCCTGCAGCTTTCCGATTTCAACAGTTGCTATTCAAAACTCTCGAGGCCAAAGTCTCTCAGATCCCAGACCCCAGAAGTCCTATATATAGCAGCTAATCCTATAATCACGACAGCTTTAAGGTAGTTTAAGACTTGCCAGTGATCTTTTCCATTCTCTGCGTTGTGCCTTGGTGCTGGCGTGGGGTGGGTTTCGCACTCCTGGCTCGCTGCTGCCCACCCAAGTTTTAATTGTTTCTTACATTATAATTCTGCAGACCGAGTAAGAAGTGGTTCGCGTGATCTTTTCCTCCAAATTAAAGACTCAAGTCACTAGCACAACAAATCTTACACCTATCTTCTTGCTGAGTGAAGTTATCCTTCCGTTCTCAGAGGAAGGACGGACGATGGAGCTCGGGAATTAGGACACCAGCAGGAACTTGGAGAGCCCGCTGCTCTGAGCGCCAGGAGGAGGTCCCGGCGCTCGGATCCGGCTCTGCTCCGCACCCTCCCCAGAACCAGCCCGGGGCTTGGACCCTAGAAACCCCCTAAACCCCACGGCAATAGAGAAAGTCTCTACTTGAAACTCGCTGGGCGCCGCTGCTCCAAGAAGCCGTTGTAAAAACTACAGGGGCAGGAGTGCCTGTTGGAACCATCCATGTGCACACCAAAAATATGTATATATTAAAAAACAAAACAGCAACAAAAAACACATACACATTCCAAACAAGCCAAACCAACCAACCCTAAATTTCTGAAATAAAAGGATCCACGTTTGCTAATTGTATATAGAAAAAAACAAAGTAGAAGGGTCAAATGCATTAAAAAAAATCAATTTTTACATTTGCTCAACTCAACTGGTAAAGAAAGAGGCATTTATTAACATGCATGAACTTGTTATTGCAGCAGATTAGGCCCCTGCTGCCTGCACTGCCCACAAAGCCAGATTTCATCAAACCTCCGGGTGAAGGGAAAACTGCCTGTGATTACTGGTGAAAGCAGCACTGCAGAGCCCACCAGCTCATCTGAGAGTATCCATTTTCACAGAGCCTGGCCCCAAAACTGAGATTTCCCCCTGCCAGGACTAAGCTACAGGACAGGAGTTTCAGCTATTTCAGTTGTTAGATATTCAACTAGTTCTTGGTTTTTGCAACTCCCTCTCCCGTTATTTTTTTTCCTCCCCAAGATTTGTGGTGAGGGAAAAAAAAGACAGAAGAAAACATTGAAACAGAGGTGGCCAAATCCTAGCAGTTATTGGGGATTGGCCAAAAAAGCATCTCTTGGCTTTTGAAGATACCATGTACTGCATAATTATTCCACAGTACATGGCAAGCATATTTGCTCTTCTACAACTCGAAAGTTTTTACAACCCTGAGCTTTATGCAAGTTTGCAGTCTGCTGGAGCTGAAGCTGGGTAACTAAAGCACTGTCAGTTTGACAGCTTACTTGGCCTCTATTGGGAATATTAAAACAAACAGCGTTAGTAGGGCTGACGAAGGCGCTCACAGAGCTGGCTCCCAGCGAGCCGTTCTGCTTGAACCCCCTTCCCAGGGGATGTTCCCTCCAGGCCCGCACGCGCAGCTGGAGCAGCTGCCAGACAAGCGGGTGCCTTCGGGCCCTCGTCTCGGGGTCTCCTCCCGCGAGCCGGGGCGGACGGTGCAGGCCCCGTTTCGTGCCCTGTCCCCGCTCAGCGGCGTCCCCACGCGTGCAGCTCCAAGGGCCCCGCTCGCCCAGCACAGACACCCCTTCAGGAGGGGCACACGAGCCTCCTGGAGCACTTCACTGCTCAGGACAGGACTGAAGGCCAGCCGTCCAACCGTCTGTCATGGGGCGGAAAGGACGAGCAGCAGGAAACACGGGCAGTGGAGGCAGAGCGGCTCCGAGCGCGCCGCGCCGAGGGACGGACGCGGCCCCCGTGGCCCCGCGCAGCCGCCACGCGCCGTCCCCGCACGTTGTCAGCCGGGGCGGCAGGGACTCCTGCGGCTGGGCTGTCCACACCTGCCTGCCGGAGCCAGCACAGCCGGCCTGCCCTGCGGGAATTCCCAGGGAAGCTGCTTACGGAAGCTCTGCTGACCCAGAGCACGCAGCAGGCAGATACTCAAAAATCCAGTATCATATCAAGGAACAATTCCTTTTTTTCTTTGTAAACTGTAGCATGACCCGATGCTATAGAAGATTACCAGCACTTCTTACAGGACTGTTCCTCAGCATGCGCAGCCCGAGAAAAGCTCCACATCGGTTAGTTTGAATACAGTTACCTATATCCTCCAGTCATTTATAGCCTGCCCCAAAACCCAAAATGCTTGAACATCACCTTCTAAGAACTTTTAAAAAAGCTTCCATTAAACATATGCTGTTATTTCTATCATATGAGACAGCATTCAGAGGAAAAAAGCTGACTAGGGAATACTTGTACTCTTATATAGAAGAGCAGGGGGAGGAAAAAAAAGAAAAACAACCACTCTTCCAGCAGCAGACCAGAATAGTTAGAAGTACACAGCACAGAGAGCTGCTTGTTTGAGAGCTAGAACACTCCAGGCTTTAAGAGAAATTCAACTATTTCACCCTGCAAATTTTGCAAGTATCCCCCTACCCGCCCTTTTAACAACTGTCTCATTCACCACTCCTGCAACACGAATTCTCAGACGGCATCACCTCCTCCTCAGCACAGCCTTCAAATGTCCAAACTGGGGCAGACAGCTGCCAAACCAGCCACTTGCACTATTTTTTTCTGACTGATCAGGTATCTTTAATGCTTGGTAAGTGACTACATGAGAGAATAAGTTTTTCATAATCTCAACATTGGTGTAAGACTCATGTTACTTTACGTAATTTTTATTTTAGGAAGTATAGCAAAACCAGAGTAAAACTAAATGAAGCTTTTGTGTGCACTAAGTTTCACTTGATTATCAGCAGCTGTAATGCTCACCTAAGAAGTTCTATCTCAACTCCTTTTCAAGCGCATTTCTGGACAAACGTAGTAACATTAACCAAGCTGAAGGCCCTCAGGATTTGAGGAGTCTGCCCGTGTTTCATTCTCTTCTGCTTCTACAAACACTCAAGCAGAACCCGTCAGTTCTGAGAGCGGAAAACCTGCAGCTCTGCAACCGTGAGAGCTGACAGTTTAACAAGCTTTAGAATAATGTGAAAAAAAAGGGACAGTACTGACTAATAATGCAATTCAAGCACTGCTTATTTGCATATATTTGCATAACCCTTTCATTTTTTAGGGGTACAAAATATGCATCCTGAGGATAAAGAGCTGTTATCAAGCTGTATTAATGCCAATGCCCAGTCCTGCTCTTATACGGGGAGCCCCAAAACTCCAACGTGCCAGCCACGCTCCAGCAGCAGCCACTCGTGCGCCGCACAAGCGGGCGCCCCGGCTCACAACCGGGGCCGGCACCGGCCGCCCCGGCGCTCAGCGGCCACGGGCGCTGCCATTCACCCGCGCTGCCGGAACACGGCCCGCGCGGCTCCGGCTGCCCAGGTAGCTCTGCAATATCATCTATGCCCCTTTCCCAACACGCCTGGTAGTATTTTGCCCCTAAGGCTGCCAAACATGCAGGATACTTGAACAAGCTTTCTCAGTAACATTCTTCTATGACTTCCCTCTGCCCCCAATCCAAATCCCCCCAGACCCTAAATAAAAGTATAAGTTAGTTCGACTATTACACTTGTCAGCTACGAACTTCTGTATATACAGGGGTGAAGGTGAATGCAGAAGCAACACACTCATCTTGAGATCATCTCTTGGGTATTCTGGCTTTCCTTCACCCAAAATAATACACACTGCTGTAAGAGCAGCGAAACAACAGTCAGGGCCATTCCCAATCCACTTCCACACACCCGCTTTCACTGAATCTGTCCAAGATGCAAGGAAATTCAAAGCGGATTGCAATGCTCCCTCCTGCCTCCGCAACTGTACCATTTCCTCCATTCGTGAATACTGTTGCAATTTATTCTGCTCACAGCCACATTTGGAGAGGAAGAGGAAATAAAACTATTTGTTATGCTGTAGATATACCTTATAACTTGCGCAAGACGTGTGTTTGTAGGAACTTAGTAATTTAGATGCTTAAGCTGAAGAAGTCAGTTTTCCTCAAAAAAAAAAAAAAAAAAAAAGTTGAGACATGCCAAAGGCTTCTTTATTTCTCTGGACTCCCTAATTCCCCTTTGCCCTCACTATGAAATTCTGAGAGCAAGTGATTCTTCATTATTCATCAGATCAACAGCAGTTTTACAGCAGTAGTAGAGCAGTTTTATTTAGGCTCCTATAAGAGTTCTCTCAACTAACAGGATAGGAAATTAAAGGTTACTGGGCAATGTCTTGGGCAAATAAGCCCTATGTTTGTAACAGGCTATAGCCTTATAACTCCACATACAGCTATTTTAGATACAGGCTAATCTAAAATAGCAGTCTGTATGACTGCAATAACACAAATAAGTTTCCTCCCTCCCCAGATAAGATGAGAACATAATTTTAATATGAGAAGTTGCTGGCTTGCATTCAGTGCAGCTCTCATACTCTGCTTTCAAAGAATTCCCATCCTAAACCCTTTTACCTTTAAAGTAGTTCCTCTTCAAAGTAAAAAATGGTGATATAGTTAAAAAAACAGAATATTTAAACCTATACATCATTCCTCGAATATTTTTAAAAGAGAATGGCTATACAAGTTTGTCGAGTCTTGTCAAACCTCAGTTAGGCACAAATGCTTAAGTACAGTAGGCAGTACCAGAAGGAACATAAATATCTGCCTACAAATTGGCTACTCCTTCCTTAGTATAGTTTGAATATTACACATTAAGATGAAAAAAGACAGACAAGGTTTTCTACAACTTTTCCTGTGATCAAAGTACACCTCTCCTCAGAGAGAAGTGTTAACTTCCTGAGCCTGAAGCAGCGAGAGTGACTCATGATGTGCGAGCTCCCTTTGTGCCCTGTTAGTTTGATCAGTGTCCACTCTCTGCTTATTAATGACACCTGAAAGTCTTCATTAACCATCTCACCACTGATTTCAGTAGATTAAGCAGCTGAGAATAAGTCCACGGGAGTAGTGGTATAATTTAAACAGCTGCAAAGAAAGAAACAGGAAGAAAAACAGAAGACAAGTAAGAGTTAAAACTGAAGCCTTTTCACTGAGTAACAGCAAATAAAGTGGTAAAACAGCATTGACCAAGATGCTAGGGTATCTCCTCCTTTCTCTCTCTGAAGCCAGTGGAAGTCAGGCTATTACTAGCAAGCATAAACATTTACCACGTGCATGTACTGCACTGCCTATGTAAAGCGAGCCGTTACCGGTGACCCGCAGCACTGCCAGAGCAAGCTATTCCAAACCTGGCACAATTGTTTGCACAGGAGTTCATGCTAGTGTGGAAAAAGTCATGCAAATCCCCTAGGTTTTGTCTGAAACTGTGCTGAGAAGCAGTACGGCAAATCCAACCTACCAACCCCTCCAAACCATCTCAGAGCACAGCTCTGAGCAAGACCCCCAGGGAGCCCTCCAGCCACGAGCAGGGATATCCAGAACACTCCTCCTTTCCAGACCCCCAGCCCAAGCCGGTCTCTTCTGCTGGCACAGCGGGATGCAGGCGGCTCAGTGCAGGACACTGCCGGCTGCAAGTGCCACAATCAGGGCACCAGCAACCCCAGGAACCCACCTGCTCTGCCAGCGTTTCTCATAAGGAAGCATAGGCAGAAAGTTAACATCTTCCTAGTTTGTACAAAACATCTCTCTACCCTTCTGATGCGTTACAAGAACAGTAGTACTATGCACTGGGGTTGTGAAAAGAAAGCAAAGGTTGTCCTCATTTCTAACAACGTAGAGTTTTCCATAAAAAAAAAAAAAAAGAAAAAAAAAAGTGACTGCAGGAATCGCCTGGATCCTGCGGTCCTCACTGCAGTGGAGATAGGAGCCTGCACAGCTAGGCTCGCACAGAGCCGCCTGCTGCAGCGGGAACCCCGCTCCCCGAGGAGCCAGCGGCGGGAGGCACCGGCACACGAGGCAGGGAGCACCCCGGATCAGCCTCCAGGACACGGAGGGAGCCTCCGGCACAGCACGCAGCTCCTCGCGCCGCGTGCCGCCGCAGCTGCTCAGGAGGGCAGCTCTAACCACCAGGTAGTTCCTCTGAACAGCCTAACGTGGGAAGCAAAAGCCGACCCTGAATTTAAAGCCCATCCCTAATTTTTACTCATGGTTCTCACAGCAAATCTTCTGTAAAAACTTCACTGGAAATAAACAACATGAGGATAATGCTACCACAGGTCTCAAGTTCATAGACAAAACAGCTACTCTAACTTTAAAAAGTCATTATTCAGAGGCAGACCATCCGGGATTACCTCACTGCCATGCGAGTTGCAAGTTAGCAACTTGCACTTTAGAGTAAGTGGGACGAGTTTTTCCCTTGTTGTTACATAAAGCTAGTGATTCATTTGCTACAGATGATCATGTCTGTTACAATGATTTATAGGAATATTAAGTACTATAAGCTATGCAAAAGGAATGTATGTCCTCAGAATGACTTAAAAATGAATAAGATATTTCCTGATAACTATAACAAGCTATGAGAAAAAGAAGTCACTAGTTTGAAGTCGAGCCTTATTTGCACTAAGACACATTTGCCAGCTGGATCAGCAATCCTCTTAAGGTAGGCAGAAGTGCAGGAGTATTTTTAACAGTATAACTTTCTTTCACGTTCTTTACTGTTCTATTTTTAAATCAGAGTTAGCGAAACTGTCTACAACTTGGGCTTTGTTTACATAAAGGTATAAGCAGAATTACTATCTCAAACAGTGCTAGTTAGAGCTTCAGAAAACACAAAGCCTGCATAAGTGCAGACTTTTTTTTTTTTAAAAAAAAAAAAAAAAAAAATTATTTAAGGGCAACCTGAGTTACCTCCTCCATCATCCGCACCCTAAACGCCACACATGCAGCAAGACTCCCAAAAGGCATCCTAAGCAAACCTGAGTTATCTTAGAGTCTGATATTCTTCCAGGGTGACAGAAGGATCATAGGAAAATTCAGCAAGCTAGGCTTTTTCATAATAGTGTTATTTGTATTATTAAAAATAGGAGCAAGTATAACCCACATGCATTTTGTTCCTCCAGTAATCAAACATTAGTAACATTAACACTCAAACGTAACTTTCTTTGAAAGTCTTCCCTCAAAGAAGAGGATGAAGAGCAGTTTTAGCCATCGTGCCACCCTGCAGAGCAGGCAAATAGGCCTGGACAAGAAGCCCCTCTCTCATGTTTCCTCTCTCAGGCCATCTGATGGCCTGTCCCTACTGAAATCCTTATTAAAAGGAATGGTTCCATAACATCCTTCTCTACAGGAGACTTACTTTGAGACTGTATTTTCCACTTCTACATATTTTCCCCAAGTAAGCAGAGCAAGCAGCACAGTCTTGCTCAATTTAAAAAGGTTGTCACCTGTAGTTTATTGTATTAGCACATTCAAATTCACATCTAGGTTGCAGGTATTTTCCTTATTGATTGATTGATATTTCAAAGCGCAAGGCTGATGGCAGGATAAAAGTCAAGTATCAGAGCTAGAAATCTGCAAGCTTTCCGAGGCACCTCGCCCAACAGCCCCGAGCAGCACTGTGTTTTCACTACCAACACTGCAGTCTACCAGTGCTGACAAACCCATGTCATGCCCATGTCCAGGGAAAAGGAAACAACCAGCTTCCTCACGTACTGAGCCACATGCAGGAGCATAGACAGTTTTCGGCTAGTTTGCACATGGAAGAGGTTACTTACAGCTTTCTGGGTACTTCCTGCCCTGTTTTCAGGAGCAGATTACCACACACTCAGATGGAGAAGAATCAGTACTGTTCACTGCTTGCCTGTGCACTCACCATGCTCTGTACTCTTAAAAGCACACATATAAACAAACAAAAACCCACATAGAAGCCCAGGGATATTTTGGTAAGAGGCTTTTTAAAAATACGATCTACTAAAAAACACCTGACCATAACCTAAAGCTTTTTTGATTGTTTGTTCTTTCAGAAATAGAGTTTGAAATAGTTCATACCTGTCTTCATCACCATCAACAGGAATAGATATGCCAAAGACAGAGCTGGCAAGACTGTTCATGGGAGTACTCGTAGGTAACTGAAGAGGATTTGTTAGAGTGTCTGGAACGGGAGGCTTCACAAGAGGCTTATTTTCAGCTATAACAGCAAGTGGTGGCTGAGGTAGGGGTTCCGACTTTCTTCTAGTCTCGTCGATCTGGCCCACTAAGGACTGGGTCTGGAACTGTCCGAGGCTCGAGTGCGGCAGGGCCGCCGCTCCGGCGGGCGCGCCCTGCATCAGCGAGTGCCCCCCGTGCTGCGGCGGGACCGCGCCGGAGCTCCTGCCCACGGCCGCGTGGCTGCCCAGCTGCGACGGCGCCGCCGCAGCGGGGACATTTGGCATAGTAACAGAAGTGGTGGACACGCTAGGCACACTAGTACCGGGCACGGCTACAGGCACGCTCTGCACCCCAGAAACCATGCTGTGGGGAGCACCGGGCATCCCGGACACCTGACTGCTGCCGCCTATTTGATGCTGAGTCACAGGTTTCTGCTGCACGACGCCTGCATGCGCGATGCCTTGCTGCACCACTGCCCCGGGCTGCGCGAGGGCAGCCGGGCTGGGCTGTGCCGGGCCACTCTGCATCACCGCCGACCCCTGCCCCACCGCTTCGCCGGCCTGTGCCGACACCCCCATCACGGGGGCTCCCACGGGCGAGGGATTCTGCCCCGTCACCTGGCCCACGGACAGGCTGGAGGCCACAGTACTCGGGATGGAGCCCGCAGCAGCTTGCTGAATTGCTCCTGGAGGCTGCATAATTGTCACGTGCTGCATGTACTCGCCCGGACCAGAAGGCTGCGTCGGCAGTAGATGCACCGGTGGAATTTGGGGCTGAGAATAAGTAAATTGCTGAGGCTGAGTCACGGGTGCGGCTCCTTGCTGCACCTGCTGCGGGGCGGCGGGCAGGCCGGGCTGGCCCATGGCCGCGCTCGGAGGCGCCACGCTCTTCCCGTTGGGCCCGGCCGGCCCCACGCTCTGCGCGTTCACCTGGGGCTGCGGCGGCACCATCATTTGCTGATTTGCTACTGGAGTCGTGGAAAACAGAGGCTGAGCAGCACTTTGAGGCATGGCCCCGCCTAGGGGCTGTTGTGGCTGCTGTTGCTGCCCAATGACAAAACTAGGTTGCTGTAGAGAGGACTGGTTCATTTTTTCTGCCTGCAGCAGCTGCGACACAGCAGCAAGCGAACTGTCAGCTATAGAATCAGGGCCGTGCACTGACACCGGCACGGTCGACACCACGACCGAGCCCCCCGTGGCGCCCAGGCCGCTGTCCCTGTCTTGGGCGGCCTGCTCAAAGGTGCTGCTGTGCCTAATGCAGTCCCCAGTCCTGCCTAGGACCCCGCCGCCATCCGAGTCCCGGTCATAGTACTCCATACACGTCCATCGCCCTCTCCTGTAAGGCTCCCCGGTGCCGTGGTCCAGCTTGATCACCCTGAAGCGCGAGCTGCACGCGGCGGCGGCCGTCTGGGCCCCGGCCCCCGCGGAGGGCAGGGCGGGCTGGGCCGGGCCGGCCGGGGCGCCGGCGGAGCTCTTGGGCACGGCCCCCCCGTTGGGGGCCGGCGGCGGGGCGGGCGCCGCGGCCGCCAGCTGCCCGTCCAGGAGGAGGTTGGGGGAGACGCTGCCGGGCGTCTCGGCCTCGCCCACATTGTTGAGCGTCTCCTCGGAGGAGCTGCGCTCGCAGGCCTCCTCGGGGCCGTAGTCGGTGGCGCGGGACACGTCGAAGATCTCGGAGGACACGTCCTCGGTGCGCGACTCATCGGGGTCGTCCAGGCTCTCGGTGTCCTCGGTGATGCTGCTGGCCACCTGCGCCGTGGTGACGCTCGTGATCTGGAAGCAGCTCTTCTTCTTGGCCGGCATCTTGGACATGGCTCCCGCGCGGGGGGGCGGCGCGGCTGTCACGGGCCCCCGGCGCCGCCGCACATCCTCCGCCTTCCTGCCGGGCTCGGCGCGCTGGGGGGCGCGGCGCGGGCTCCTCCTCTTCCTCTCGGCCCGGGACGCGGCCTCCTCCCGCCGCGGCCTCCCGCCCTCCCTCCGGCGCGCGCCCCCGCCGCGGGCGAGGCGGCCCCGGCCCCGGCCCGCCCTGCCTGCGCGCTCTACCTGGACACCAGCGCCAGGCGCATGGTGCTGG
>JASSRY010001014.1:1909694-1937112 GCA_032466555.1 Tinamus major
TGGCGGCGCCTGCGCAGTGCGCGGCCCGCCTCGCCCCCCGCCGCGCGCGCCCGTTTTTAACGGGCTCGTTCCCGGCGGGGCCGGAAGAGGCTCCTGTGGTGCAGGGGGAGGGTGCGCGTGTCCGCGAGCGCCGCCCGGTGCGGGCACGAGCCCCGGGAGCGCTGTCAGCCGGGGTGCGAGCGCCGGGGCTGCGTGCGCGCTGCTGGCGAGGGGCCGGGTACAAGGGCCGCCGCCGCGGGGCTTCTGCAGTGCCTCCCGCGGAGCGGCGCTGTGCAGGCCAGGCCAGGCCAGGCCGGCCCTGACCCGGCACTGCGGCCCTGCGCTTGCCGCTGGCTGCGCTGCTGCTGCCCGGGGAACGGCTGCCTCCCTAGCATCGGGGCAGGGCGTTTCACAAACCCACTCCTCCCTTTACTTGAATCTTCTGAGTAGTTTGTAGATTAAGCTTTTTCCTGGTGAGATTCCCCATTCTAAGCTCAGAACATGAGTCTACTCCTAGTTCCTTCACTTAAAACAAGGGTTTTTGCCTGGTCCCTTGTAGCTGCACATGTTGTGATTTTCAGCTTGAACTGGTGTTTTTTACAGAGCAATGAGTAGAACTGTAAGCAGAAATGCCAATGAGGTATCAGTAATACAAGTGGCAGCGCTAACTCCAGAGTTTTCCTGTGATCTCATTTTTATTGTTTCCACAGACACCCTGTACTGATGGTTGATAGGCAGGTGGCAAGGAGCCTCCCTGCGCTGTGAAGATGTGTCCTTGTTCTGCCGTGTAAGGATCTTCTGAGTCTGTCCCATTTCCTGCCCCACTGCCATCCAGGTTCTCCTCTACGATACTCTGGTCCAGTGACAAGCAGCCGTTCCTTGCCCTTCATCATGAGCACGCTCCTGCTGTCCATGTAAGGACACAAAGTACTTAATGGATCAGGCCCAAAATACAGAAAATACCCACCACTAGCTTCCCTTCAGTCAAGGTTCCTGTTAAATAGAACCCCTCCGTTGGATTCCTTTTGCAATTTTGTGCAGCAGTCCATCATTTCTGTATCTGTCTTCAGTAATATGTCCCACTATGGTGTCATGCCAAATGCTTCTGGAACTGCCACAGAGGTTAAGCTACTACATTAACAATGCAAAATATCATTTATATTAGGAAAGAGTTGTGATTTAATCAGGCCTGTGCTACCTACCTTGGTAAATTTATCTGTTAAAATCAGGCACACAGGTAAGATGAATCTTTGCTAAATGTCATTTCCTTTTTTTTTTTAGGTGGAAATTTTTGTCAGCCCTAATTTCTGAAAACTAATGGCAGAGATATTCAGGTATATTCATGTTATTAATGTCTTCACTGATCATGTATTTCAAACCTTTTGCATAACCGTAAATACCATCCTTGAACTTTCTCTTGATCTTCATTATCTTGTCACACCATCTTGTTCCTTTTTAAAGAGGAAAGGATTGTGCTGATGATCACCCAAGTCTCCGCTTTTCTGAGCATCATCCTAATTTCCAGCAGATTATATAATTCGGTGGGAATCTGGCAGTGTCATTTGACCAAATAGGAAAGATAACCAGTGGGGTTTTCTCCGTTAGCCTCAGGTCACCATCCCACAAGGTGTGCCCTGGCAAGTGGTAAACCTTCACTTTCCTAGGTTAATACACAAATTGCAATCTTAAAAGTTAGCATTTCACAGTCTATGTCTAATTCATGACTAATATCTACAAGAAACTGAACTTTAGGCTTGGACATGAGGTATTAAGCTTGCCGTTAGTCCAGGAATAACTCCTTGTCCTGCAAGTCAACCTGGTGTAATTTGCAGAGGGAATGGAACTCTGAGCAGGGAAGGCAAAGGTTCTTGATAAGTTTCATTTTGAAAAGCAGCAATTTGAAATGTGTGCTGTGCGTGGATATGTTTCATATCCTTCAAATTAGTCACAGCAAAGGTGGATTAAACAGCTAAGGGTGAGTTGAAGTTGTATAATAATGCAGTACATGACTCTACTGTTTGTGTTGCACATTCCAGTGAAGTCAGCACTTGTGTTCTTTTTTTTCCAGGTTAGCGTGAAAGCTGTAGAGAGGCATTAACGACTGGAGATGATCAAAGTAATCTGGGCTAACTGGCTGGTTTTTGATTCAAATGTAGATGTTGATATAACAGATCCTAAGACAGAGAGTTTTTCAGTTTTCAAGTGAAATAGGCTTATAGTGTCTTCGTGTCGCAGCTGACGTGTATATGTGGCTCATCAAGTATCCCCTTTTTCTGGATGCTATCTGGCATGGATGATGATGGAGAAAATTTCATAAGGGCAAGTAATCGCCAGTCATGGGATATAGTAAAGACCCGATTTAATTTGTGTGTGTGTATATATATATATATATATAAATTCATTTTTATAATTTTTAAATTGAAAGCATTTGGACATTTTCTAAGAACATGAGAGTGAGTCTACCCCATAGATCCTTTTTAATCAATAAGGCAGTTTGTGGAGAACTGTTTGCCATGAGCAAAGGTGACAGTCTCCCCAAAATTATAATATTTAATATTTTATTAATTTTAATGTTTTAGTATTTTATATTTTAAATAAACAGTAACACCAGGCAATTACAAGGAATCTTACTAACCGACCATTGTATGTGTGGTATTTTGTATCAGTAACACCTGAAAGCAAAATCTTCCTCGAGAAGCGACATTCTGCAAACGTGCATGAGAGGCCTTAAAATCAAAGGCAGAAGTTGTTGTGCTTGACCTACCCCTGCAGGTCGTCTTTCAGAATGGGTAGAGGGAGGAGGCTGATACAGAATTAGCAGGATGGAGTTTATGCTCCTAATTATTCAGGTATGTGTATATACTTCTACCATATAGGGTAACATTTTTAAACAGTAAGTGTTACATAGGTTACTACTAGACTGCTAAGCTTTCAGAAGAGTTTTTTCTAATAGTGCGATATTCCAAAGTAGAAAGTAATTTTTCCTCATTTTTAGGCAACTAGTGTATTATACTTAATGTATATTCTTAATGTATGAAAATACTCGTTTTTAGAATACAGGAGTCTTCTGACTTAGGTAAGTGTGAAATGTAAAATAGCAAAAATGCAATTAGTTTGTGACTGTTGTTCAGAATAAATTAACACTTGCCATTGTAAAATTCTAAGTCCCAGATTGAAATAGTCAGTTAATAAACACTCCATTCATGAACTGTGCATCTATGAATATTTTAATGTAACCTAAAATGTAATGAGCAACTTCCAAACAAGCTCTTTCTTGTAAATAAATATTCATCAACCTTTTGTTTTTTCTGACATTTAGTATGGCCTAGTAAAGGAGAAAGGAAAATTAATAAAAGGTAAAAATAGGGAAAGGAACAAGAATGAACAAGATAAACTGATTCATTAACAAAATAGAAAGGTTTTGAAAAGTCAAGTATAAAAATGGCTACAGCCCATGGCCAGGTTGGGCAAGATACACACAAATAATCCACACAATGGCCTTGGCAGCGTGGCACCGATAATATTTTTTTTGCAAGGTTCAGTTAAGGCTGAACAATGTCCCAGTATGTTAGGCACAAACATATTTTTATTATGTGTCAAACAGGCATGTATTCCTTTTCTGTCTTTAAGAAAAACATCTGCTACTGCTGTTTAAAGGAGATTTCCGTATTACTCTTCTTTGAGAGACTGTGTGTCAAATGTGTGGGACTCAAACGATTTGTGAGTGCGTGTCTGTGCGAACGTTCATGTTTTATGTGGGATGTGCACTTGTGGTTCTGGAACTTCAGGGGAATTTTTACATTTTGGAATTCAGGGATGGGGCAGCTGTCATTGAATAGGCCTTTTACAAAATTTCTCAGCCTCAGGAGAGAGAGAGAGCACAAAAGTCTCTCACAGATGACAAGACAAGAAAGCATAAGAGAGTCAAACATGGGTCCCATGCGGGCGTCCAGTGAAAATGATACTAAACTTTTCCGTTTATTTGTTTGTATGATTTTAAATGGCAAAAAATGGCCCTTCCTGACTGTATGGGAAATCTCTATATACAGACAGTGATAAAAGCTATATATTAAGAAAAACCTAAGACAGAATTTACAGACATACAAGCACAGTCCTGTCCATATAGATATATATACGGTGACTGTGAAGATGTGTGTTTATATGTGTACATGGAAATTTATAACTTTAAAGATCTCTAATGATAATAGAAATACAATGCTTTTTTAAAAAAAGGGAGTCAGACTATTTATTCATGTATACCGTTCTAATTCCTTAGCTTTTAATAACATGAAGCAATTCCTGTTGAAGATTCCTGTGGAAAAGCAGTATGATCTTACGTATAGGGCAGTGACCCAAGAGCCGGTAATCTATCCAAAATGCAGTTTTCATGGAAGTCAGCAGGAAAAGTTCCCAAGGACCAGTGTTTAACCTCAGTTTTATACCTAGCTTGGTACTTATTGCAGTGTGACCTTATACGAATCGTTCTTCCTCTGTGTATCCTTGTTTCATCTCACACTTGTTACTCTGGTCTATGAAGACAGAGGAGTCCTGCTCAGGGCTCTGCCTTCTTGCTGTGCTGAGCACTGGCACCTCCGTTTTGGTCGGGCTGTGTGGTACCGTCATGCCCGTAGGGACGTACTGGCACAGTCATGGAAACACGAGAAGCCATTCATTTAACGTGAGGGATTTTTTTATTTTCAAATTTGGCTAGAGTATGAGAAATTACTACAGCTCAAACTCCCAAATATGTGGCTTTAAGTGAAGCAGTTTGGAATTTTAAGCCTGCTATCCCTTTCAGATGAATCCTGTATCAGGATGCTGAGTTAACAGCTTAAATTTTTAAACAAACAGGAGTATTAGTAATTCCTTGCTTGTACTGTAAGCAATACATTTTCCAGTTTTGGATGCTCAAAAGTAGGACAATCATCCAAATTCCTTTTGTTTTTAAAACTCATTCAAATTACCACACACAATCTCAAGCCAGGATGACATGCAATGATAATATGAATATCAAGTTGTTTTGAATATCAAGATGCAAGACTGACTTGAAGACCTAGAAGGTGAATTCCAGGTTACAGACTGCTGCAGGGAAGAGGACATGGAAAAGGGCAAATGAGTGAGTTGAATGTCCAAGTAGGGTTTTTGCATTTATAAAGGCTGCTAACTATCTGGAGAACCAGCTAATAGTATCTGCAGCATTTAGCTTCAGGCCCTTTTTAAAGTCTCATGTGACAAAAAACATGCGCCTTTCCTTTTTCTTGACGCTAACAAAATTGTTATTTTGCTGTCTTTACAGTGTTCTTCTATGTAGAAAATAATAGGCACTAAATACAATTCCCTAACTATGAAGGAGGAGAGAGAAAAAAAAAAAAGGAATATGGTAGAAAGGTGGAAACAGCGGATGGAAGCAGTTACACGGATGGAAACATAGACTTAACTGCAGATGAAAATGTATAAATGTTAACCTGATCCTGACCTCTCTTAAGACAATGGCAGGACTTGTTAAATGTCAATGGGAGCTGTGTTTTACTTCAACAGAGATGTTAAAATCTGCCCCGAACAAGCGCACAGATAACTGGACATGACTCCAGTGCCGTTTGCTCTTTTTCATGAACGCGCACGTTCGCTTTTTGCCCCCGGTCTCCCGGCTGCACCTGCTTGTGGGTTGGTTGGGAATGGTCTGGGGCAGGTTTTTCTCTCCAGCCTGCGTTGTGCACAGCTAAGGCACTGGCTAAATAGTTCAGTTCCACAATATGGAACAGTTGCCTGAAGAGCGTTGTTTCGCTAGGGGAGTCTGAGGTTGCTGTTAATAGGGCAGGTTGTTTCCAGCTGCACGTGGGCTGCGTAAGCCCCTTTGTGCTTTTCATCTGTTTGATTTTGCTGTTCTCATTTACAGAGTTGTTCTCAACCCTGCTCTGCGCTTCATTTTGAATCATCTGTTTTTGAGGTAGAGAAGTCTATATGCAGAAGAGAAATATAAGTCAAATCTCAGTAGTAAATACAGTTTAGAATTGCAATATATTATTGATGCTGAAAAAAATATATTTTGAAGTGACTGTAAGGCAACTGGCGTGTGATGGCACTAACAGTGAAATATTACTGCAGGAACAGAACATTTAGGGAAGGCAGTATCTAATAATTGCTCTAATGGTTTCATTGAAATCCAAGACAGAATTCTATCCTTCAGGGTCTTTGTTAAGAAGCAACTATGAAATATGTAACAGCTGGCCAAGAGAGCAATTATTTCAGCACATCTCTGCCCTATACAACAAGCTCAGAGCTGTAACTTTCAAAATCTAGGAAGTTGTTTTCCTGGTAGTTTTCCTAGTCTAACCATGTGAGACTGTATTAATTTTATCTTTTATTATTATGTGAACTAATAACTTCAGCAAATTTCCTTCTCAAATTTTTAAACCGATTTTCATTGTTATTTATGGAGCAGACTTGGTTTTGGGCCATACTTTAAAAGCCATAAGGAAATAAATTGAGTTCGCATCTCTTTCTCAGTTTGCACATGGAACAGTTTGTAAGTTATAGATACTAGTTAACACACTGGAATGCCATGAAATTTAAAGACATAAAATTTCTTCAATTTGATGTATAAATAGCTTACAGCATTTTCAGCATTCCAGTCGTATGATCCAGTGGAATCCAGATCAGGTTTCATAAAACTCTGTTAAAGAGCAATGTGAAGTATTTCAGATATCTCAGATGGGGTTCAGGAGCATATTCATTCACATTTCGAACTGATAATGAGTAAAAAGATACTGAAGCTATAGTATCAACAGTGGAGAAAATCCACGTTTCTCTGATAAACTTTGTGTAACCTTTACATCTTTCTGTTTGGCAAGAATGCATATTCTGATGGAACATCTCAACAGATTATTGCTGTATTTCCTGGAACCCGGGTTATTTGTTATCCTGAACAATTCTTCTTTGAATAGTAAGTAATCACTTTGTGTATCAAAAATTACTGAGGTTTTACAAGCTATATCATTACGTCTCAGAGTTTAGAAGCAAAGATAGAGGTCAACCATTTGGGTTTGTTTTTTTTTTAATTAGGTTTGGATCTTGTCTGAGCAGAAGGGAAATGTACACAAGTTGCAAATAGCTCATCACTTTTAATAACCTAAGGCACAACTGCATATCTTGACATTAGTTAGCTTGCAGCACGGAATTCCCAAGGTGTATGTCCTTATGGAATACTTGTAGCATGGGAATAAGAGGTAGTGTGAAAGGAAACACTATTTTTAGGATGAGAAAACAGTTATAAACTAGCCAATGAAATAATTGTAACTCTACAGTAATATGCAGGTGGCCTATTTAAATGGACTTTCCAGGGAATCCTGGCTTGCTTGTTTGCTCCAGTGATGTCTGTGCTCCGCAGCTCCAGCTGCGACATCCGTGTGGTTGGAACATGTGAGAAGCCAGGTTCAAAGGTGGGTCTGTATCTGCGCCCCTCACATTTCACTTCCACACATGCAAAGCCTTTTCTTCTCCTTTCCACTTGGTGAGCACGTATTCAGGAGCAAAGATTAGAGCTAGGTAAATAAAGGTGGGTGGTGACTTGCATGTAGTTAGGTTCTGAGTAATTTTTGACAGTTCTATTGCTAACATATCATAGGGGATAATGATTAGCAAAACCTGTGCTTTCTTGGCTTTTTCCATGTAAACAAGCTACATAAAACTTGCATTCTGCGATAGCTGTGACATTTCAACAAAATCATAAATACTGGTGGATTGATGGATTATCTGATTCCCTTATCTGTATGCAAAACAAAGCCTCCATAGTATTTTTTGCTATGCTTAATTCCTGCATTTCTCATCAGGCTATGCAGGTGCTATAAAGCCTGGGACTTCGCACTTAGGGAAGCTCCCATGCTGATAGGCACTATAATGATGTGATAAATATAAATCTAAAGTTTTGGTTACATACGTTTTAGTTTTTCTGCTGTTAATTTTGTTTTAAAACTTACATAAGTAATCTCACTTAAATCAATAGAATTAATTAGGTGATTGGAATTGGGGCATTAGCAAAAATAAAAGTGTTAGAAGTAGACAAGCAATAGTTGTTTATGATGGTCTTCATTTTATATTCTTATTATTTTGTAATAGAACACTTGCCTTAGAAACTTGATTAAAAGGACAGGCACTTTTTTTTTCCTTATCATTAAGTGCAGATTGTGAAATATATTTAAAAGATAGAATAGTGGCAGAGTGATCTCAGTGAGATTTTGCAGATTTAAAAGACTTTCAGAATACTCTGTGTTAGGATTCTTTAAAACGAGAAATCAGAATATTTGAGGAAGGGAGTATTCTGAAGCTCATAAGAATAAACTGAGAAAAAGGGCACAAACTTACTTCTGGATGAAAGGAAAAATATTGCAGTACTTTAAAAAATCACTACTAGGATTTCTATAAAAATTACCTATTTCATGGCAAGCCTAATATATTATGCATTAGGAGTTTGATCAGTGGAATTGTCCCAAAGGTGTTAAACAGTGTTGAAAGTCATTTGTAATACTTTAAAAAAGCAATCATATACTGCATATTTCATTTTGAAGAGCATATTTTTTCTCAGTTGCATTATATGTTATTTCCTATGAATAAGAATTAGCTTGTGAATTTTGCAAGTCAAGAGTACAGGGTGTTTTTCTTTGATGCCTGGTAAGTCATCAGGCATCAGAAAATCACCAAAGACCATGAATTCAGAGTGGTCTCCAAGAAGAGGAGCAGTGGGAGAGATCAGGGCTTGTTTCTCCCTCTCATAGAAGGAGTGTTTTTGGGTGTTTCCTCCTCTCCCGCAGGGTCTGACTCTCCCTGGTGGTTGAACGAACCTCACAGTGTGTGAAGTGAACCAGCAGGCAGGCTGCCCGACGTCCCGTCCCGGCAGGCACGTGTCAGCGTGCGAGGAAGCGTGCGGCCCCCGAGCAGCACAACGGGGCCGTCGGCCCATCCCAACGCGCGGTGGCTGCAATGGGAACGCGGCTCGTGCCCCGCGTGCAGCCCCCGAGCAGCACAACGGGGCCGTGGGCCCATCCCAACGTGCGGTGGCTGCAATGGGAACGCGGCTCGTGCCCCGCGTGCAGCCTGCGGGCAGCATTGGGGCTGTTGGCCCATCCCAACGCGCGGTGGCTGCAATGGGAACGTGGCTCGTGCCCCGCGTGCAGCCTGCGGGCAGCGTTGGGGCCGTCGGCCCATCCCAACGCGCGATGGCTGCAATGGGAACGCGGCTCGTGCCCAGCGTGCAGCCTGCGGGGCCATCGGCCCATCCCAACGCGTGATGGCTGCAATGGGAACGCGGCTCGTGCCCCGCGTGCAGCCTGCGGGCAGCGTTGGGGCTCCCTCCCCGCTCGCTGCACTTGGGACGGGGCTGGGGAGGTCCCTTCTCCGGTGGCAGCATCGGCCCTGCAGTTCCTGGCACTGCTGCTGTTCCTGCTGTGCCTAATAATGTGAGTTATGGAGCAAAACCATGTTGCCTCTTGCCATTCCCAAAACAATAACTATGCATGGTTAGAAAATCACCTGGAAAAGCTGCAGACAGGCCTTGTGACAGGCTTTATATCAGGAACTGGATCAAAGGAAGGGCAGAGCAGCATTTCTTCTGACAGAGTATTGTCAAGAAGTATCTCATAAGAACACCTTTTTGACCTTTACACTACTGGAAATAATCCCTTAATTTGCATTTTCTGCTTCTCTATCCATTACCATTTACAATATGTTCTTCAGTAGATTAGTTATAGCACAGATGTGTATGAACTGTTAGCTGGAAAAGTAGTGACTGGCTCCCTTTAGTAGCTGGTATCAGCAAGACAGAACATAGGAACCCCTTTTCCACAGTCCTTAGTGACCATCAGCAAGCACATTGGACGAGAGGATGGAGAAAGGATTTTGTCAGAACAAATACTGTTCCCCACTAATGAGGATAGTCCTCATAGGAAAACTGTGGGTTCACTTTCAGAGCTTGTTAATACCAGGCCGTGTTATTCTGTTAGAAAAAGAAACATTTTATTTTTTTCTGCATCTTGAGTAGGAAATACATGCAGCTATTGTGTCCCCTTCCGCATATTAGGGATTTATTTAATCATGCAGTAAATGTCATGTACAGATGTTAAATCTATTTTCTATTAATAGCAACATAATTTATCTTACAGTAGTGATTGTAAGAATAAATAATTACGTGCCCAGAACACACTGGTTTCTGTTTAGCCACACTTTATTACTGATAAAATAACAGATCTCCTTCCTTTACAAAACAGAATGTTGTATTTTGCTATTTCATGACATACAAAGTCATAAAAAAACACAAATTTTATTGATACATACAAAGAAATAGTTCTGTAGTATCAACAAGTGCAGTTCTTACATGTTCTTGTAGTTAGTGATGGAGCTGGCAGTAACACTCTGACTTCCTTGTTTATGGAAGAACTTGCTGCACGGTGCAGTGCACGTCTTTTGTGACGTCTGAAAGCTGTACTGCTCTCCACTTAAAACTTGATGCGTTGAGTGATAGAAATTAACACTAGCAATCATAAATAAAATAAATGACTCAAGCCTGAAATCCTGGTTCAAGTAGCATTCCCAACGAAATCCGTATTGGAAATAGGTGTCAATGAGCACTCAGTATTTTTTAACAATACCTGTTAACATGAAAAGGCACTTTCTAAACACTTTGCACTCTTAACGTTTCTTTCTTTTCTTTCTTTTCTTTCTTTTCTTTCTTTCTTTCTTTCTTTCTTTCTGTCTGTCTGTCTGTCTGTCTGTCTGTCTGTCTTTCTGTCTTTCTGTCTTTCTGTCTTTCTTTCCCTTTCATTAAAATTCTTGTCAAGGACAGGCACCATTGACAATTTGACTTACAGCTTAGTTCCTGGCAAGGCCTGATTAAACTTGTGGAATTCTAAAAAAAAAAAAAAAAGGAAAGTCCATCTGAAATTGAGATGAATACACTGTCAAAGTGTTCAAACATAATATATGGAATAACAGACGTTGGAAGATGTTGCAAGGTAGGCAGTGGATATTGCCTTTTCTATAGTATAACACTGTCCTATTGTGTATTGGTTTTGGCAGGAGATGACACAGAGATTAAATATAACTCTGAACATTGTCTGAAGTTGCAGAATCTGAATTATTTTGACCTGTCTTTAATGCTATTCCAAATACTAAAAAAAAAGTCAGATGCATTTATATTAAAAATGAATGAAAGATGGGTTAGGAAAATAATAGAAAATAGAAAAAAATAGAGGCTAATCCCCTTCTAATTTAAGATTTTATTTCATTATTGCCGTCACAATCTTGTATGCATTCATTTGTGAGTGGGTCACTCTAAGAAAATCAGACTCTTGGCAGCTATGGCTTCATTTTCATGCTGTGTGTTATCCAATATCAAGGAAATTTGCTCTCTGAAAATATGTGGACTATTTCTTTCTAAATTAGTAAACCTTAAACTTCTATATTCACCACTTATTTTTTCCCTTTCCTCCTTCCTCTGTAAAGACAATAACAATTTGGACTCACTTAAGCACAGTTCCCTTGAGAACTAATCTAAAAGGCTCTCAGAGTTACTCTACCATTGAAAACACTTACATGGGTCAGCACAAATTTGGCCTGTATTTTTCAATTGTTTTCTTTTTCCCTTTTTATATAATATTTGCAATTAGAAAATTTTCTCTGCACTACTTAAGTAGCAGACAGACAAGGCTTGACTGCTGCATGCCGTGGCTGATGCAGGTTTCCCTGCTCGGGCAGTAGTGTTTTGTTTGCATTGGCTGACACTCACACCCTGCAGACAACTCACTTCAACAGCGTGTAGAAATGTACATTATGACTAATGCAGCTTGTAAGCAGTTTCATTGTGATCTAGCCAGTATAGGAGTTTGGGGCATTTTTTCAGCATTGTCATACACAGTTTATGTGTATGTATGATTTAGATGACTTAATTGTACAAAGAGAAGATAGACTAAAGTAAAGGGAAGAGCATTTTCTGAATTTCCTGCTTTCTCAGCACCTTGTGTTTGCAATACCTTTTTCCCTTCAATGAGGCTCTCAGAAAATTAGGTATCGTATAACGCACGTGTAGATCAGAGGTCTCCTGTTTATTTCAAAGTTTGGGACATTTTGCCATCTATCTTAGAGCTGAATTATTTTCTTTTCATCTGGTGCCAATAATGAAGGGCAGAGTTGATAGGTGAAATCAGTATTTTCTGATTTCTCTGTTGTTTCCACAGTGGCATAAAGTGGATTAAACTAAATTCTGAAACAAAAGCTGAGCCGGGGCTGCAGGTCTCAGACACCCTTAATGACTGGGGAGGTTTGCTGACAGGTTGTAGGGCCGTTACCCCCGGTCCACCACTCGGAGACAACAATGCAACGCTGCATGTGAGCAGGCAGCGCAAAACAAGCACATGTGCACCCTAACCGCGAGGATCCTGGCGAAGGAAGGCTACGAGAGGGCGTTACGGGGGGTCCGCGTGGGGACCGGCAACGCCGCAGTGACGGGGAGATGATGGGCCCGGCCCTGCTCCATTCCACCTGGCCGAGGGTGATGACGAGGAGCGTTTCCCGTACGGAATGGCCCAGGGGACACAGTTCCCATGCAGGCCGTGCCGGGCCCCGTGGCTCAGAGTTGCTTCAGTGGTTGTGCTTGGGGTGGCTCTGTCCTGCCATCGTGTGCTCCTCCTGGGAGATTATCATATCATCAGGTGGGTCAGAACAGAGTAGAATAGGTAAAGATGATGGTAGAAGTATGATACTGTAATATTTTTGTTTGAAATTACCCTCTTCAAGGAGATCAACACCTCAACTACATCAACCTGAAGGGAGACAGCTAAGAAAATGCCAGCTTTTCTTCCACTGCACTTTACAGAATCAGACCTTCTATACAAGACTACGCAGTATGTTCTATCCCTTTCTGTAGTGCCACATATTTCAATAGCATGCTGAGACATTTCAGCCTCAGGTAAAATTTCAGGTAAAACATAATTAACAAGGTTTAAAGGAATTTCCTGGAAGTTCCACAAGGTTCAAAAGTGCTATCTTCTAGCTTTTTTCAAGTAGAAAAACTGAAACATTTCAAAATGATTCATTCAAAGTTGCAGACCAAGTCAGTAACCAAGGCAAAATTAAAATCTAGGATTTTTTATCTCCTGCCTAGCATAGTGAAAAGCAAACAGTGCATTCTGTGAGATAGGTTTAGCAGGTGAGTGGATTTATAATATATGTAACACTAGTTTATTGTTTCTGCATTTGAATTTTTGCAGATGTATTCACACAGGATATAGAGGGAAAGTGATTTTGAGTATTAAATTACTAAAGGATTTTTGTGTGTTTACTTCCTTCTGTGTTCTAAGACAAGAAGGGAAAAAAAGGCAGTGCTCATAATAGAGGTGCTGCAGAGCAGAAAGCTGGAAAGCAGGACATAAAATTGTGCAAGGGAAAAGGAGAGCCGTTCAGTTTCCTCCCACGTTTCCTGCTCACACCTTTCCACACCTATCGCAATTACTTTCTCATTCCTCCTTCCTCCCTTGTACAGGTGGCAGCAGAATGAAGAGCGGGGTCGGCCGCTCCGCGCTGCTGCCTCGGCCTCGGCGCCCGCCGTGAGGGCCCTTGCCGGGGGCATCGGGACGGCAGCCTGCGGCTCTCACCCGAACCGATCCATGGACATCGACGGGTTTAGGCTGTGTCAGCATGAACGCAAGCTGAAATTTAGATCTGTGATTTTACTTTGGCCGAGATAACACAAAACCGAGATATGGGAAGTGAAAATCAAGTCAGTAACAGGAACCTTGCAGGGACTTGGTTATGTACTGAGAAATCCCAAGTGACAAGTTCATATGACTCTATCCTGTAGAATGTATATGCGTATTACTTCCTTCCATGATTCATATTCAGTTGCACGTAGACGGGGATGTAACCCAGTTTTTGCTTTGTAAATCCTTAGACTTAATACCTCTCAGGCTTGTCTCACTGAAATACTGAAATGAAAAACACCTTCATAGTCCCTCCTGGTCCTCATCCCAGTTTGGATGAGTTCCACTTTGCAGCAGTAATTGGCACTGGCCTGCTGAACTGTAGAAGAAGTTTTATGACATAGCGCTCATGATGGGACCAGGAGTGCAAGACAATCCTGCATTTATTTTTGCAGTTAGCTTTATAGGCAGTATCTTGTGGTAACTTAAGCCATTTGAGAACTGTACAAATACAGAACAAAAAAAAAAGGTGGGTAACAGCATACCAAGATTATGATCTGTAATGAATCCATCTAGACAGTATGCTAATTTAAATAATTAAAAAAAAGTTTTAATGATTAAAGAGATCAGAATGTGATACCACATGGGTGGGAAGAGGGGGCAGAGATGATCATTCTACAGTTTTTCCCACAGATGACACAGAACCTGAATTACAAGCTCACATCACAGCTCCGATAATGAGTAAACTTGAAAGCACTTGTCCTCAGCCTCCTCCATGCTATTTTGTAAAGCAAGAATATCAGAATATCTTGAAAGGCATGGAAGTTAAAGCTGTCTTAGAGTTTACAAGCTTATTTTTACAGGAAGAAGAAACTAATTCAGCAACCCTTTTCTTCTTGTATTTTATATTGTTAGCTTTTTAAAAACTAGTAGTGAATTGTATAGGTGATCAAGAGAAAACAGAACAGGTACAGAATTTTGGAGTAAAATTTGTTTCTAAATCCACTAAGTACATGCAAGTTAAACTTCGTTCTTAATTGCAGTGATAACTATCTGGAGCAACTATATTATCTTCAGTGGATCTAAGACAGAAACTCTCAACAATGTGACTCTATTGATTCAGGAAATACAAAGAACCTGAGAAGTTCTCAGTAGGCATCTATGAAAATTTTTTATTTACATGTCAATTGTTTTGATTTCATACATTTGTATTTTCCCCACTATTTTTTAACTGCATAACAGAGAATATTGCATGAAATCTGGAGCTCGGTGTTCATGGTCACAGCTCCATGAAAGCCACAAAGCTGTGATGATTTGCACCCAGTAAAGATCTGCTTACCAATCCTCCTCCAAGCCGGGGAAATGAAATGTCATAAAAATATCATGGCTGCATGTGCCCATTTTATTCACCTTGTTGGCTCTCTGAAGCTTAAAAGTACTCCCAAAACCACAAGCTTCTTTATGTAGAGAAAATCAGTTCTATGTAAAACATTGCTATAAGAGCCTTTGAACAATCTGAATTCCAGCCCCTAAAATGCCGTGATAGGCCAAGCTAAATACTGACAGTAATTGCTCAAGCAAAGTCTCCCTTGAGACATAGGCTTTGTCTTGCAGGATTGCTGTTGAAATCACCCACATTTTGAGTCACCATCACTGGAAAAAAACCATGCAGAGGTGCCATTCTCAAGGGCTTAGGTTGGAGGAAGGGCCAACAGGACCCTTGTGAAATTCGGCCAGGACAGGAGCGTCGTGCTGGACGTGAGCGGGAAGAACCGCGTCCAGCGCTGCAGGCTGGACCAGCGCTACCAGGCCCCGCGGCTCCTGGTAGAGACAAGTGGGCACGAGGCGTCCACGTGCCCTGACGGCAAAGGTCTGCACATCCCGGGCCGTATTAACAGGAGCTCAGCAAGGTCTGCACATCCCGGGCCATATTAACAGGAGCTCAGCAAAGGTCTGCACATCCCGGGCCGTATTAACAGGAGCTCGGCAAAGGTCTGCACATCCCGGGCCATATTAACAGGAGCTCAGCCAAGAGATAAGAGGAGTGCTTAGCGCACCGCTTGGTACTCACTAGGCCATAGCACTATGTTCTGGGACGGTTTTTCCCCCACTCACTACAAGAAGGACACCGATAAACTGGAGCAAGTTCAACAGAGGGCCACTGAGAGGCTGAGGGCATGGATCTTGATGAGCCTGGAGAAGAGAAGACTCCAGAGGGGCTAATGGCAGCCATGCAGGATAGACTAGGAGGTTATCAGGAAGATGGAGCCAGGCTCTTCGCAGTGGTGGAAGGGCAAGAGACAACAGGCATGAGCTGAAACAACGCAGTTTCAGGTTGGCTTTAGCAGAAACTTTCTCCTTAAGTGTGAGAAAAGTTGAGCAGTGGAGCAGGTTGCCCAGAGAAGTTGAGCAATCCCCACTGTTGCAGGTTTTCAAGACCAGACTGGATGAAGCTCTCAGTAACCTGCTGCTGACCCCATAACCGGCTTTGCTTTGAGCAGCAGGTTGGACTAGAGCTCTCCTGAAGAGCCTTCCAATTGAATTATGCTATGACCCTAAAACAGAAAGCTCGCACTATGTTCTTCTCACCCCTGTTGTCAGCACACCAATAGCCTGTTTTCAATGCATCTTGAACAAGAACTTTACTTTGTGCCACTGCAGTCAGCCAGATTTTTTCATTTCCCATGTCCCTGGTACAAATCAGAAAAGAAGACTAAATAATCCCAGTCATTCTCCTCTTATTGGCGGCTGTGGTGCTGGTAAGAGCAACATCGGTGGTAAAATCATGCAGAACAAATGGGGGTCTGTGCCTCTTCATGGGTCTGTGAGCCAGAAGAATGCCTTGTATCCCAGGTGTGTTTAGCTATGCTCTATGTTTCTGTGAGGATCAATAACAGAAAATAATTGACATAATTTGATTGCAGACCTCAACACTTACTTGTCCAGTCCTTTAACTCTTACTTGAGGTCATGACGTCAGTTTCATATTTTGCTGATTGAATAATGTAATAAACATGACGTCAAGGCTATTAAAAATAGAAGAAAATACAAATTAGTTAGGAAAGGAGAAATGTTGAAGTCTTACTTACCCAAAGCCTCCGCTGAAGTTTCAGGACAGCACACATTATACATTATATTAGTATCAATCGTGTACTTCAAGGCACCAAACTGATCTTCAGCTAAAGTTAAGCATACTGTCCTCTTTCTCTTGTCTATTATTGCAGAATTAAATATGACGAGATTTTTGTCTCCTTCAAACATCAGAATTATGAGGGTTTAGATTGACTACCGTATTGGTCTGTTGCAGAAATGCTTTTCTTCTAATCACATCCCTCTCTGTCAAGCAGAGAACTTTTATATTGGAAAAATAATTCACAAGCAGTGAAAGAAAAACCTAAAAAACATTAACCTTTGTACTGGAATAAGGATATGAAGTTTCACAAGCCACTCAGTTTTAACACATGGAAATTGGCACAAGAGACACACATTCATATGTTTAATTTTAGCAGGCACACTGAAAGGCACTACCTGCTTTATACTGCTTCCAGCTCCATACAGTAAGTAGTACTTGAGTAACTCTTTTTTTTTTTAACAGATAGACTAAATCACTATAAAAATGGTGAAAACCTGACAAAGGTGAAGCAGCAGAAATAGCTGCTGTGAGAAGCGAACATCTACAGTGCCTGCAAAAATCAGACATCTAGGGCTTAAACTCCAGAGAATGACATGAGATCGCATTTTCTACAGCTGCTTTTAGCTGTGGGCAAGGCAGCCTCATTCACAGCAAGGCCGCTGTGGCGAATCATGGACAAGAGGAATGGCCAAACTGGCATTCGCAGTGACGGACACAACAGTGAGTAACATCTTGGGAGAATCCTCCAGACCTCCTGGAGCTAGGAACTCGGCTTGGCAGCAGCAGTCACAAGGTATTTCTTTAAATCACATTATGAAGATATAAAACATCATGTCTTTCACCAAGGCAGAAAATATATATGTGAACTTTATTCAGTTTTTGGTGATGGTCACATTTAGCCATTATTACTTTAATATCCAGATACACTAGCCTGCTGAAACTCAATAATAGAGTTATTTTTTGTCACTCTTGTTCAGTAGATTATGAATGGCACAAAAAATATAAGGAAATATATTCTACTCCTCAGAGGGATGCTAATTTATGTAATATGTAACAAATTTCTTAATTGCATTACATTGCAGTTGCCCTATCTTTGAAATAAGGTTGATGAATATTCAGCAGTGTTAATCACCTTGAGATGTGCATGTATAAAATAACAACAAAGTTGTCAGATTCAGGATGACAGATGATCCAAATGCAGTTTCACGATTCTGGCCTATGGCAAAAACTGTATGTTGCCGTGATAGTTTATTCAATAGCCTGTTGCAGTTGCTAAGTTAGCATTGTAGAAAATCTGAAATTACTGATATTTGGCAATGAAATAATGGGGAAAGATTTATAGGTTTGCCATAAGACCACTTGAGACACTTCCTCAGTTTTTCTGGTCTGGAAAACATTTTAAATTTAGTATTGCCATTATTTTTATGTTGCTGATCCTAGATCCTTATTCAAGTTTAATGCATTGAAAAGAATAATTACGTTATCCAAGCAAGTCTTTAGATAATGACTGTGGAGTCTTCATCCCACATCCCTTGACTGGACACAGTCCTGAACAATCTACTTGTGAGCAGGGGGTTGAACCAGAAGATTTCCAGAGGTGACTTACAACCCCAGCCTTGCTTGAGATGGCTTTTGCATGCTAGTTCCTTCTCGTTTGTTTTTCCGAGCAGTGCGGATGAGCTTTCAGTCCCATCCTCCCTGGAGTAGCAACCACGTGTCGCCACATCTTGTGGTGACTCCGTAATGTGGAGAAACTGGCAGGAGGATGAGATCACACCTTCCTATCCTCTGACCTGCAGGAACGCAAACTCGCTGACCTCGTATATGTGCAGACGTTGGCAGATACCCTATTGTTCAATCAGTTTATGATTGTACATTATAGTTAGCATTTGTACTGCTTCATGCAGTGCAGAAATCAACAGCAAGTGAAGGAGCAAAATCTGTCCATATTGAATAATTGCTATTACGCTCTAGGACTGTGGGAATTTGGTATTAATCGCTAAGCATATGTCCTTGTTTTCTCCTATAACATTAGATAGGCAGCATAAACTGCTCTTGAAAGGTGGAGCGTAGCATTAGTTTAATTACAATTGTCTGCAGTGCAGTAGCTCATAGGAGGGTTTTGAGCTTCCTAGTGTGCTTAGTGGGTGCCTTCAGTGGCAGGTAGGGTAGAGGGGCCGAGGTGCTGACTCCCTCATAAATCCACTTGCACTGTGGAGGAAGGGTAAGTTAAATAAGCTTCAGCTAAAATATTTTTTAAAGATACATGAGTAATCCTATTAATTTTGATTAATTATTATAAATAATTGTATTAATTTCGTTAGCTTCAATATGTCAGAGGCTACAAAAACACGCCAGAGAGCTCTGCTCCCGTGTCCAGGCGCGGAGGTGGGCGCCGAGCCGCGTCCCGGGGCCCGGGGGAGCCGGGTGTCCCGAGGGCGGCCGCGGCGCCGGGAACGGCTACGGCTGCGGAACGCGCCCCGGAACACCCCTTTGCCGGGAATGGTGCCTTATTCCGGATTTTCTTTAAATCAGTTCCCTTCCTCCAGTGAGTCTGATATAAAGCTGCTCGAGCAAATAAGTAAACAGAATTATAATATGCACACATCGTGTTTAAACAGTAATCATTTCTTAGTGATAATAAAGTGATTCAGCACTAATAAAATTATCTGGTACAGCTAAATAATTACAAAATTGTTACAGTGCAGCTGTACAAAAGCAAAGGGAAGGTTGTTTCTGCTCCAGTTAGAGGTGCTGTTTCCGTGAGGGCCCATGTTCTGACCCAGTGCAGGGCCCGCTGATGGGAGCAGAGTGGAGAGAAGGGCAAAGTGGAGGAGAGAGAATAAAACATTGAAAGAAAAGCTCTGATGAGGATAATTCAGAAAGTAGGCAGCACAGTAAAAGACTCCTCTGTTACTACTACATCATATCATCTTATTCTAAATCAAACTCTCATCACAAACCATTTTATTTTTGAAATGTCTTTGAAAAAAAATTGCAAAACACAGTAAAAAAGCATTATCAGGTCAGCCCATTTGCATACTATGGAGTGATAAAAGATGCTTCTGTATCTTTACAGGATATGTTTGTGCCAAGCCATGAATAATTTAGCTTTTATTTGATTTCAAAAGCTCTAACAGGATGGCTCATGGTTCAAATCTGTATTAGGCTGAAGTAATGAGGGGAAAAAAAAACAACAAACTTTTTAGCAATATTCAATGTCTAGACAATGTTGCTTTCAGAGCCACTGTAGAAAATCAATAGTGATAATATGGCTAGAGAAAACGATAATCATATAAAAGAAAAAAATGGACATTTTCTAAATAAGCTTCTGAGCTTCTACCTGTACAGTCCTATCATTTCCTCTTTATCACATTCAACTCAAAAGCATGCACAGATATGATATGAAGTGTAAATTTATCTACAGAGCCAAATTCAAAAACAGGTAATAGTTACATGCAGAAGGGCAGTAGCCCTTCTCCTGTAGGAATGGGTAGCTCAGAGCTGCTATACCACATGGCAGGGAGGATAGGTGTGGGAGGCGAGGGGTATGAAATCAAATCCAGTTTTTATTTGGTTCTTCTAACATAACTCCTTCCTAGCAGAGCGAGCAGAAGGCTCTTCAGTGCTGCGGAACCTGCAGCCTCGGGAGGGTGGAGAGGCCGGGGCTGCCAGCGCTGCCAGCGCCGCGGCCGGGCTGCGCTCCGAGGAGCGGAGCGGGCGCCAACCAAGGCGCTCCCCCGGGAACGGGAACGGGAACGCAGGGATTGAGCCGCCCGAGGGATGCAGGAGCTGTTAGTGCAGGAAACCCGAAACAGCTCCGCTTCCTTAGGAAACCTGGCAGAGTGCTGGGGGGAAAATAAAAAGGTCTGCTCCTCTTTGCGCTAAAACTACTTGAAATGCATAAACCTGAATTTGCTAGGGAATATGAGAAAAGTCTGATGAAAACTGGCACTTTTAACTATAGTCTCTATTCAGCTGTCAGAATCCAGTGGATCTAGTGACAAGATGACAGATCGGCTCCTACCACTGTCCTGGTTATGCCTTTAAGGTGGCAAAATGCATGTTAAAAAACATACAGTCACCTGCACAAATCTTGAAGGTTTTCACCTATATTTGGATTCACAGAGTTTTTTTATCTCAGTGACAGTGATCTCTACACACAATATAAATCCCTAAAACAAGTCAAACATGACGCGAAAAGTGGTTAGTTATTGAGCAAAAAAAGAAAAAAAAATCTTATTGTGGCCATCTGTGAATAAAAGGAGTTTTGCCACAGGAAATACCAAATTCACAATTGTAAAGTCTAATGAGTTTTTTTTTTTTATTAGTCAAATGAATAATTGATTTCACAAGTGTTAAAGTGACTGTTCTGCATTATTTGGGGGGCTGTTGTTTTGTGTTGCGGAGATAGGGATTTTCAGAGGAGAAACACATGAAACCACAGCAGAAAATCTCCGATCGCAGAGCCGGTGTCTCCAGCCTGGCCTCGCGGCAGGGCTGGCGGCCGGCGAGGGGACGCGGCGGCAGCCTCCCGTGGTATCCGCGCTAGGATAACGCCAAGGCCGCGGTGGAGTTGCTGTGTGCGCATTCCTGTGCGCAGCTGCACCTGGAGCAGGTCGGGTCGCAAGGAGTTCTGGTACCCCCAGGGCGTCTGTGCTGCCAGTGCTGCTTGCTCGAGGAAGGAGAGCCCCTGAAAGAGCTTTTCTTTGTGGAAGGAAGAAAATGTGTGAAAACCCCTCAGGGGTTTTCCAGATGCCAATCTAGGGATCTTTTACTTCGGGAAAAGGCTTAAGAGCCTTTGGGGAATGTCCTGTACCTGTCTCCTGTAGGCACTGGCAGAAGATTTGTGTTTTAACGGCAAACAGTGTTTTTGTTTGTTTGTTTGTCTTTTGTTTTCTCTTTTCTAAGGAGACAGGTCAACATGGTCCGGGCCAGGGAGCTGGTGCTGGGTTTCAGCTGACAAAGGAAAATGTCCCACGCGGAGACCCTCACAGGCATCACCACAGCTGAGTGTGCAGTCAGTGTCAGCAGCAAAAGGAAAGCAAGAAAGTGAAAAGTGACCAAAATGATTCTTTGCTTTAATATTTTGATCTCCATATCTTCCCTGCATGTAAATTCATGTACTTTCAGCTGATACATTTTCTTTTATCTTCTTTTATCTATAGCCGTGTTGAGGTCCACAGGGTAACATAGAGCCTCACAGCGTGCACACCTTCCCTGGTGAACCCTTGTGTGGCTGCTGGGAGGTTCTGAGGCTGTGAGCCTGGAGAAAAGAACTAGGTGGGTCTGGTTTCCCTAGTCATCATGTTTAGAGTGGCACATACCGTGGTGATGAAGCATTGTAAATCATGAGTCTGCTGGCGTTCACTGATAAACCGGTCATGCAAAGGGGTTTTGCAGTAGGAATCCAGCAGAAGGCATTTTGCATCTGTCAGAAGTAATTCAAGGGTGTGGAGTGACTAATTGGGAACCTCATGAATAACCAAGACTGCAGTAAGACAAAGCCATGAACTTTTGTCTGGCAAAAGTGGGGAATATATTTCCGGTGCTAGGAATGGTATTCTGGGAACTGATGCTAGCAAAAACATCACAGAGCATTTTCTTTCTAAGTAAAAACAGACTGCCCACTTTTAAAGTGCAATTTTATGCATGCCAGTATAGCATGGGTGAAACACTGGAAAGCTCAATATAGAAAATAAAACCGAGAAAACAGGAAAGCCTTGCACTGGTATTTAGTCACAAGAGTTTCTGCTGCAATCAGACAAGTGATACCACAGCTCAAGGTGTGTCAGCTTCCTAAATTAAAACAGTATTGCAATGAATCCACAAAAGAAATCCACAACCTCAAAGCAAGTCTGGGTTGGGATCTGTCCCAGAGGAATAAACCTCTCCCACCACTAGATCATTCCCCAAATCCTTCCTCCTTCTCAAGAAGTCTTGTAGACTCCCTGTCATCAGCAGGATTGCAGACTTTCACATGGGTGACAACATGGGCTTGTCTGCCAAAACAGCCAGCTTGGTTCCTGCTGCTTATCTTCATTGCTCTTCCCAAGCATTTTTTCTAAATGAAATTCTTTTGCAAAGGTTCTGAGATGAATCTGTCAGCAACCTCTTTACCTCCTGCTTCAGGGTGGACTCGCATTAAGCCATAGCATTTTCCCAGTGTCATTCGATATTTATTCAGTGACATCATATTTAACCCCACTGATCGTCCTAATCAAATTTACAATTTTAAGTTTTTTTTTTTTTAATTTATCATAAACAAATATTTAAAGCTGTATGCCTCGTCTTTTAGGATCCTCACCTGGATCTGGTAGCTGGACCTACCCTTGGAGAAAGGTGACTAGAAGAAAAGACGGTAATTGACAAACTTGTCTTAAGTTTACGCTTCTTAGATCTTTTCAGAACAGAATATTGTTTGCATTTTAATCATAAGTAATATGTTAAATAGCAGCTAAGAAGTATGATTAATGGAAAGAATAAACAGTACTGACAAGCAGTTGATGCCAAGTAAGCCTTAAGAAAAAAAGATTTCAATGAAAGGCATAAAATTTGAGATGAGAACAGAAAAATGAGAAATGAGATCAGCCTAAGCTCAATGTTTTAATATTAGTCAAGAACTCCGATCTTTCCATTGCCCCAGTAAGAAACAAACAGATTCGTATTTGAAAGTAGTGATAGATTAACTATTTCCTTTGCCCTTGGCCAAGACTAGAAAGTTGCCAACCACTACTGGTTCCCACTTGCTGTTTGGAAATGAGGAGCTTGACTTTTTTTCCAGACTGCAAATCAGGCAGCGATAGGAGTTATGCAGATCTGCGGTTCTGATTTGCTGCACTGAACAAGAAGAACAAAAACGGGGAAAGAAGGCATCGTTTTCAGCTGGTCTGTGCCAAGGTCCAGACTCAAAATATCCTCCAAGGTCGCTGTTCTGACCTCAGATTTTGTTCCATCAGACCTATAAGTACTGAATTAACTGGAAGACAGAGCTGCCTCTGTCAGGGAAATATCGGGCTTGAAAGATTAGCGGCATTTGGAAATTGGAGATTTAGTAAACACGAGAGATTAGGAAAAGCTTTATAAACTGAGAAAAGCTGAGAGAAAGCTTGCAAATTTTGGTCATGGATCAGAGAACAAACCAAAATGTATCTAGTGAATGTTGTTATGTGTATATGTCCATCACTTAATTTTTTCAAGCAAGTTGTAAAATATTGACAAAATGTACTGATTAAGCTATAGGGTAATGTGTCCTTTATCTGTTCTTGCAAAGACAGGATCACTTGGCTTTCAATAAGTAATCATCATTACAGTAATCATCATTACTGTAACTCAGCAGCACTTCACAGGATTACTGACTCCCACATGAATAAGTCAGAGGACGGGAGCTCTGAGAGTGCAAATCCGTGAAGGAAGCACGTCTTGGAGCGCGTGGGGAACGCAAGGAGCATGCGGGAAGGTGTGAGCTGGGTAATTGCTGTGCTGGAGGAATCTGGGTGGCTACAGAGGTGAAGGAGGCCAAGAACTGGAGGAAAACACATGCTGTGACATGAACTGAGAGACCGGTCTGCAGCCATAGCAGCTGGTGGAGATTATTAGCATGGAAATGCAGTGTTTAGCAGGGACACGAGCTAACGAAAAGTATGTACCTGCCTTGTTGCTATCTTGATTTGTAGGGTCTTTATAATGCTTTGCATGGCCCTACCATGTTCCGTTTGAGGCTGTTCACCACCCAGGGTACGTTGTAGCTGTTACTAACATCACCTTTACAAGGCCTCTCTGAACTGGGCATCCTTGTCACACACTTACAAGTGAGGCAGCAAAATTACGGAGGAAATTTTGAGGAATTCAAATGATTCTTCTGGAAACTGGATAAAAATGAGAAATCTGATGGATGAAATGGGACAAAAACACTATTTAGCATTATTAAGGCTGAAGTATTGAGAGCTGCGGTTCTTGAGCTGGAAGTGTAGGTAGTCTGTCAGACTGCAAGTCAAAGCCATGGCAGGATCTGAACGTGCCTTTTCAGCCCATAGTGACGTAGTCTCAGGTCTGATTATGTGTGGAACTTGTTTCTGCTGTGGAATACCCAAGGGACCTGCATAATCCATACATTAACATCTGCTCCACCTGCTCACGTTGCTTAGCTGCAAAAACTACGGTATTAGTGGTCAACATTGCACAAAAACTGCTTTCCCTCCAACAGAGCAGTACCATTCTCCTTATTTGCTTCGTTTTATTTTATAATTCCTCTTGTGGTCGCACGTTGCCATGAAATGTTACGCCCCTTCCCTGCGAACAACCACAAAGCCAAGGCTGGCTGTGATCAGTGCCTTTTACATGAGACGTAAACTGTTCCTCGGCTATAAAATCAACCATACACATAAGTGGTCTTTCCTAACGCCTGGCAGTTGTCCCAAGTCATCACCTGCTTTTTGCTTAGCCAGGAGGAATGATAAAGATCTCGCAGCTGGCACGTCGGCAGCTATTGCTTTGGCTCCGCTGTCTGGCCAGCAGTACGTGATTGTACCTGTCTCCATCAAATGCTTTCAAATATTCCAGGCAAGATGCATGCCAGTTCCATCTCATTTACACTTTCAAAATCTTTCATCCCAAAGGACCGGCTAGGTGATGATTATATTTTTTTTGCATAGTAACTTGAGCTATGTCCTCCACAGATAGTGGTTTTGATTCCTGAAAAATAGAGACAGATTCAGTTACTGAAAGTAGCTTCTGGGTTTACACTTGGTGCCTCCAGACTTTGGCCCTGTGCTGTCTTTTGTGCAGGTCTGATGGTGCACAGGAATCGGCAGTCCAGTGCCAACAGCCGCTTGGGGTGGTTCCTCTCCGCCTGTACCCAGAGTTGCTGTAGGCAGCTGCTCTGCACTGCCAACCACGGTGGGAAGTGGGCACAGCAGCAGAAGCAAATGTACTCAGTCTGGAGTAACGTGACAAGAGGACTTTCTGTTGGAAATGTAATAGGTATGGCAAATATTACCATGGACATTCAAGGAAAGGGGCCACACTGATACAGTCGTCTGTGTTTTAATATCTGGTGATTGTGAAACCTAAGGAATGCCACAATAAGAAGCTACGCCTGAATCACAGCCTTCAGGAAACGTTGTGCAAGGAAGCAGTGCAAAGGAGTTCCTTATCCTATGCATATTAAGAATAAAGTTTCTTGGCAGTAAGGGGAGGATCCAGGGAGAGCCATGTTATTTGTCTCACGGATTCTCTTTTGCACGTGGAAGGCTGGTGTCCCTCGCCCGCAGCAGAGCGGGATCGTCGTCGCGTCGCAGGAGCTTCGTTCAGCTGGAGACAGAGGCCAAGTCCTGTGGCTCCTAATTCAGCGTCTAACAGCACGGCTGCCCATCCTCATCCAGCTGAGGGTGCTTGCTCATCGCTTCTAAAAAACCCTTAGCCTGGAGACAGCCTTAAAGTGAAGTAACTCGGAAAAACAATAGCTTCATCTGTAGAAATGGGCTCTGAGCTGATCATTGCCAAACAGGAATGAATCCTGTCTCATGCTAGATAGCGTTTAAATATTAGCTCAGTGTTCAGCAGTGGTCAAAAAAGTCATATCAAACTCTGGTGATTATTAAGAGACTGAACAGAGACCCAAAGAGAACACGTAATTAGGCACAGGCCCTTGTCCTAGCCACACACTGAACACTGTGTGCAGTTCTGGTCACCTCATCTCCAGCAGATACCTGGAAAAGATGAGGAGGACAAGGGTGATCACAGCCGTAGGACAGGTTCCATATGGAGAACAGCTGAACAGGAAAATAGGTGACGGGGTGGAGGGAGGGAATTACAGAAGGCTCTGAAATGATGCGCAGCGTAGAGGGGTGATAACAGCGCTGACCAAAAGCTAAGGACTGTAAGAGCCAGTCTGAGAGCAGATAGGGGAAGGTTATTCTCCACACGGGAGCACCAGTGCCGTGCAGCTCCTCACCAATGGTATTTGCAAAAACATGCAGAAGTTTCTCAGGGCGAGAGATGATTTAGAATGGCAGATAGTAGATATGTTTGTCCTTTTCCTACTCTTCTGTAGGCACCTGCTTAGAGCTGAGCTGGGAGACAGACCGCGGGGCTAACTGGAGCGTTGGTGCGATCCGGCCTGTCCCTGTCCCACCGTGCAGCAGTGTCAGAGGCTGCCGCGTGTCCGGCCCGTCTGTGCTTGGGACGAGCAGCGTCCTGGGCTGTGGCTGCGGGGAGAGCTTAGGCACGCAGCGCCGCGCAGGAGCGGCACCGCTGCGCCGCGGGCGGCCGCGACGGGCCCAACGGCACCGCTGCCCCGCAGCGCGGCCACGACGGGCCCAACGGCACCGCTGCCCCGCGGGCAGCCACGACCGGCCCAACGGCACCGCTGCCCCGCGGCACGGCCGCGACGGGCCCAACGGCACCGGTGCCCCGGGGCACGGCCGCCCCGGGCCCACCGGCACCGCTGCCCCGGGGCACGGCCGCGAGGGACCCAACGGCACCGCTGCCCCGCGGGCAGCCACGACGGGCCCAGCGGCACCGCTGCCCCGTGGCACGGCCGCGACGGGCCCAACGGCACCGGCTGCCCCGCGCGCGGCCACAACGGGCCCAACGGCACCGCTGCCCCGCGGGCTGCCGCG
>JASSRY010001014.1:1937212-2009603 GCA_032466555.1 Tinamus major
GGCAGCCACGACAGGCCCAACGGCACCGCTGCCCCGCGGCACGGCCGCGACGGGCCCAACGGCACCGCTGCCCCGTGGCACGGCCGCGACGGGCCCAACGGCACCGCTGCCCCGCGGCACGGCCGCGACGGGCCCAACGGCACCGCTGCCCCGCGGGCGGCCACGACGGGCCCAACAGCACCACTGCCCCGCGGGCTGCCGCGACGGGCCCAACGGCACCGCTGCCCCGCGGGCGGCCCCGCGGGCAGCTGCCCCGGGCTGCAGCCTCCTGCCCGGCGGGGACAGTGGCCCCACTGCGCTCCGTAGAAACAGCGCAGGACGCGGCGAGGCTTTGGGGAGGTCAGAGCACTGCAGCTACAATGTCTGCTAAGAGCAAGAGGTGTCTGACGTAGTGGAAGGTTTCAGTCTATACTTCCCACCACAGCATGTTCTTTTCTTTTTTTTTTCTCTAATTTGGTGTTGCTATTTCCTTTCTGTTAATTTTTGCTTTTCACTGAACAGTCTGGTAAGTGTTTCAAAATCTTTTCTGAAAGATGGATGTCGTGTTAGTTATGGATAGTTAGAGCCACTGTCCTAGTGATCACTAAAGCTTGTGAATGCAAGAGCCTGTATAAGCAAGAGAGACAATTCTGCTTTCCTGCACTGGCTGCAACGCCGTGGGTCTGCAGGCTCAGGAGAACATCGTGAGAAGACGCTCTGCTGAGCAACATTCTTGCAACGTGCAACGCTCTGCTGAGCAACGTGACTCACTTGGGACACTGGCTCCGTTTATGCATGCTCACTGAGTGGTACCGTGTGCGCTTGTCCCTGTGTTCCACAAAGTCGTAATCGGAGCTCAGCGGCCCTGGGATGGTACCGGGGTTGTTCAGACAGGGACTCTGTGTGGTGCGAAGCTCTGCTGGCAGCTTCATTAGTGCACAGAGGGAACAAACACTGTTGAGAAATGGTCCTCTGACCACGTTAAGTACAAATAATTGTCTCTGCTTACGTATTGGTTTAGAAATCCACCTATTGGTATTGGGACGTGAAGTGAGCGGCTGCCTACAAGTTGCAAAGTAATCCCTCACCTTTCCGAGGTGCGTCACCCATCTGGGTTGTGTTTACCAGAGAGGCACTGTGGATTCTCCGGCTGTTTTCCCCTATAGCCCAGGGTCATATTGGCTTCTCTTCAAGCCATAAGCAGTGAGATACCAGGCACATGAAAGCGCAGGGCTCTGAGCTGCAACCAGCGCAACGCAGACCCGCACAGCTCTGCTCCGGCCTGGCGCGGTCCCGGGCCTGCTGGGATAACCGGCGTTTTCCAGGGTGCAAGGGCGGGAGACACGGATGAGCTGTGATCATTCGGATACGGGGTGCCCATCTTCCAGCTCTGTGCGTTTCGCTGGTCATATTTCTCAGCTCCCTGGAATTCACTTTTATTTACGTAGTTTTATTTCACATAATAATGTCTTCTTATTATTTGAAATTATAAAATATTTTTTCACTTCCACCTATATACTGTCCTAAGTTATCACAGTTGCAATTCTGCAATTGCTCTAGAAGTATTCTGTAAAAAATGTTAAAAACTTTTCTCCAAAAAGCTTTTTGTATGGTATATGTTAAAGAGTATTCTTAAGAGCATCTTTCACAAGAAAAAAATAAATCTCAGACCTGACACAATTCCGTACTCTTTAAGGGCAAGGCAATAAACTGATATAGGTTGAATTTGGGGCAACTTCAGACTTCACTTGCAGTTAGTCCACACTTATGTAAGAGCCAAACAATCTTTAATTTCCTTTTATTTCCCTTCTCCAAACATGCAATCAGAGAGCAGAAATAGTATTGCCTGGCCAGTCAAAAACACCTCAAACATCAAGCAACAAAATGCCAACAACTCCTCCCTTAACGAAATGATGGCTAGCGAGATATGTCAAAGGGAAGGGTGTCCCTCGTTGCCTTGTTTATCGGAGCTGGCAGGCGCTCGCCGCGCCCCGCGTCCGGCCGGGCACGTGGGAGGTTCCAGTCCCGCTGCCGGCGCTGGGGGCTGCCGCGGCGGCCGGAGCTCCCGCTCGGCTCCGGGGCAGGGACCTCGGCCCGTGCGGGTGCTCCCGCGCGGCTCTGCTGCCTGGCACCGCGTGGGGCAGTGCCGGCGATGCCCCGTCACCACGCAGGGATGCCCTGTCACCGCGTGGTGATGCCCTGTCTCTGCACGGCAATGCCCCGTCACTACGTGGCAATGCCCTGTCACTGCACAGCGATGCCCTGTCACCGCACGGCCCGCCGGGCTCCACACCATCACAAACCGTGAGCAGGGAGCAGGGCATGCGCCGTCCTCCCAGCGACACGGACGGGCCTGGGCAGGAAGGGGCTGCGGGTCACAAGCGCCCGTGCAGCTCTCCAGCCCGTGCAGCTCTCCAGCCCGTGCAGCTCTCCAGCCGTCCCCAGCGGCTCCTCACTTGTGTCTGTGACACCAGGGTGATTTACTGGAAGGCTACAGACGCTGACCCTGCGCACTCAGCATCCTTGTCCTGCTGCTCCTTTTGCCGGGGGCAAACAGATGTGAGCAGCAGCTCTTCAGCAGAGCCTTTTCCTCGGGAGCAGCTGTCCCAAGCGTCTCCGCACAGCGCGTTTGTGCTTAGAGAGCTCTGCCAGGTCCGGGAAATGCCACCAGGCACCGGCCCCAGCTCTGCTGCTCGAGAACATCCAGCTGGTCTCTGCAGTCTGTGCAGTCCAGAGCTGGGATGGTTCATTGAGACGATACCAGAGAAGGGCAACAAGGAGCAACGTGTGGGTGAAAGGAGTTCAGCAAGGAGGGGAAGAGCTGTGGCTCTGACTGCAGAGACAAAGGGTCTGCTCTTGTCTGGGGCCACACCGTGACCTTGGACGTTTGTAAATGTGTTCAGTGAAGAAAGAAGCAGAAAGACGCGGCGCCTGCCCAGCTCGAGAGGGGAGCCAGGGGACAGGGGACAGGTCGGCTGTGGCCACCCGGGTTACAAGCCTGGGCTGATGATGAAGCTGTCGGTACCAAAATTAGCAGCCGCTGCCCACAAGGTGCAGTTGTTTTGTACAGGGTAATTCAAGGAGCTTCCTGAAAGGCAGCATTGCCACTGCCTGCCCAGGAGAGCTCTGCGGAGCCAGCGTCTGCCCGCAGCTTCCGTCACCTGCAGCAGAACGTGGCTGCTGGGAGAGGGGACACGGGGACCCGAACGCGCCCTTCTCGTGGGGCAGCGCACAGGGAAAGCTAAAAACAGCTACTGATGCAAATAGAATAAAGAGGAAGAAAATGTGATGAAAACGTGATTGACAATCATGAACATTAAGACATTTTTTTCTAGATGTTCAAAAAGACGCATGCTCAACCAGAAAGACCATAATGATGGGGGAAAGTAAATGTAGCTTAGAATTAGAAGCAGATACCTTTTTAAAAAGATAGTATAATAATAACTGAAGAGAAACACAAGCAAATAGCAGAAAGGTTTGGTTGATAGTAATGAGTATAAATCAGAAGCCAGCAGTTTCAAGAACTTGATAGGGAAAGCAAAATGGCTTAAGGAACAATCTATATCCGACAGAGTGGAGGCAAATAAAGGAAATTTCCAAGTATATTAGGATCCATCAAAGCAATAGTACTGGTTCATTACTACGTGGAGGTGATGCAGCTGTAAACAACAGCGCAGAAATAGCAGATGAGTTCAATAAATTTTGCAGCATCATATCCGGGAGGAAGCAAACTGATGAATCCATAGATTATTAATGATAAATGATTTCCATCATCCAAAGGAGGGTGCTAAAACAGCAGCGTCTAAAGCAAGAAATGTTCTAGCAGTGTACTGTGATAACTGGCCTGCATTAATTTTGAAAGAGTTAGCTTAGAAATGGGAATGGTAAAAGATGATTGATCACTATCTCCACGGTCTTCTGAGGTGTGGGGAGCAGAGACCTGCCCAAACGCAAGTGCAGGTTCGGCAGCCCCGGTCGGCCGGGCAGTTTGGCCGTGAGGAGGGCAGGTCCCGTCCCGTCCCCGCGCTGCAGTGACCAGGGGCCATCGCGCCCGCGCGGCGCCGTGGGCACCCGCCTCTGCACCGCACTGATGGCTCCTAAACCTGAACTCCCCCCGTGCTGTAACGGGGGGTAACGACAGCATCACAGCTCTGCACGTAGCAGTTCCTTTCAAGAGACAGTGACGCAGCACGTGAGGAGCAGCGGGCTGAGGAAGCCGGTGCTTTTTTCACATGGACCAAAGGACGGGAGGTGCGGGAGGCAGTGGGGCTAGGAGCCACGTCTCTCATCCCAGCCCTCACCATGAGCTTTTCATCTCCCACAGGCGTTAAACAGCTTCAGACTTGTCCCTGCATCCTGGTGCACGGGGGCGGCTGCCCTCCGTAGGGGATGGCTTTGGGGTCCGGGACCACGTGGAAGCAAGCTGTGATCCAGGGGAAGGGCAGTGCAAATGCCTGTCCTGGGAAGCTGACAGTCTGGAGCTTGTGCTGGTAAGGGCTCCAGACTTATGTGGATATTTAGCTAAAGGATTAAAAGAAAGAGCCCCTGGGTTTCTCCATTCTTCCTTCCATGGGGTCTTTCGCTCATTTGTGTCCTCTGTCAATGCAGCATTTAAATAAATGCCCCATGTTGGCCCAGGGTCTGCAGTGTGCACCGCAGAGCAGCCCAACCTGTGCCTGGTGCCGGCCCCGCGGAGCGGAGCCGTCCGTCCCGCCGCAAACCCGCGCAGCCGCCGCTCGCAGCGTGCACCGAGCAGAGCTGCTTGCATCTTGTGTCTGCTCAGCTCTATTTTGAGGTATTTAAACTTAGTAATTGGCTTTTTTTTTTTTAGAGCCCTTTAGGCTGAACGACAAACAGTCCATAAGCACAGATCAGGTGGTCGTCTGGGGAAATATGTTTATTCAGAGATTCTAGCCACAGCCTTCTCTAAACATAATCAAGGCTATTTAAGTAGCTGCTCAGAATTGCCTCTCGGTTCCTACAAAACACCAAGTATTTCCCTTGTTGAGCAATAACCCATGCAGATACAAGGGTGAAGAACCACAGGCTATCGAGTTCCCCACAGATTTTTATGTGCTGCTGTGCGGACGCTCCCTTTGAAGAGCTGCGAGCCAAGCACAGGGTGTCATTGTGTTAGTTTTGAAACTAGCAGGTCTCTCGGGCAGCTTGGCAGCTGCTAAGGTCCCTTAACCTCCCTGGCCTCTTTGCTATATTAAGCAGAGAGTCTCTAGGCGAGAAGCAGCCCGGCCTGCAGCCATGAGCGCGTTTAATGGAGACCCGGCAGGTCCTCCCCGCGCTACGGGCACCGCGACTTGGGACGGCTCCCTGCAGAGGCTGAGCGGGAGAGCGGGGGACAAGGGCGATGCCTACAAGTTGGCACTCATTAATACTATCAATTACTACTGCACTAATAATAGAGAGGGAAGTTTTGTACGTTCTAAAGAGCACATTCCTTTCCTGGGCTCGTCCCTTCCCCTGGGACGGCAGGGCTCTGCTCTCCCCCTTGCCCTCTCCTTCACCTTTCTCCTCCATGCCGATGTTTTGGCCTCTTTCTCTCCCTCCTGACTCTTGCACTCACCTCCCAGTTTTCCCTTGTGCTCGTGGCTGCACCTTCCCCTGCTCTCATCCCACCCTGCTCCATGGGCATCCATGGACCTGAGGTGTCACTATGGTGGACCTTCAAAAGCCACCTCAGCACGGGGTCAACAGAGGGTGGGCAACAACTCCCTTTTTCAGAAGTTCAGAAGCAAAGTGACTCATTAGCACATGTAGCAGCACAGGTAGGAACTTTCCTGCAAAGCTCTGTAATGTTACTGGAGGGTGTTAGATATTTTTAGAATTTAAAATTAAATTAATGAATGACTAGGATGATAAAGCACTGAGAGGGCATAAAATAAAAAGAAGTTAGGGGATTTATATCATATGAAACAGAAGAGAAAAAAATGACATTTGAGGTAATTATAGCTCATTGGGAGAAGATTTAAAATGATCAAAAGTGGTTTTGACAAGGAGAGCTCTGAAACTGAAACCAAGAAAATTAGCTCACATATTAGAAAAAAATGTGAGATGAGAATTGATTAAATGAGTGTTACTGGCGGCTAGACATCACATACACAGCTTTAGTAGCCATATTTAAGCCTACACCACAGAAAACCCTCAGAAGCTTAACACCTAGACAAAAAGTTATTTCCAGTCCAGTTTAATCTGTTGCCTAGGACCATCCAGGGCCAGATTACACTCGCATCGCACCATGAGCAGTTAGAAGGAAATCGACGTGTTTGTGCATCTATGAATGCTCAGACAATGAGGAAGGGAATAGAAGAAGGAATAACTCCAGTTGTAATTGGAGCAATTAAAGCTCCAATTCTAGAGCTTTAAATTATGTATAAGAAACTCATAAGAATGCTGCGCTGGCATTCTCATTACAAAGAATATATATATTACAAAGAATATATATCAATTTATCAATATATATCAACGAGCCACACAGACACAGCCTTCCTCCTGGTCCTTCAGAATATGGATCTTCATATTTGGAAAGAGCAGTGGGAAGAAGGAGGGCAGAGTGTCCTGCTGTGTTATTCAACAGCAAATGGAAGGACATTTAGAAAGTGCTGGCACCATGAGGACCTGGGAAGCTTCAAGTCTGGTTCCATACAGTTTTCTTCAACAGACCCAGTTGGCTGGTCAATGAGAAATTTGTGTTGTTTTTGATTGCATCTTGGTATATCTGATGATGCCTGCTTTGCTACCCCATCCGTCATGTATGTATCGAAGGGCCAAACTCTTATTTACAGGGCTGCAGTTGTGCAATCTACAGCAGAAGAGTGATGTTAGCTGTAAATAAAGGTATAGGAATCTGTCCCCAACATGATCTGTGGAAATGTGGCAAGTCTGAGAGAGAGTGAGGAAGAAGCCAGGAGCTTATTGTACCTGCTGATAGAAAATTGCACGTACAGAACTTCTGCCTAAGTCAACAGGAGACTTTGCAATGCCCGTGCATTACTGCACGCTGTGGGCGTCCACAGCTCCCCTTGCATCCATCTAGCCCTGTAGTAAATACAGTTGCTGCAAGACCTGAGCAGGGGAAAAAAAATGAAGGATGTAAAGGCTGTTCATAACAGCTCTTCCTTCCTTCCAAAAATGCTATTAGCTAAGTCATAATGTTACGCTGGCAGGATACCTCGTGCCAGTGTCCAGGTTTACAGATAGCAGTGCCTGGAACTCTGAAAAACAAAGAAACATTTCTAAGAAGAAAATGAGACACAGAGACGTGTGAGCCACTCAGAACCCTCTTTGTGCTTCAAGTCTCCTCCTGCTCCAGAGGTAACAGTGTAAATAGACACTCCAGCCTGCCCAGGCAAAACCCGGGTCCTCTTCCCCCCAGCCGCAAGACAAAGTATTTGATGGACCCTTGAGAGAGCTGCCAGGGCAATAGGATTGTCTGGTACCAGCTCCACAGTGAAATCTAATCACTTACCAGAGCTACTAATAACATTTTAATGAAATATTGCTAAATCCCGGAGAAGGATGAGGCTCAGCTGACTTGCAAGCAGAATTACAGAGTTCCACTTACAGAGAGTAAGACTGTCATTGCGGATACCTGGTCTGACCCTCATCCAGCCACCACAACCAGAGCAGAGGCAGCTGAAGATCTGCACTGCTCGCAGCTTGTCCTGATGATTCCAACTTTACTGTGCCATCCACGTGGCGAGGAGAGAGTAAGAGTTCAAGGAGTACCTTGTAAATGGGGGTTTTACGTCCTCCCCTCTTGATTTCCTTGCTATGTGGTCTGTGCTGTTGGTGCTAGTCAACACCACACGCCATCTGCCAGGATCGGGCGCTCCTCACGCAGCCATTTGTGCTTTAGGAATGGGACATCTCGGATGCTGCCGCCGTTTCTGCTGAGGTAAAGAGTGCGCTGACAAGTGCTCCACACAAATGAGAGTTAAAGTTAACCATGAACGGTGAATTCCCGGAGTTTCCTCCACAGTAGTTTGTACGCCCACCTTTCTTTACGCGAGTTGCCTGTTTGTGGTTTCAGTGGAGAAGCTCTTCTGCTGTGTACTTCTTTTGCCCCAAGTACTTTCATGCGCAGAATTCCAATAAGAAAGGCATTATAAAACTTATTTTCTCCATTAGGCTCACAGGAATAATTTTGCTTCTGTAAGGTCTCACTTACACTGGTTTGAGTGACATTATTCTGGGTTTGTGCAAGCATCAGGGGAATAGAATTGGCCCCACTAGGGTCCGAGTTATCAAGTTTTCTGGAATACGAGAGTCTCATTTTCACAGCAGCGCAATTTTCTCCACAATGATATTATCTTTGTTCCTTGGCTTCTGGCAGCATAGCTGCTAACACATGCTATTAGCAGATGGCATGAGACATATATGCAGGTCTCTCCAGAACATTTCTTTCATTCTTCCTTTCAGATTGAAGAACTGCAAATTCAAGCTAAAAGCATACATTGACTATAAGCCCTTTTCCAAACAGGGCTATAGATAGTTAAAAGGAAAGCTCCAGTATAACCCTTTCAAATACTTGAGTTTCTCTGCCATAGTTTAACTACCCAGTACATACCTTTTCAGTGAGAAATGCAGAGAATGCATTTCTGTAGAATGATACTCCCTGATGTCCTTATTTCAGCTCCTTTTCAGGACCAGCTGTTGGGATCAGCATGCATTACAGGCAGGCAGATCACGTCCATGCAGACTCTGCAGCAAGCAGCAGCATCCATCTGTGGCCCGTGCGTAGCCCTGCAGGACTGGCGGGGCATGGGGAACCGTAACGGGAACGTGCAGGCTCCGGCGCCAGGCGGGCAGACCGCTGGAACGGGCACGACTGCTGCAGGGAGCGTCTCCGTGTCAGCCCCCGGAGCCGTCGTCCCCGGCTGACGAAGGGCCGCGCACGCCGTGTCCGTGCTGCTCTCCAGGCGGGACAAGGCAGGTCCGCGAGGAACGGCCGGGAGCTCTGCCGGGAGCTGTGGGCCTGGGACACACTGAGGGGTTTCTCTAAATAACCCTTTACTCCTGATCCGAATGTCTTATCTAGGAGAAGAAATGTCTCTCTGAAAAATAATCTTCTCACTCAAAATTCTTCTTTTGTTTCTAATTTTACTACGATGTTTTTTCATTCCTAAGCTGAGGCAAACCCTGCTCAGAGTTCCTCGTGGACTTGATGGAAAATAGACACTGATAAAGGCCTCGGCTTTCAGAAGCCTCAGAAATCAGCACTTACATGAGCCCCCCCCCCTTTTTTTTCCTTTCTTAAGGTCATTTTTTGTCTTGAGAACAGAGCTGAATCAGAAAACCGGCAGATTCAAAGGTCTAAATTTCTGTGGAAACATGAGTCTAACCTTTCGGGTCCAAATTTAAGCTTTGCATGTTGACTCCATGTAACTCTAGGTGGACCAATCTTATAACATGTCAACAAGGACGGTGCAATAGTTCCAGGCTCTCCAGATAGCTGTGTGCAGATAACACACTGCACTGGTAACCACCTCCCTGCCATGGCTTCAAGCACTTCAGTTTAATAAATCAGTCAAATGGACAACAAGGGAATAGCAAAGTCTCCTTTCTATGCAGACGGAGAGCAGCAGAGCAATATTTTATCATGATGTCCTCTAAAATTTGCAAAAGATAATTCATTTTCCCCTATGCTAATTTGTTGACTACTTTCTTGTTATTAACTGCTATTAACTAGGAGACTAGATTAGGAGCAGCAATATTTTCTTTGACCAAACTTTTAGCCAGGCCCGTGCACAGCAACAAATATCCAGAGGAAATCTTCCTACCAGCCGCGAAAGACTTTGGAAACTTGTGGCTTTAGCCCTCCAAACACCGCAGGCCCCAGCTGAGAGCCTGAGCATCGTGGCCTCCTCCTGCCTACGGGAGCATCCACGGAGGGGCCTCCTGAGACGTCCCAGCAGCTGTGGAGCCAAGGAACTGCGGGAGCCTCCGAGGCCGGGCACCAGGATGAGCCATGGAGGGAACAGCTGGATCCCCGCTTCCCAGCCAGGCATTACCCAGTCGTGAACTGCCTCCTGGAGGTGAGTGCCTGGCCCTACAAGCCGCCTCTGTCCTCTCATCTATCCTCTATCTTCTCCTTTGTCCTCCTCTCTATCCAGTTATTCCCTGATTCGGGCACTTAGGAAGCAGAGAGCAAGTCAAAGCTCTGTTTGAAAGGACTCCAAGAGCACATCTTGCCCTCTCTGAGTGCCGTCATCCTCAAGCGCCTGCTTGTCCTGCCTGCGCGGGAGCACGTGTGACGCCGGGACCCGCGGCACCGCGCCGCCGCGCTCTGCCTCTCTCTGCTCTCCCCAGCCACCTGCTCGGTGCAAAGCGCGCAGGGTCAGGAGGAATCGCTGCGGCGACAGCCCGCGGGCACCTCGCACACGAGCCCTGCTCCAAAGCCCGAGACTCTCAGGCAGAGGGGAAACCTGAACCCAGGAAACCCCCAACCACGCGGTGAAGACGGCAGCAGCCCCGCTGCTGTGCGCCCGCGCTGCGCGCCGGTCCTCGGCCCCAGCAGGGACAGGACCCCAGCCTTGCGGGACACCTCCCGCTCCCGGCAGCAGGCCCGGGTTTAGGCCCAGCCTGCAGCCCCGGTGCCCCCGCTCGCTTTGCCCAGGGCGCTCGCTCCTCACTGGCAGCTCCTGAGCCAAGAGACGAAGCACAAACAGGGCTCGGGCCGCAGCCCGCAGAGGGACCCGTGAGGCCCTCGTGCACCTTTCCAGCGCCAGGGGCTTCGCGGGCGTGACGGGACGCGGCAGCCGCCTCGGGAACTGAGGGTTGCTGCTATTACATAAAGAAAGCCCAGAGGCTCCCGAAGTTTGGATCGCTACCTAGCCAGAGTTAGCATTTCAATTTACAAGCCTCAAATGTAAAAACTAAAATTTCTTTTATAGCAGACGTATTTGTTCAGATAATTAAGAACCATTTTAGGGGTACAATTATCACATTGTCCAGTCTGAGTCACTCCACAGTCCCTACCTAATTCCATGAAGCAGTTTTTATGGAGTACTGTTCATAGCTCACATCTTTCTTACGTTACCTTTTTTTCCATGTTTAAAGCTAAAAAGTGACTTCGAGTCGGCTCCATTCATTTGCCCTTTGCTTCCCCTGAAGCAAACATAATCAGTAAAATCCCCTGGCATATTTCCCTCTCCATCCTGAAGTTTCACTTCTCCCTTGCCCTCTCTGTATAATCAGACCCCTTCTCACACGAGTGAACACAGAAAACTATTTGGAACGGAAATCACCCAAACCAGTCCAGCAAACACAGGTGATTATGCCCTAGAGGCATTTGGGAAGGTCAAGTATCTGTGGCTAATTTTTCCAACTCCTTTCTTTGTTTAAATGAAAGCCCTGAAATGGGCTTTGTAAAAATCCCTAATTCACTTGCCCAGTGAAGCCACCAGCCCCATATTCTTGGGTGATTTCCTTCCATGTTTTCTTTTCAAGGGTTTCTTTAGGGTTTGACTGCCCTTTGGACTGAGTGTGGACTCTGCTTAACTTCGTCTTTCTTTTCACCTGATGTCCTTGGTGACCCTTCTTTTGCTTTCCCTTCCCCACAAGGATCCCCGCAGCAGAGCGTCGCTCCTCGGTGCCGCACACATCCGCATCCAGGCCGCGAGGCTGCATGCCCAGAAACATCGCTGTGGGCTCTGTGCAAGGATTGCCTCTCGCATTACAAAATTATTATAGTTCGCTGTTGCTCTGAGAATGATTGAGATTTTCAAATATATTTCTCAATGGATTTTACACTGTTAATTCACTGTGAAGCTTTTGGGAAAAAGGGCTAACTTCACACCTGCAGCGGGATGTAGGAACGAAGCAAGAGCTGCCTCTCGCACACACAAAAAGGAGACAAAGAGCAGAACTTCCAAGCTCTGGAAACCAGACATTGCTCTTGGTGTGATGGCCCCAGGGTCCTGTCTTACAGGCGTGCTCACATTGCAGCCTTTCCTTCAAGGCGCTGTAAATTTGAGTCTGTCATCGCTAACAAATCAAAAACTTTGAGAATGAGTGAGAAAATAACACACTGATTGAAATGAACAGACTGGTGCAAGCCACAAACCACAAGATGGTCACATAGTTACAATTTTTGTTCAAAACCAGACTAAGAGCACAAAACAGAATTAAAGAAGTATCTTGTCCTTCTTTAATGCACCCTATTTCAAATACAGAAGCAAATAATTTTGTGTGGTATTAAGAAGAGAAACATTGAGAGACTTCGATAGATAAAATTCATATTTTAGAAGGGGCTTTAATAACTAGACTTTTTTGTGTGTGTGAAAAATAACTTGCAATTGAGAACAGAGCAATGTCACTTCGGGTGTAAATTCATTAAAACAAAGGCTTTTAAAATTACAAAACCTAAGACAATAAGGTCCTGGCTTGTCCTCTTATGAATGTGATACTCATAAACAATATTGCATTAAGTATCCAGTACCAAATTCTTTACTGTTGTGTCAAACTCCTTTTCTGCACTCGCTTTCAAATGTGCCCAAGTATTTCCAAACTCTGGACACCAATCACTATACACACCAAATTATGATTAAAGTCATGGGTTAAAACATGTACAGATGCATGTGAACGAGCTGGTATATGCTGGAATGGGCTCATTTTTTTTTAACTAAAGCAAACATGAACACTGAAAAAATCTGTTTGCAAAGTGATTCGCATTGACTCCAGGTAAAGTGGCTGTCACCTGCGGCTGAGCCGCCCTGCACTCGCTGCACGCAGGGAGCACCAAGCTCCGGGTGCACAGGGCTGTGCTTCCCCTTCCATCCTGGAGCATAACTGGGAGCAATCTGGTTTTCCCCCATTCCGAACTCCGGGGAATTCCAGGCTTGCCAGGGGAAGACGACTGAAGAACTTGAAGCTGCCAGGGTCATTTTAACCACATTACTGCTGACTCTTTCAAAGATTTCCAGGAGAGACCTCATACCTCAGGAACCTTTCCAATCTTCCAGAAAGCCTTTGCTTCCAAAATTTTGTGAACAATAGAAGAATAGAATCAGCAATAACACAAATACAGTTCCCACTAGGATGTTTGCTGTTTGGTAAGAAAGCTTGACATTAGTCAGTAGATGTGTGGGTGGCCTCTGAAACCTTCTAAAAGGCTTCGTATGTCTGCAGCCTTCTCTCTCTCAGGCATCAGTTCTGATTCACACAGGGGCTGCACACCCCAGTTCCCTGAGAAGTGCCAATTTCCAGCTCTTTTGGAGCACTTGAGCAGAAAGCTCATAGTTCTGAAGCTTAATTCATCTTACTGATTCGCTGCTCTTTCCCTGACCTGTGCAATGGAGGGCAGTCCCCACGCTGACCCCGTACGGAGAGGTCTGCGGTGGCCACGCGCCGCCTTCCCAAGGGCTCCTGTTCCACTCCGCTGTCGGCCGGGCCCTTCTGCAGGGCAGGTTGTCAAGGAGCTGCCTAGACCTGGCACATCCTTGTGCTGATGACAGCAGCAAGCGTCGCTTCCAACGCAATTGCCAAAAACCCCATTTCTGACACTGTAGGCAGCAGGTGCTGCAGAGCCAGGGCAGTGCTGGGGAAGGAGGGCTGTGGTGGGAAGCAGAGCCGCGCGGGAGCACTGGATGCAGTGAAGTGCAGGATGTGGTGGCAGTGCAGCATGCGGCAGCAGTGCCAGATGTGGCAGCGCAGGATGTGGTGGCAGTGCAGCATGCGGCAGCAGTGCCAGATGTGGCAGTGCTGGATGCAGTGGAAGTGCTGGATGCAGTGGCAGTGCAGGATATGGTGGCAGTGCTGGATGCAGTGGCAGCGCAGGATATGGTGGCAGTGCTGGATGCAGTGGCAGAGCAGGATATGGTGGCAGTGCTGGATGCAGTGGCAGCGCAGGATGCGCCTCTCCGGCCGGCTCCACTGCAGCCTGCTCGGGAATGTGGAGGCAGCAGGAATTACCCAGCCGGGCACCACGCGCTGCCCCGGGTCACTCACTGCATTGCCAAGAACTTTTAGTATTCATCAGAAATGTGTGTTCTTTAAGAAAACATACACTAATTCTAGTTATTTCTGATATTATCCAATTCCATAATGAATACACAATCCCCCCCAGTTTTCTTTATCAAAGTACATGTAAGATGGCTTGTCTGAGTGGTACTTTCTCAAAATTTTGAAAATTGCTTTTTGACCTGCTCTGTTCTGTTCTCTTCATCGTCGCATTGGTTTCTTAATGCAGACAAGATCCAGCTCAACTGTATTTATGTTGTACTTGAGTTTGGAATTAAGTATTCCAAACATGCACATGGAGGTCTATTTTGAGTAAATATGAAACTCTATACTTAAAAAAAAAAGAGTCCAAACCATTTCAGTATTCTCAGACTATAGACATATTTTTTTGCCTCCATTAATAGTTTTCTAAATCTATAAAATATATTGTACAATATTTGCAGTAGTTATTTTTAAAGATAAAATGTCCTTTAAAGTCAGTTACATTCAATAACTTGCATTTACCATGTGTACTCTCAAACTGCAGTAAATCACCTGATTTGCAAAATGCCATATAAGGCATAAAACAATTTCTGTGCATATAAGCACCAGCAAAAAGAGCATAGTATCCAGATGCTAGATTTCACCTTGCATCCCTCTCTCCCACAAAATGTTATTAAATTATAATTAACACTAATAATATAATTTTTAGTATATTAACAATTTTAATTACCACTTTAATTACCAGTTTTGGAAGCCAGTGCTTTCCAGAAGACTAGGAAGGTTTCTGAGGTATGACATCTTGCCTGGTAATCTTTGAAAGAGTCAGCAGTAATGTGGTTAATTAATAACATATTATTAATATAATAATATAATTAATAGTTTATTAAATTATTAGTGGTTTGGGAAACAAACGCAGCCCACGCTAGACGATGGTTTCTCCAAGGCTGTGCGAGGAACAAGCACCCCCAGAACAACCCACGAGCAGGTTGTCTATGGAGCCTGCCCCAGACCCGGGCCCTTTCCCTCCACTCCGAGGTTGCGCCTGCAGGGACAGGACGCGGCGCCCGGCCCCGAGCTGGCCCCGTCCTGCTGCCCCGGGCTCCGTGTCCAAGCACGGGGGCTGCAATGAGAGCTGAGCTCATCTGCTGTGCTGGGGCGGCTGCCAGGAGCCCTCCCGTCGCTCCGTTCCATTCACAGCCGCGTCTGAAACCAGCCCTTCTGCAGGGAGGGAGCCAGAGCCAGAGAGCCCGGCCCAGGGTGGAAAGAGAAGAGGAGCATTAATTAGGATTAAAGGGAAGTAACTGGCTTAGTATAATATGACAGCTATGCCAAATAGCCACATTTTCTAGCTGTAATCCCCACTGTCCGATCTCTTTGTTATATTTTGGGCATTGGCCAAAGTGTGCTGGCTGTAGAGTAGTCCTTATTACTGTAAGTCATTGGAGAGGGGCAGAATTGTCTATATTTAGGCCACCAAGTTCCCCATGTTAATCTTCATTTTAGTGCTTGCTATTTTGTATTCTGTAGCAGGCCTGGACTCTTGAAGAAGGCGGGCCAGCCTTTCCCCAAAAGAATTAAATGGATGTGTTTGCAGTTTGCTTTCCATTTACTTCCTCTTTCCTTTCTTCATGTGTAGGTTTTGTTATCATACAAGCTATTTAAAATACTCCAAGCAGAAAAGAGCACAACTGAAATGGAAAGCAAATGTTAAACCGAATTACAGCATAAAAGAAAAGGGACAAAGTTTATAGTGTAATTTCACCTTGAATTTCAACAGCAGCTGTATTTAATTAATAGTAAGAAAGCAAATTTGCAGAAGAAAGCAAAGGCTTTGCGGGTAAGAGCTGCTGGTGGTAGCTGCACTATGGCCACGCTGCGACGCGGTGCCGCCTTCCTCGTGCTCATTGGGGCTGTGCTCAGCTGGGGAGACGGCCCTCAAAGTGAATTGCTAATCACAGTTAATAAGGGCGGTAAGATTTGCCACGACATACGAAAGACTAACATATTGATCATTGTTATTTCTAAAATAAGAATAATGCCATTTATTAGCGCTTTAATACCTTTAGAAGTCTTGGTTTCTCTGTTAAACCAATTTGAACAAGGGTCCAGGGTTCTGATCTTTCAGTTCATTGAGTCTGAGTCTGACTAATTTCCCTCTCTGTAAGATGGCAGAGGAGCTCAGGTTTGCTTAGAAAGGAACCAGCATGAAGTTCTGCAAAGCTGCTTCACTCCAGCCCTGCACGTCGAAGAGCCTGGCACTTGCCTGCTGGACCCTCCTCTGGTTGCTTCTATAGATAGAGTTAGACAGATCCCTGTGTCATCCGAGTGCACAATTCCCACATTCCAGCTCAGGATTACTTTACAGACACCTGGCACTCCCTTCAGAGAGAAGTAAATTATTGCACTGGGCACAAGAGAGTGGAACCAGAGTACCTAGGACACTGAGGCACCTGCAACCTTCCCAGCCCTATATTGAATTCCGGAAGGTGGATTAACGTGACTCCAGCTGAAAAGATGGCAACAGGAGGCTGTAGAGCAGATGCAGTGTGAATTGGACACCAAGGCAGAATAATGCAGTGAGAAGAGGCAGCGCCATGCAGAACAGTGGGAGGATAACGTAGGCAAGGTGGGGAGAGAGATTATTCAGAACTGGAGCTAATTGCATAGACTTTGGCCGTTAAACAAAGAACTACAGTGTTTTTAAAATTCTGCTTATTGAATTAAATTATTCTCCTGTCAATTGGATTGCTTCAACTGGCTAAACAATCTGACAACTCTTTTTAGAAAAGAATTTGCTAACATTACCAGCATAGTATGATGGCATAATCATTCCCTAATCATCCCCTTTCTGTACTCTTGGAGAAAACCAGCCACTACAGCTGAAAACAAAGCCCGTTTATGAAAAAGAGAAATAGAACCCAGAAAATAGTAGAATAGAATTCAAAAGAAAAATCAAAACACTTTTAAATCTAATAAAATTCCTTGCTTTAAAAAGAAGTCATAGATTGCTACTTATTTTCTAACATCGTTTTCATAAATGTTTTACATTATTTTTTCTTCTGAGAACATTATTAAGAGTTCTGTGGAACTCCTCAGTTGAATCCAGGCTCCGAGGTGCTGCAGTGAGTGCTGAACCGCCGGCGCGGACGGAGCTTCGTGCAGGCGGGTTTGTGCTGCGGTCGCAGGCACGGACCGCGTGGAGCCCGGGGCTCCGTGGCGGCGCGCGGGACGCGTCGCGCGAGGCCACGGCTGCTCAGGAAACCTTGTGTTTGACCTAAGGGAGCTGGCGCAGAAAGACGCTCCCTGCCACCTGAAGTGAGACTGGTGGAAACTTTCTCGGCTGCCAAATCAATGGCTTGATCAGAAGATTCATGTCTACTAAGAGCAGATCACTATTAAACTACCCCAATTCTTGATTTCTTTACTTTCATAGTTTTATTACTATGTAGCCTGAATATTAATATAACTGAGTCTCTCCATGGCTTCTCTCCCGCCACACTTCAGTTTTCCTTATAACTTAGTTCTGAAGTTGCAGGAAAAGTGCAAATACATCAAGTTTCCCATCGTCAGGGGCACCCTCTGACCCTTTTAATGGCAGTTCCAAGGCAGCTGTGTCGCCTCCAAGGGCCTTTTTTTTTTCTGAAATCCGGTTCTGTCTTCTTGACAAGCTGACAGGAGCACAGCTGATTGCTGGGCAGCAGTTCACAACTTTCCATCAGTTTGGGGAAATAAAAGCAGGAAAAGCACATGTTCTGGCTGCAGGACAAGCACCACCCCGCAGATCTGTGGGGCAAGACTTGGTATCAAAGAGACTCTCCGTGCCTGTCAATTGCATCGTCGCATCTTGCAACAGTTTGCAGCTGCAGCAGCTCTCTCATGACCAATGATCACACACGAATCTTCAGTGGTCTTCAGCAGTCTGAATAAATGAGCTCTCTTTGCAGACCACAACTCATCGCCACTGCAATGTTCACCTACTCTTCTGCACGACCATTGGATTTGAAAAGGAGCCATACGGAAAAAATGCAGATGCTGGGGAAGTAGGATGCAGCCTCCTAATCCTTTTGGCTTGTGCAGCTAAAGGGCTGCTAAGAACAGCGGAGGAGAGAATAGAATGGAATGAGCTTCAAGGAAAGTTGAAGGGCCCCCAATGGCAGAGCAAGGAAGGTTCAGGTCCACAGACTGCAGTACAGGCAGCCGAGTAACACGTCTCTTCCATTCCTCAAAGCCTGGGGCTTCTAGGGCAGCACATAAGGCAGTTCAAATTTGGTAGCCCACTGTAAACAGGAAAGTGGAAGTGGAAATTCAGGGTCAAAGGACTAGGGGCAACAGCTTCTAGCGCCTTTTCAAAGAGTTCAGAAACAGGTCTGGTCTTTCTCAGAAATAAAAGCAGGTATTTTAACCTCAGCAAACACTTTTAGTGTTAAAACACAGATCTCATAGGACAAAACAAGGCAGCTGGAAAGAGCTGGAATTCTTTAGATGGGGGTATTATGGGAGGTCATTTGTGCTGTACTGACAGCACAAAAGTCTTTGGTGACTTTTCTTTTATATCTCAAATTCATAAAACAAAATCATCAGACTTCATTAGATCAACCTGCCATGTCTCTTCCTGCCTACAGATAGACAAAGCACAGACTTTGTCCAACAAGTTATATCAATTGCTTGTTTCTGAACTAATGTAATTCAATTGGCATAAAGCCAGCACAGACAAATATAGATCTGTTCATAATGTTAGTTTAAAATGAGCACGATCTAAGATCTGCAAGGCAGCTTCATATTAACTCAAGACAGGAATCTATACAGATCTTTGAACCAGTTTAGTGAAATCAATTTACAAAACATGTCTTTAGTTAAGGCAGTTAAACTTGGCACTGTTATTTAAATAACAGATATTTTTATGGCTAGTGTACATCTAAAAACTGAATGCACAAACCATATTAAGTGTTTTTTATAGTGAATTTCTGAGATTACATATATATATACACACACACACACTATATGTAGAGAGAGAAATATACTCACACATACACACGCATATATATGCAGGATTCTATCTATTGTAGTTCCGTACTTTACTGATCGCATATCCAGCCTATAGCATCCACTTCCATATGGGCTGTTTGTCTCATTCAGCGTTTCCTCCTCTCTCTCCCACCTTCTTGAACGCCGGCTCTTGCCCAGGTTAGGGCCTCGCTGCAGTTGTGTTTTCCAGATTCCCTGGAATGAAGGCAGAAATCCCGTCTTCTCTTGCAGAGGGCTGAGGAATGGGCACCAGGGCTGCCGGGCTGATAAGCAGGGAGATGCTGTGAAGGACCAAGCACCCTGTGCAGGGGGACAAACAGCATGAGGGTCCCACTAGGGTGGGACAAATGTTGGGACAGCTTGATAAGAAGTTTTACCCAGGGTTGTATCATGCATGTTCATTGTTAGAAAATGAAAATGAAAAACGGTCCATCTGGAGTGTTTAATCTTTAGCTACATCCTCTTTCTTCTGGATTATTTTAGCTGATACTTTATCCTAATAGGGCTAATGCATTAGAGTTTTCAACAGTCAAGATTTATTTATTTCCTAATAAAAGCAGGGTAAAGCTGGCTGAGACACTCGTCGTTTTTCTGTGTTCCCTTGTGATCTGGCTGCACAGGGCCCATTTGTTGAGCGGCCGCCTCTGCTCGGCTGCGGCAGGTGAGCGCTGTGAAACGCAGCACGTCGCCTGCCTCTTCCCTTTCCCTTTCCCTTTCCCCTTCCCACACCGGTGTCTCTTGCTCAGGTGTGCGCTGAGGGCGCACAGACAGTTTTCCTGACCTTGTTCCACTCGTGGAAAGCCGGATCCATGATCGTCCCCCCCAGACACCACTGGCTGCTTGTCTCAACGACAAGGCACCAGTGCTGAGAGCCGGGTCCAGCCCAAGCAGCCCCCAAACTTCACCAATTCCTAGGTCATGAGAGGGACCGCAGCACCCCAGGGCCTGCCACCCTGGGGCAGACGTAGGTGTCCCCTCTCACTTGTGCTGTGGCTCTAATGTAAGGGACGTCCCTGTGCACAGCCCGCCAGCAGCCCAACCTGCTGCAGTCCAGCAAAGCCAGCAGGCCCACGTGCATCGCATAGATGCAATCAAAGCGCACACCTGCACCAAGGAAAATAACGTCATTAGCGGGTAGGAGAGGGGGATCCAGTGTGAAAACTCCTCACTATCGCCCGCCTGCATTGTGCAAACTGGCAGCCTTTGGCTTTCAGTTCAGAGATTTTCAGTGCTCACTAAAAAGCGCTGGTCACAAGCTACATTACCCTGACCCATGCACCTTAGTACAGTAATTTGAACATATCTCCTTTTTTACACTCAATACAGGCAACTATAGTCTCAGTGCCCCCTCAGGACATCGTGTGCTCCAGTAAATGGCCCTGGAACAAAGAGCATCTTGTGAAGGCTGCCACTACTTCTGGGCCACATTTATCATATCTGATAAGCCTATCTGTGAAATTCCGAAAAGTGATTTTTATCTGCTCTTATACAAATAACTTAGGCTAAGGTTACTTTGATACAAACCTTCTGTGGCTCCTTTCTGTAAGCAAAGAACTACTTAAGAGCTACTTTTGAAGAAACACTAGTACAATGTTTGACATTTGTCTCATTTTGTCCCTAATGAAGACTATTTTTTGTACCAGCTCTGCCCATATATCATTACAGTACTTTTTTTTTATTTTTCTTCTTCTTTCAGTATGCAGTTATAATTCTATTTATTAGTTGTTGCATTTATGGGTTTGAATATATTTATCTTTGGAATCAGCAAATACTAAACACATTTTACATGAAAAAAAGGTGAATTTTCAAATAGTCTAAAAGGCATTTTGTAGATTTCTCCATATCCTGAATATCTTAACTTATTGATAATATTTCAAAGTACATGAGAAATTAAAAATTGTACAAACTGTACAATTGGAAACTGTACAAACTGTCACCATCTGGATCTGAGACTAAGGCCTATAGCCTTGTAGTGTCTCTCAGCATCCCGCTGACTCTATATTGAACCGTCTTCCTACTGCCAAGGAACATGAATTCCAACTTATCCATGAGAATGGCTAATTCTCCCATGACAAAATGCGCTCTAAGGAGCTATCTTGGATAGGCAGATAGATGAGAACTCAGCTCTGTTGAAAATCATGGACGCATGAACAAAAAGGCAGCTGTTCCTCCTGTATCCGAACAGCGGATGACTGGGAGCGCTGAGCAGGCGGGCTCGGGACGCAGCGGAGCCCTGTGCGCGTGGGGCCACGAGCCTTCACGCGGGCAGCGCCGGGGACCCTTGTGTGCACAGGAGCCAGCCGGAGGCACTAACCCGGTGCCCGTCCTCCGGGGATCGCGGGAGCACGGACGGAGCCGGCGCACGGCGCTGGTGCCCGCGCCGGGGCTGCTCCTGCGAGAAGAGGTTTCCTGGCTCTCTGGTTACTGGGCTCCATCGCCCTTCGCTAGCGTGCACACAGAACTGCGCGTGGAAGGGCAAAACAGAAACACTCTTGGCACTGCTAGGAATACCTACACTTTTCTGCAAAACATGCATTAAACCAGTCTGGGGAAGCTTATCAAGTCTTAGATCTCTGCATGTTGCTCATTCCAATGAACAATCTAGGGCTAACCACAGTAGAGAGAGAAATAGCTGAAAACAGAAACACAAGAAGAATTTTAAACATTCACAACTAAAATACAGGATATATTAAAAAGGCTGTCAGTGTTTACTGCTTAAGACAAGAGCATCCCTGGTTTTCGCCTTTGTTCTGTATTCCATGCTGAGTTCAAGAGTAAATATTCAATCAGTTACATGAATTTAGTTTGAAAGTTCAGAAAAGTTTTAGAACCCTCACAAAGTTTGAGATGACACCTTAAAGCGAGTGCTCTCCACACCATGCTGAACGCACTGAGATTATTATTGCAAATGCCTGAGCTCGCAGTGTAACTGCAAAGTTGCAAAGAAAACTGCATTTTAAGAAGTGGTTTATGAATGAATGGATCTGTTAAGGAACCCAGATGAAAGGTCTGGGGACCCCTCAGCTCCTCTGGGCCGTGGGGCAAGGCCCCACAGAGCAGGCCCCAGCGCCCCCGGCCCGCGGCGCTCGCGGCACTCACAGCGGCTCTGCCTCCCAACGGCCCAAACGGCTGTGAACGGCCGGGCCGCAGCTGCGAACGGGCAAACCGGGCCAGGGCCTGCTCTGCCGTCACCAGCCGTCACCAGCGCGCTCGCGCCCCGCTCGTGCCCCGCGAACGCAGCGGCGCGGCGCGGGCTGCCGGAGCCGCTCAGCACTGCCGGCTCACGGGGGCTGCTCCGTGCGTTGGAGCTCTGCGAGGGCACCAAAATCCCCCTGGAAACAGCCCTACGTGAGCTTGAAAGCCTTTCACGAGCACATCTTCCACAAAGCGGCCTTGTCCCCCATCTTGCTCATTTATAAAGCAGAGCAAAGGCCTGAAACGCTAGGGGGAAAAAGCAAGTTTGTTTCATTTTCCTAGTCTTATAAGCATTTAAGAAATGTTAAGCCTGTCTAGATTTTTCTAGAGAACCTCTTGGGGCCCTTAAGGATGCTACTTTTCCCACTGCTTTCTCAATAATTCCACAAAATTTCAGGACTAGACTTTCTCATGTAGAATAGAAAACAGAAAATATATATATATAATATATATATATATATGTAAAACCCATTATTTCCTGTAATAGTTAAACCTGGTTATTTATCAAAATTACATTTATCAGAGTCATAAAGTCCCTCTCCCTCCCCTCCTTAGATGGTTCATGAAATAGCGAACGTTCGAGCTCAGTGGCTCAACCAGGCAGCCGCGTTACCGACCTGCCGGCGTCCTTGAGCGCTCTCCAATGACCAACGACTGTGATGCCAGTCACAAAGAGCTGGGGAGCTGGTCCCTCACAACACGGTCAACCAGAAAGATGAATCAATGTGTCTCATAGGCCTGCAAGACCCATGAAGACACCAGTACAGACTGCCTAGCTGAAAGGAGATATGATACGAAACACTCCTAAGCAATTCAGAATGTCCAGCCAGCTCACTTGGATTTTAAATGATGGACATGCTCCCTGGTTGGATCCAGTATGGGATAATGTCACACAGTGCCACATAGTGACACTGATGTGTAAAGGTACCTAGATCTGGATTAAACAAACCAAGGTCTGGATTGCTTTTTATTTCATTTTGCAAAGGGCTATATCTAAGTATCCTATTGAGAAGATTTTCTCATTAAAAGCTAGCTTCTACAAAATGATGTCAGAAAACATCTTTTTTTTTTTTTCTGAAAATGACTGTCTTTTTCCTTAGAAAATTGAAACAACTCCGATTTCTTTTTTTACTCTGAAATCTCTGTTATGTGTCAGTTCAAACAAGTGTCACACTCCGTCTCCTTACCCGTGCATCCCATCACAGCAGCAGTTTGCGCCTCCAGTCCTTTCTACGGGCCAGGCTCCGGGTAGATTACGTTTCTGCTAATGTGCTGCAGATGTCTGGATAGCCAGTGTGCTCTTTGTGCCATGGGAATTGCTGACCTCTCTCTAGGGATCCTGACACCAGGAGAGATTTAGGTTCCTGAAGTATGAGCTGAAAAATGCAACTTAACAGGGAAGAGGCTCCACATGGAAACTGACTTTGAAGTCAACTCAACAAGCAGTCTAGTTCTGGGACTGTTTAAATGTTTTATTTAAATAAAAAAGATATTCATGCCTTGTTTGGATTTTTATTTCCATGCAAAATATTAAATTTCATTTTTTCATTCTTCTCTGGGATGAAAAAAGGGAAACTACAGCAATCTCTTCTCAGATATATATTTTGCATTCCATCCAGTTCTGCTTCATTTCAGGGTAATTTAATCAGAGCATAGACAAACAGCAGAAAAGTTTTAAGTGTGTATGATGCAGTTACAGAATTGTAAGGATATAATACATAACTACTTTTTTTTTTTTTCTTTTTTTGAACAACCGGGAAGAAAGAAATCTGACACCTCCCTGCTGGTGTTTGTACAGATGCAGCTCTTTAGCATATTTGGTTAATGGCACTAGAACTAGAAGAGCTTGAGGGCAAATCCAAGGAATGTGTAAATAACCTGGGCTCCGTGCAGACCCGCGTGACCCTCTGCGATCCCCATCGCAGGCACCTGGGGCTGTTCAGCTGGCGAGGTGACCCCAGCGGGACATTCCCAGCTGCAGCCGCTCGAATCCCCAGGGCCCGGGTGCAGAGGACTCGAGGAGCAACGGGCGGCTATGTAGGAAAGAGCGAATAAGAAAATGCCCACCGTAAGAAAATGTATTAGCTCCCTGCTACAGTGAATCAAGCTCACAGTGCAGCTGTGCTAGAAAAAGAGGTCATGGTCACATTAATATAGACAGGGTCAACTATGGATGGTGATCCCATCAGGTCATTCCCAACGTGCAGTATATTTAGCCAGCCAAGGGCCGCAGCGCATGGCATGCCGTTATTTAGCAGACGGAAAATCCGACCCTTGGGGAGGCTCCTCGTGTTACAGGCAGGGCTCAGCTTGGGGCCTCCTTTTGCAAGCCCTTCTCGAGCAGTGCTGCAATCAGGAGTTTCTGCCATCCCATAAATGGAGGGTTTGCAGGAGGCAGGTCCTGGGCAGAAACACTGCCACGCAGCACCATGCAGTACTTCTATGTTTGCATCCATGAAAGACACCTTCTTATTAACATTTACACTCAAATTTGAACTTTTTTTTTTTTCTGTCAAAGTGTTTATTACTCATTCACGACATTGCCAATTCATTTTTGCAGAAATGTTAGAAAGAGTTTTGGCTTGGTACCTGGAAATTTTGATTAACATGAAAGACAAATTAACAGGGAAAATTAAATCACAAGAACAATCACTATATTCCCTCGGTTGATACCATTTCCATTAACTGTGTGACAGTTAAAAATACTCTCCAACTATCTTCCTTTTACTTTTGAATGTTTTTCTACTTTAAGCTCCAACAGGCTGCAACATATTTGCCCACTCATATTATTTATTTAAGAAGTTTTGAAGTAGGAGATTTGCATAGATGTCTCTTCAGTGGTGCTTTTGAAGTGCTATGTCCAGGATACCTGGTGCAATCCCTAGAAGTCTGCATACTGCCAACATAAATAGAATGTATATTTAAGGATGAGAGATTATCCATTTCTTCACAGGGCTGTGCTGCATCTCGCATGAAGTCTGCTGTCATTCCTAACAGCAATTTTGTTTGAAGTTCAGTCCAGCACAAATAATGCTCAGAGAGGATTTTCTTCTGGAAAACAAAGCTCTTAAACATTCAAAAGAAGCTATGAGAACTTGAATGTCACCACCATCTTAGACGTATTTCTCAAAAACGGCATGAGCCTGAGGTTATTCCTGAAGCTTCAGAAAGTTTAGTTTTCTTTGGGGAAATCTGTTAAGGCAACTGCTGTCACCTTCATCCTGTGTGTGCATCCTCTGAGACGCGAGTGTGCAGCAGGGCGGGCAGAGCCAGTGCTGCTATTTAAAAGGATGCTGCAGCGCCTCACCGCAAATTCGCCGGAGAATATTTCTCTCTATATAAAACTCAGCTGCTACAAGTCAAAATGACTGCAGTGCAAGCAATCTCTGAAGTCAGAAAGCCTGCGCTGTGCATCCAGCTCACTAACATAAATACTATGCTTAAATAAAGCATCGTTTTTTCCGGAAGTTTTCTCACGCTGTGGCTCGGGCTGAGGGAGGTGCCGAGCGCTCCTGCCGCGGGTGCTGACACCGGGTGCCCCGTGCCCACATCTACATGCTCAGCACGTCCCTTCCTCCTGCTGCGCTCGCGCCAGAAAGCACCTGCGTGCTTTGAAATTCAGCCTAGAAATTATCCGCCTCCTATTTCATAGGTGAGAGTTAGCAGGCTCTAATTTTTTCATTTATTCAATTAATTTTATTTTTTTTTAGTGTTTTAGATAGACTTTGCAAGATGCTGAGCGTTTCCAGGACAGGCTGTTAGCCGTAACTCGTGTGGGAGCAGGGCAGCAGGAACGCCGCCCCGCTCGCTCGGCGAGGCGCTGGGAGCCGGGCCGGGCAGGCGGGGACAGCGCGGCGGGCGGGCAGGGAGCAGCCCACGGCAGGGCCGCTCGGACCCGGAGCGGCCGCCCGCACTGCAGCGCGCGGGGGACAAGCGCCCCGCAAACCCCCAGGAACCCCGAGTTCCCTGGAGCCACCAAGACCCCCGAGTGCCCCTAACCTCCCGGCACCCCCTGACTCCGGTACCACCTAAATCCAGGGACCCCTGAGCCCCTGCAAGCCTCCAACTCCCGAGACTCCCAAGGCCCTGGATCTGCAGCTACAGGACCCCCAAATCTAGGGGAACCCCCGACTCCTGGGATCCCCAAGTCCCCGGGACAGCCCAACCCGGGATCCCCGGCTCCCCGGAACACGTCCCCCACGGGCCGCAACAAGCAGCGTGTCCAGCTGCCTGCACCAACGTCCCTAAACCTCGGAAACAGAGCCTGCCACCAGCCACCTACACCCCCGGTTTTACCCTAAATTACGCAGTTGTGCAGGCACCAGCCCTTCCTGCCCTGCTCGCGGCTCCAGGCTCTGCTTTGCTGTTGCTCTGATCTCCACGCCAGCTGCCCGCTCAGGGGGACGGGACGACCATCCCAAGCAGCTGTACAGCAACACCCCAAACTGCATTTCAAGCCCAGCATCACCTGCTTTACACAGGAAAATATTGTCAACAACATCATTATCATGAACCTAAAATTAGAAGCTTAATTGAGTGCTGCAGTTATTGAATTTGATGACAGTTCAGCAATTCATATTCTTGATTTGTCTTGACTGAAAAAATAATAAAATCAGCTCCGATTCATGCCCTTCCCTAGTCTGTAAGGAGAAGCTCTGGTAGCCCTGCATGCTCTGTGCACATTAAAATCTGCCCGACATGCAGGCCAGCGCTCACTTTCTTAAACCATTCCCATGGCAAGAGCAGTCGTAGGAACACTCTGTGTTTTCTAATCAGTATAATTTTTACAAAAATGTTAATTTATACTTATTGCCAGGACACTGGTGATCATTAAGAACCACCATTTCAGGAATATATTCAATGCAGGGTGCATAAAAATGGATAAATAGACATGCAGGATTAGTGACAGAAGACAAAGAGAGATTAAGACAGAAGCGGAATGGGAGAAGTCATGTTGTCAGTTACACCCAGACACTGACTCAGTGCAGTGCAAGGGGGTTAGTTAATGCTGAGTTTGCTTCATTATTGGAGATGGATGCACAAGGTTTTCGTTTACTCAGGCCACTAAAAAATGTCAAGAATGCAAAACCAGAATAGCTAGGTTGCAGCCTGTGGGGGAGCCTCAAAGACTGAGACAGCATTGCCACTCTGCGTGCTCTGTCCTTACGAATAGCTAGCTCACTGCTTTATTTTTTTTCTCAAGCAACAGAAGAGTGACTTCATTTTTTTTGTATTAATATTTTTGAGATACAGTTGTGGTCTACAGAAGTTGAGCAAAAATTAAAGGAAAACTGGCCTACGGTCCTTGAATAACTGCATGTAATTCTTTAAACATCAAGATTTAATGAATATATGGCCTGAAAGACAATAAAATGCAGGAGAGCATGTTTGCTTGAGGGCTTGTCTAGTGCCAGTAGTAGCACATGTCATTTGATCTCCTGCTTCAGTCAAACGGAGCATCCCATACCAGGATGGGAGAGGAAGGCACAGGGAACCAGCTGCTTCCCAGGGGCCTGCTGGGAGGATCGTGTGGGCTTTGGAGTCCTCCCTCGAGAGTGACAAGCACCAAAAACCTTCACACTGGCTGGAACTTAGTGCATTACATTTTTCTGAAACATCTGCGAGTTGTCAGAAAATCTAGAGACAAATACGGAAAGCCACACAGAAATGGATAAGAAGAGGGAGAAAAGGACTATTAAAGAAAGAAAGAAAAAAGAAACAAAAAGGAGAAAAGGGAGAAAGAAAGAATATCCCGAACCTTCTAGTGAAAGGGTAGGGCAGAAAGAAATGGAAGGAAAGAAACTACAGGAAGAAGACACGCAGTAGGTCTTGAGTGCCACTAGAGGGGACCCACAAACCAAAATGCAGCAAGCTGTGACAAAGGCATTTTCCGGAATCCCTTCCTTTTGTCAGCGCTCGGGAGGACAGGCGGGAATGGGGAGCAGGCGGGAATGGGGAGCAGGATGCAGGACAGGCGGGAATGGGGAGCAGGGGATGGGGAGCAGGGTGCAGGATGCAGGGATGGGGAGCAGGGGATGGGGAGCAGGGTGCAGGGTGCAGGGATGGGGAGCAGGGATGGGAGCAGGGTGCAGGGTCAGGCTGGGCAGGGGCCGCGCGGCGCCCGGGGCGGAGGGGACGGGGCACACGCGGCCCTGCTGCCCGGGAGCTGAGAGGCCTCCCTGGCTGGTCCCCAGACCCTCCATGGTCCCCCAGGCCCTGCTCCCTGCTGCCGGCCCTGCCACGGTCGTGCTGCCAGCCGGGACCCCGTCTGCACGCCGCAGTTTAATGGCAGCACGTGATCAGGAAAGCGGTGTTAGCGCTTACATTTCTAAATAAAATGTTCTTTTGCGGCTGGTTTGAGGCAGTGCTTGTCACATTTTGTTTTCTCACAGCAAATTGTTGGAATCTTACTGGAAAAAAATCCCAGAAACTATCTGCTGTCTCCAGAGAATGACAAATGACTCCTGGAGCCCTCCCAGGCTTGCAGGATTGCTCCCCGTGCTCCTGTAAAGCACTTGGCTGTGCTGACACTAAGATGCCCTAACAACATGCAGCTATGCCCAAGGCGCTGGCAAAGCCGCCCTCTCCAGCCCTGTGACAGCAGCTTTGCCCCAAGCCCGTCCTCGCCCGCCTTGGTTCAGGGCCGCCGTCGGGACACCCAAGCTGCCCGCCTGGCCCCCATCGCCAGGATCCTTCCTGCCGGCATTGCTCCATTCCTGCTCAGGTCAGCACTAAAGTCACTGCTCCATTTTCATGAGTCCTTTCCACAGATTAGTAAGGGGTAATGCAAAAGGTGGAGGCATTTTGTTCACCCGATCAGTCTGTGGTCGTGTTCACTGTTATGTGATACAGGTGTCCTTGGAGCACCTCCGAGACCGGTGACACACAACAAGCAGAAGAGCTGCTGATGTGCCTGTTAGAGCACTGCACTCGACTTGTGACACTGGGACAAAGATGTCCTAGCAAGGAATCGTGGCTTTCTGTGGAAAATGAACATGAGAATATGGACTTGGAAAGTTATGACCCACATAATCTATTTAAGAGGTATTAAAATGTTAAAATGAGATTGTTTAGCATCAGAGAATGTCTGCAGAAATATCTGAGGGGGAATTAGCTCTCAAGCAGAGAGCAGCTTCTAAGCCTGTGCAGCTCTACACAAGGAGCCCAAATTATACACACATCAATTCCGGCCTAAAGAAACTACTGCAGGGAACATGGCCATCTCCTCCTAAATCACTTAATCTGCTTTCAATCACAGAACATGGTGGATATGAATCTTCAAACTGTCCCTTGCTCCAGTGATTGCAAAGACATATAATTCAGCTAAATATGTGTTTACACTAATATTATTGTCAGGCCTGCTTCCTTCACCAGAAGCAGGTGCTGCAGGGATACAGGCACGTTTCCCACTTCCCTTTGTCACCACCCTCTCATGGAGCATCCGCAGCTGCCGGGTATGGGGATGCAGCAGGAGCCTCTTCCCTGATCACACGGGCAGGCAGGGCTGGTGCACGGCCTGTGCTGCTGCTGGTCCGAGCAAAACGGGGAGATGTTATCAACCTGTAAGGAAGTGGACACGCCGCCTGCCGAGCACGAGACCAGAATCTCACAGTGGAAAATAGGCCCAGTCTATATGAGTGCATGTTTTGTAAATGAATTAAATGTCTTCTTTTAAGGTGTGAGTCAAAACCCATGGAGGGCAATAAGAGCCTTTCCATTGACCCGACTAGGCTACGTCACACATTTCAAGCAGTGGAAGAAGCACCTCACTTCATTGATAAGTTATTTGCAAGTTGTGAGAGTTGTTCTTTGAGAAGCAGAAGGAGCGAACTGTAATTCCTAACGGATCACCATTACAGCTGCACAGCTGCACCACTGAGGACGTGGAGACTGCTCTGCTTCCACCTGAGCGCTGCTGGGCTCCGTGTCGGAGCCCTGCTGCAAGGGCCATGGCAACGTGAAAACTGCCCCGAGCTTTCAGGGCTAAGCGCGTCCTTCTGCCTGTGCTGTGATCACCTGAAATCGGTGTGAGATTGCTACAGCTTTATTTGTAGTCTATGGTTCTGTATAACATCTGCAGTTGCTGATCCATAAATATGTCTCTCTCTGTTGATGCATTTGGAAAAGCCACAGGACACTCCTGCCCCAGCTTGTAACAGCAGACTGCATACCAGCAGCCAGAGCATACGGGCAGGTCCCTCTCCCACTCTTTTCTCAGCATCTGGTTTGCTCGTGGTCTGACCAGCAACTTAATCTGCATCCTCTGGTCAGGATGTTGCTCTTGTCTCTCTGTGGTTTCTCAGGAGGACTCTGATTTTGCTCTAAAAAACATCCATGTGTATCACGAAAAATCGTTTATCCAGTAAAATTTTAAAATTTACATTTCTTCTTGACTTCCTCAATACAGATAATTTTGTCAGAAAAGTCTGCTTTGTGTGTCATTGAAGGGATTTGACATTTCACTGTCAAACTATAGAGCACTCTCATTAGTATTTATTCATGTTTTAAAGTAAGACTGCTTTGGTCAGTGTCACAAACCATCACTGCTTTAAACATCATCAAACCCACATAACATCTTTGCAAAGGCCAAGTGGAAATCCCTGCAAGTATTTCTGGTGTCACTTCCAGCCAGAAATCAGAGCCCGCTGATCCAGGAGGGAGCAGTTCCCGTTACTGAACTGCTATGTGCAAACAGCTTTGGAAGAGCCTGGCCAACAGTTAGGTGTGAATCCAAGATGTGCAAGGTTCGGCCTCACAGAGAAGTGTTTGTGGCCTCTGTTAACACATCTGCCTCTCGAGAGGGAACATTACAGTTCAGCTATTTTATACACAGCTTTAAACATGTGTGATGCAGCCCTGTGGTCCCCACCTCGCACACCCCACCCCTCAGTCCGTTATGTTTTCTAGGTCCACCACAGCATAAAGGATTCCAGATTCTTATCTGGGAACCCAGAAAACCTCTAGCCCTGCTGGAACCCTTCACACTTGATGGGATATGTTACCCCAGGCAAATTTGGTCTACAGTATTAGAGAGCTGAGTAAATTATTAATTCAGCAGAATATAACAGAAACTTTATGAGAGAAAGAGAAGATGAAAGAAGGCCTAGCACTGATCCTGCTCCCAAAGCTCTTAAAGCTCTGGTCAGGACTAAGCTACAGACCTGAGGGCTGCAGAAGCAAAGCAGTTCAGCAGCTGTGCACTGCACAAAGGCCCCGGAGCAAACGGAGCCCTGCGATACACGGGCTCCCTCTGCGCTCCCTAGTGCTCCGGGAATCTCCATCCGAGGCAAGGTTTCCCTTAGCACCAAACAGCCCTGCTGCGCTGATTGCAATCGCCTTGGGCAACAGGGACACACACACAGCAATGTCTTCTCCAGCTGAGAAGCTCTCGCTGCTTCTCTAATAACCATGAGCAGATTTGCTGCAGGGGTCACTGGCAAAAACTGAAACACTGGGAATCTGTCTGCATCCGAAAGTCGTGGCTGGCCAGTCTGCCCAGCATGGCTCAGCCCGGAGCTGCTGGTGCCGGCGACGGTCAGAGAATCGGGCTCTTCTATGTCTTTGCTCACTCCCTCTGATAGGCTTGATCTCCTAAGGCCCATAGACACCAAGCTGAGAGCTAGGGGGATTTTTACCCATCTTCCTGGTACTACCGCTCATCTGCTTTCCAGCCTTGAACAAGTCATGTTACTGATGTACTTTATCTGCCAGCAACCTGTGGGATCTGGTCATTTGATCAGAAAACAGATTTGCCACTTAAAATCAAACATATTTAATCTTGCTTAATTATTTTTTACAGTGCAGCTCTATAGCCCAGCGGTTCATCTTCAGCACAGCTTCATAGTAGAGTACAGCCATTCATCAAACCAAATTGTTCCCTGACAGTCTGTGTAGACATATATTTGCCATCTGCAATCTATTCCTTGGTTCCTGGCACACAGTTTTGGGGCTTGCTTTCTAAAGCTGTTTCATATTTCCATGGGCTTCTTCATAACCTTTACCAGCAAAGCCTCACACAGTTTAATTGTTGACAGCTGTGTCATGAGATGTATTTTATGTTTCTTTTGTTGTTCCTCTTGGTGCATACATCAGAGTTGCTACATTAAGGCCTACTTAGCATTGTAATAGGTACCAGGATGTGGAAAGCACACAATGACTTCTAAGAGGTTTTACTGGGGCTTTTAGTTGTTTGTTACAATTTTACGGAGATATATGCAGATAGGTACATTCAAACACTGATAAGCAAAAGTCCTTGAAGAAACAGGCATGAAGACAATTTAAAGTAATTACTCTTAGGCAAGCAAGGAGTTAATAAGTGCAACAACTGTGTATCACGTGGTCAGACACCTATTTCTTATCACGCAAAGGAGACTCCAAGGTTATTAACGTGTTTGTCAGGGTGGGTCCCTCTTGGTCCTCGGGCTCCGACAGCCGCCCCGGCAGAAGTCGGCCGTGCCCCGGGTGACCGCGACGCCGCGGCCGGCCCCGCGCGCGCAGTCAAGCCGGGCTGCGAGGGCTCTGCTGCGAGAGGAAACCACAGCCCAGCCAAACCTGAGGGCTCAGGATGCCCTCAGCTGCTCTGTGCTCAGGGCTGTGTCTGCAGAAAGCCTCATCCCACCTCCGAGACCCACGCGGGTGCAAGAGGTGGACAGCAGAGGCAGCACAGACCAGGACCCGGCACCCTCCCGCACCCACATTTCGCTCAGTGCAGAGTCACCAGAGAAAAGCTGGGTGGCATAAAAGTGCATCTTGCCTTTCTGAGTTTTCATTTCAGTTTGGCGGCAGTGATAAAGACACAACCAGTCCACATTTTTCTGTCCATCCCACCACCCCTCCTTTCTCAAATCACTGCTGAATACATTCTTTTTTTTGTCGGGACAAAAAGGGTAGTGCAAATATCTGCAGAAAATGTGGTTTAAGAAAAAGTCTATTAAGGATGTGTGGGGATGTGATAATAGGAGGAAAGATGGAAAACGCCAGGGACTAGACTCTTTACACTCTTCTGTTGTTTTTTCTGCCAGGTTGGACCCAAATCCAAAACATCTGTTCACATGACTTGAGAGCAGCTCTCCCAGTCACGCGGCACAGGCACTAACTCTTCCTGACATCAGTGCAGAACAACTATTGGTTAACCTTTTTCTGGTTAAATCTTAAGAATTTGGACACTTGATGTTCCATGCAAATGCAGAATAATAATGTTTTTGTTTTATATCAATACATCACTTTCAGATAAAAATTAGCATGTCACAAAACCTGAAGTCATTGTTTTTCTAAAACTAAATTGTACACCACCCTTTAGGAGTTACACAAACCAGCCTGTTGTGACTATATATGAAACATATTACGCCAACAATATTGGCATAAGTGTGTGCAAATATGTATATATTACCTGTACTCTTCAAAGTTGCAGGAAGATATTATGAAAGATGGTGTTTCAGAGTTGTATTAAAACACAGCACAACAAGGCATGTGAGCAATGGGTCTTGATTCAGCTGATTATAAAGATGCAGGTCACTGGAAAATACTCAGCTTTGAATGGGCACAACCACTATTAAAAGCAAGTTCCAAAGGGCAGAGAAAGGGATTATAGCTCAAAGTATCAAAGACAGAATTTACTTGCAGAATTCACATCCAGACCTCGGTTCAGGGCTCACATCCTGCATTACATTCCCAGGATCTGCAGAGGAGGGATCCAGGTTTTACGTAGGGCTCAGTTCTAATATAAATGCTCATGCACGTTCACACACATGGACACGCACACACAAACCCAACTGAAAACCCTTCTCTGCCTACCTGCAACGCAGTGTGTGCGGAAACGAGGCAGTGACAAATGCACCGGGCTCGGAGCTGCACCCTGTGCAGAGCCTCTGCAGCGCCGCTGAGACCTCCCAACATCCCCGGAGTCCAGAGCGTTTGGAGCAGGAGCCCCGATTCCCGACCGGACAAGGGGGTGTCGGCTGCCGGGAGCAGCGTGGCCGGCAGGGCCGTCTCCAGCCGGGACTGTGCCGGGGACACCACCGGGATGGATTTGGAGCAGCCTCAGTAAGAGACAGAGGGGAATAAAAACCAGCGCTCATGTTTATGTTCACTGCATTCGCGTGTTTGCCTGCTAACAGTGCATCCCTTATGGCACGGGAGGAAGGAAGGGGGTGAAGGGGCCCATTTCTGTGCTGGATCAGCTCTTCCCTTCTCCTGCCGAGCGCATGCAGCCGCGCTGCGGCAGACAAACAAACATGGCCTCCCTGTCAGCGTCTGCCTTCTCTTCCCGCAGCAGCAGATGGAGCTGTATTTTCAGCAGCTCCCGGGCGGGAGCGGCGGCACCGCTGCAAATCCTGTGCGTATTCCGCGAGCACCTGCCAGGACGGGGCTCGGCCGCGGTGCCCACGGCGCAGGGAGCGGGCCCCGCCGCGCTGCCGCCCGCGCTCAGCGGGATGGATCCCCCAAGGCCTGCGAGGAGAATCCGTCCGTCCACCACTGCACTGCCCGTGCCTGCCAGTCACACGTTGTGTCATGCTCCTCCTTTGATTTGTAAATTGTTATTGGACTCCAACATGGAATTCACTACGGTTTGGGAGGGAGAAGAGGGCATGTTTTGTTTATCTTGCTAAATCCGGATTGAGAAATTCTTGTCACACTTAGAGAGAATTTATATAGATGACATCATTTGTGTGGAAATTGAAGATGATTTTACAGGAAGTGATGGTCGAGAGATCTGTGGCCAATTTCTCAACTATTATTTGCGGTTTTAACACCTGCGATCTGTAAAATAGCAAGGCAGAGGAGGAGGGACAAGAGGGGGAATGCTGGCATTTATCTTCATCTCTGCAAGCTGGGAAAAAATATAAATGCTTATGTTGATTTTTTCACTCCCCCCAGGAGCGCAGGAGACACTGCAGTTGACTCCAGTAAATTCCTGCATGGCCACAGTAGAATTTCCTGGTGTTGTGCCCTGCAGGACCAAAGCTACAAGTTACAATTGCCTCAGGACATGTGTCAGGCAAATCTTCTGCAAAAATAGCTGATTTACCATTTTTTTTCTGTCCACTCAAAACTGGTCCTTGGAAGGGAACTTACAGATCCTTGGAAACTTAGATCACTGTCAGAGCTGCTCTGTGGGTTCAGATGAGCAGCTTAGGCTGTTTAAAATGAGAGTCTTGACAGAGATGCTGCCAAACTTCTCTCCCAAACAGATACAACAGCTACAACTTCTGCCAGGCCAGAGAGAAGGCCAGAACCTGCTGCACAGGGCAGCAGCAGGAGAAGCAAAGAGCACTTGCAGCACAGGGATCCAGCTGAGCATCCATCAGTCACCAAAACCAAAAACATGGCATGCACAAGAGAAAAAATGGGATTTTGTCTGCTGAGGAAGAGACATCAGAGCAAAAGCAGAGAGTACAGAGGAATCACCTTGCCCACAAGCACAGGCAGGAGATCTCCCATGTCCCTTAAGGCTCCCTCCCGGTACTGAAGATCACTTGTTTCCCATAGCTGGGAAATGGTAACACAGAAAGTAAAAACCCAGCCTGAATCTAGAGGAGCCAGAGGAGCTCTCTGCTCCTCCAGGTACCAAGAGAGCCCTTGGCAGAGCCGGGAAAGGGTCTGGCTCGAGGGCTGAGTCTGCGGGCGCTGCGGCTGCGGGACAAGGACTCGGACTCAGGAGCCGGAGCCATCCAGGATCCCTGTACAAACAAGCACAGCCCCGCTGGTCTCCCCCACGTTTCCATTCCTGGAACCGCCTTGCTGCTGACTCAGGCCTCAGGGCGAAGACGCGCTAGACCCGTGCTCGCAGCCCGAGCACAGTTTCTGCAAAACAGGTGACATCAGAGGGGCTTGTCCTTGTGAAAGAAGTACAGGAATTCCTGATATTTGGAACTCCATTTGATACCCAAAAGTCACATTAAGTTCCAAATTAATTTTCTATACACGTTGGCACTCATTCACCTCCTCTCCAATCGCTCTGAGAAAACGTTCTGCTTAAAATTCTGCAACAGCAGAAAGAGGCGAGGTGGGCGCAGAGCTCGCAGACGCACTTCACTGCCCACTCCCCGGCTGCTGCAGCGTTTGCATCTTTTCTTAGCGGTCCTCTCCTTCCAAGAGGGAGGACCAGGAACCTCCTTCTCTCCTATCATCCCAGCACAAACTGAGCTGACAACTAGCACTAAAGTAAAAGTGAAGGAAGCGAGTGCCAAATCAGGCTGCTGGTAGTTCTCTGTTTTTTGAATCACGATGCACGTGCTGCTAAATTCTCCTGCACAACCAAGTGCAGGCCTGACTTTAAACACATGAATAACCTCATGCTATTGACTGCAGGGGAAAGCTATCTTCAAAGTGTGTATTTAACTTGTTGTTCTGTGGAAATATGCAGTGCTATATAGGCAAGAGATACAGACACATTTAGAGCTTCTCTAGATTCTTTGAAGAAGATTTCACGGTATGCAATAGGAAAACTGAGAATATTGTATAGTAACCTGAGATGCTGCAGATGATATTTGCCAGCAAGGTAATTCAATATACTTCTATTCAACATTCAATAATTAACGAGAGGCCCCCAGCAGTGAATTGCTGGGTGATTATCTCATTGCAGCAACTATCCCCAGCCAGCAGAGAAGTGCCAGAGGCTGCGGAGGGGCAACCAGCAAATGCGCACGTCGTGTCTTTATAGTGAGGCACTGAAATACAAGTGGAGACAATGTTTTGGCCCATTTAGCAGAAGTGACTTTGTTTCTCTGAATAAAGTGGGGAGTTCTACTGATTCTATGATAGTACCTGTTTGAGTCTGGATTTAAGACCTTATCCTGCCTCAGGTTCTGGGTGGGTAGATAAGATCTGTGCTCTGTTTAGATAGGATCAGTGTTTGGGCTCTCATGCAGCAAAAATCTAGGTAAGGAATTTAAAGTTTAGTCTGTAATGAACAGAAGCCAACAGCTGACAAGTTAAATACTTCAGAGAAGTGAAAATTAAACAGTCCTGCAGTCACGAGTGTTGGCATATGGAAATCTGCCATTGAGCCAACAGTAATGTCTGCTTCTATTGGAAGCAGAGGGGAGGCTTTAGAGTTCTGGAGAACACCATACATCTGAGTATCAGGAAAAGAGTCACTGGAGAATGTGTGTTTTACGTAGCACATACTTGTTAACCTCCCTGTCAGCTATTCACCTTGTGCAACCACAAGCTGGAGAACAGCAGCCTGTGGACAAGGTGCTCTAGGGGCAGCATCAGGCTCCCATTTCAACATTTGAATTTCCAGCAGCTACGAGGAACATCAGCAGGTCTTTTCACGCCCATTGCCTGGCTGAGCACAACATCTTTACTTAGTTCAACAAAAAAAAACAGATAAATGGTTCATCTATAACCCCCTCGCACTTCAATATTCAGGGTGCCAACCTCTTCCACACTTTACTGCAGGTATTTATGAAAAGCATGATACTCCTTGGAGACTGAGTCCTCCTTGCTTTACTCCAGCCTGACACCTGCACTATTTCCTTATGCACAGCTGAGCCAAACTGCTGTGGAAGGGGAGGTGATCTGGGCCCCTTTTGTGGAAGGTGAGCAAATTCTGCAGAAACTGCTGACTACAAAAGAAGAAAGGATTTACAGATAGGCAGCTATGAAGCTAATCAATAGTGCTTGTATAAGGCATTCACCCTTTAATAAAAGAGAAGGAAGAAAGCAAATCATGATGTTGGAACTGGAGACAGAGAGCTTAGTTTCATTTGTCTATGAAAAGCAATCCAAGTAGGGAAAGCAAGACCAAAATATGTGCTATGCCACAGCAGTCAGCAGCAAGATCATGTATTTATCACACTGGGGTAGGAGGAGTCGCACGCTCTTGTGAAACACAAGTAGTTCTCCTAGAGATGACAGAGGACTCTAAGGTTGACTCATAGCACTCCTCCCCAGCAGCGTCCTGCACTCTGTAGTGCAGATAGCTGACAGGAGATAATGGGCACTGCCGGGAGATAAAGTACTAAAGAGAAGAGGGAGATAGAGTGCTGAAGAGGAGGAGGAGATATCCGGGAGTGCCTGCAAACACGCACGGGAACAAAGTCTGGTAAGGACCGGCAGCTTCTGCTAGCTTCAGCACTCAATCACGGTTCTTCTTCCTAGAGCATTTGGCCCACAAACTCCAGGATCCTTCACAGGCACCACATGGTTGAATGCTCTCAGTTGCATCCTGCTGATCCGAAGGATCCACTAAACCGAAGAAAAGAAATTTCTGTGAGTTGCAAGAGGGGGAGAGGAAAGGGACAAGCTTCCTACTTTGGAAAACAATAGTTTTAGGAGCGATCAGCATCTTGTTTTCTGTATGTGGGCACAAAGCACCTGGTGCACACACACAGCCAGCCTGCTGCTGACTCTCCATAGTGACAGCAAACACAGCCAGGGCTTTTCTTTAGGTGCATACTCCTGAAAAATTTGGTCCTCTTTGCCTGTGATTGTAGGAAGAAAAATAATCTTGCCAAAAGCCTGCCAGTTCCTTTGTTTAATCTTCCAGTGCTTCCAGGTCAGACTTGTTCAGATCAGAAGTCAAAAATATCCCATGTCCCAATTCTGCAACTTCCAGCTGCTTTCATCAGTTGGTTCTGCATTATCCCTCAGTAGAATAATGCATTTATATCATGTTTGGTGGGAAACATGATCTTCGAGAAGCTCAGAACTCCATCACATGCGTTTATCATTAGCACTTAGCTAATGTCCCTTTGAGCGTGCCAGGAGATTGGAATCCAGCAGCTGGCTATGCCGGGCAAACCTGGCACGGGTTTCTCCGGCGCTGGTCAGAGTTTCCCCGTGCGGCCCTTTCTCCCTGCAGACTCCAGTGCCCCGGCCTGTCCGCAGCCTGCGGCCAGGCAGGGGGCACTTCCAGCCGGGTACGGAGAGCAGCCTGCCCTTTCGGCTACACAGGGTGCGATGGGAGCCACGGAAAGGGATCTTGGCACCGAGGATGGTGCTCTCCTCCCCTGCCAGCTGCTCACGCTGCTGCTCAGACCTACATCCTCTTCCTTTGCTCCCATTACGGCTCCTCTTCTGCCGCCTGCTTTGGCCCCCGCTGCCCCTTCCTCTCCCTGCCCCTGCTCTGGCTTCAGCCGTGCCAGGTACAGGCAAAGCGTGAGGAGCAGGACACGCGTGGAGGCAGCTTCGGGGAGAGCTCGTGCCCTCTCATTGCCTTCATGGGACTGTGTGGGTAGGTGACGTTCTGGCTATGAATAGCAACATCTTTGATTCCACACAGGGAGAACTCATAATTTAAAATAGCAGCGACACTGACAGTGCTCACAAGTCTCAGAAGAGAAAGGCATTTGGAACCGGCATGCTCATCTTTTCCATGACAGGAAGCAATTCCAGCCCTGCTACAAGAGTAAATATTGTCTGCTTCAGTCATTCTTTGCAACTCATGACATGCTGTATGAGTGCCACACCAATAAAGAGACACTCCGTGCACTTTGAAGACTCTGTCTGCTCATGATTTACGAGTTCTGGTGTAGGATGCACAAGGTCTAAGGCAGGCGGCTGGTCCCCCCGCGGCAGCGCTCGCTGACCAGGCCGGCTCCTGGTACGGGACAGAGCAAGCGGAGCCGCCAGCCCCACGGGGCCCAGCTGAAACCAGAACCTGTCCAGCTGCATCCGCTGGCGCTGCGGGAAGCAGGGAAGGAGGAAGACAGTGCCTGGTTCTCCGGAGCAGACACATGCGCTGCCTCGAGCTGCCGCCTTTCACAAAGCTTCCTGCTTCAGGGTCCTTAGCACAGGAGGAAAAGGGAAGGAGCGATGCAGACAGCAACCAGCTTCTCACGCATTCATACCAAATGGAGCAGAAAACACTAGAAACCAAGTGTTTTCAAAGCTTTGTGGAAAAGTTTTTTGTTTGTTTTTGGTTTAAATTTTTGCTTATTTTTCCAAAATGATCATAGATGATCATTCTAAAATGATCATTTTTCTAAAATGATCTATGTCCAGCAACTGTGGACAGCCCAATATGCAAAAGGCAGTATCTGTAACAACTTCCTGAGGCATTTCAAGTTTCAAATAAAGTTTTATAATTTAATAATGTTAACCAAGAATAACTTAAGCCCTCCATGGAAATTGCAAGTGAATCCTGGAGATTTTGATCTCACTTGATTTCATTTGGAATCTAGCCATTTCAAATCTTGCTATAGTAAACTCCATAATTCTGAAAACAACAACATAGTAATAAATATCCATAAGGTCCATAGGAAAAAGAAAAAAAATATATATAGCAGTATAAACTGGGTGGGATACAGTGTTAGATTGGATGCCATCAGAACAGATCTTATCTTAAACCACTCTGAGGTGCAGAATCCCTCTGTGCTTTGCTCTGAGGCTACCTGGGTGCATTTCGCTTTGCACAGATATTGAAGTCCCGTTCTGCCCTAAGGCTCTGCCTGCCCTGAGCTGGCGCTGGCTGCAGTGGAAGGACACAAGGTCGCGCTCCGAAAGGGCTGCAGCCCCTCTTTGCCTCACCGCAGCGGAGCGCGCGGAACAGCAACGCGGCTCCCTCCCCGCCTCGGTCTCCGTCCCTGGGTTACGGCGCACCGCGCTACGGCCCGTCCTGCGCGCACGGCCCTGGGCTGCGGCGCCTGGGCAGCGTTTTTAGGTGCCCCTTTGCAGCGTCCTCCTCCCCTGCAGCGGCGACGCTGCCAATGCCCCCGCGGGAAGGACGGTGCCGGCTCCAGGGCCCCACACACGGGTGGCAGGAGGAGCCGGGACGCTCTGCGGGAGCAGGGCCTGGAGCAGCTGCCCTTGCAGCCCCCGGCCCTGCCGTTCGGGCCTGCACACGTGTGTGCACACGCGTGACTGTCTTGCCCCCGCCGCTCCTGCTCGGGACAGGACAGAGCGTCTTTGTGCGGCCCTCTCCCCACCCTCACATGACCTGGCTTAGCCTAATTCCCCCTGGCAAAACAAGACCATTCTCGGTGCCTACTCCAGATATCCCTTCCCACAGACTCGCCTGAGGAAGCACGAGGCCTCAACACGTGAGCACAGGGTGTGCTCTGGCAGATGAGCCATCTCCCTGGCCCCGGCTCCGTAAATGGCCTTATCTCCTTGCCTAAGACAGATATGCAGAAGAAACGCTTTGATGAACCAGGAGGAAGATCACCTAGCCCTTGACTCACCCCTCCTCGTCACCCTCATGCTCTTCCTGAAGACTTAATTAGCAGAAACTGCAGCCCGTCTCCCCAGCCAGGCTGCCGGCAACGTGGAGCATCCGGCACCCGGGGATTTTCCTCCCACTCGCCGGCAGCAGCTCGTGGCAGTTCTGCAGGGAGCAGGACCGGCCTCCAGCTCCGCGCATGCTTACACCATGCTTGCAGCAAAGACAGCCACACAGAAGCGACCATTCTGTGGCATTATCTAGTTTCTTGGGGCAATAGGAATTATGCTTTTCCTGTAAAAGACTCCTATTGAGTCTTTTCCTGAGGCGCTTGGCTCCTAAAACTACTGCTGGAGTCAGTGAGACAAGGCACACACAGACAGCTCTGACGTCGGGGGACATCTCCAGAACAGGAGCGCTGGGCGCGCAGCTCCCTTGGGCAGCCCTGGTGGAAGCGGCTCCCGCTGCTCCCGGCTGCCGAGAGCCGCGAGGCTCCGTGCGGGCCGGCACAGACTGACAGGATACCTGGCCCCCCAGGTACCCCAGGACTCACATTCCAGCCGCAGGGAAGCTCCCAAGCTCCGCTCAGGTCTGAGCCTCCCTTTCCTCTCTGGGACAAGACGCATCCCTGCTCCTGCACACCTGACTGAGCAGAAAAAAGGAAACAACAGCGAATGTTATTTCTCTTTTCGCAAAAGGGCCTAGTGAAGAAATAAGTTACATTTTTTGATAGCTTTTAAAACATTTGGCTATATTCTGATTTAGACAATTAGAGTTTTAAGTGCTCAAATTCCTTGCATTTTTCATCATGGCTCAAACCACCTTGAGTTTATTAACTGCACAGGCAGTCTTGGCGGGTGTTATGTACCTGTATTTGGTTGCATTGGCATAGCTTGCCTGTCTAGCGCAGTGCAGCTCTTCCAGGAAGAAACGGCTTTTGCAGCAACAAGCTGTCTCAGACCTAGCACCAGAGTTCACTGCAGAGCAGCAGCCGCTCCAGATTCCTTCCTCACCCCCATCGTTGGCTACTGCACTGCCTGCCTTCCCCTGTGCAGCAGCAGAGCTCTGTGCTCACACTGCTGCAAGTCTCTGCCAGGGCTCTACTCACCAGCGTCATTCTCTGTCACGCATATGGAGATCAAAGCACCACTGGTAAAACAACCCAGCTGCCCCGTGACTGGTCTCAAGGTTTCAAAGCTTAGACTGAAATCTCCAACCCTGGTCCCAAGGCACCACCAGTATCAGATATTTGTGTACATGAATGTGGTGATGCACAATTACTCCAAAGCAGGCATACGCATGTGTCATTTCGAGATTTATTTATATATATATATTAATAAAACAGTTTCAATTACAAAAAAATCAAAACAGCAAAGGAGAAGACGATATGGGTAGGAATTTAATTTCACATTACCCAGAAAATGAAACACATTCAGTGTATTTACCATGTCTGGACCTTGAAAAAGACTTGTATGGGAAAAAGCAGCTGAGATGTCCCATCGTTTTTCTTACCATCCGAATAAAGACTAGTCATGCAAGCAAGTGTAGGGAAGCAGCTTTTGTAATTTACTTTCCTGAGATCCATAGGTAATTACGTAAGATGTGAGTCAGCCGTCACAGACATCTGGCCACCTCCCTGTCCCCTCTGCGCTTTGGTCCTGGCCCTCCTCAGCTAAGAGCTGCCCTTTTCCTTCTCTCCCGCCCTGACTCTGTTTCTGCCAATTCTCTTTGTCTCCCAGGTGCCAGACATTCACCTCTTGTCTTGCTCTGCACAGTAATAAGTGGCACAAAGCTAAACTTCACCACTAATCTTAAATCAATCTAGTCCACTAAAATGCTGATAAATCCAAGCTTGAAGGACAAGTTGCTTTCATAAGTATCAAGTGGATGGGTAAAATTCAAAGCCCTAGTTTTAGACTAATTTACATGGTAGAAGGAGACCACTCACCCACTGTACTAGCAGTAACTGAACAAGGAAGCAGCACCAGCAGGTGATCATTTCCAGGATGAGCAAGAGATTTATCCTGTGGCTCTAGATATGACGTCTTTACGCAGTGTCCTGCCTACCGCATTCATCTGGGTACACTCGGGAGATACGGCAGTGCTGACACAAACAAACGTGAAGAAAATCCAGTAAGAACACCTGGAAATACAAGGACATCTTTCAAGTCCATGAAATGGGAAATAAACCGAGGAGGAGGCCTTTGAACTGTCCCCGCAGCTGCCGCTGTGCTCCTCATTTGACAGCAGAGTCTCACCTGCACAAACACCCTTGGGTGCAGGTCAGGGGCCTTTCCTGATGGGCAGCAGCAGAGGCTAATGAAAGAGTGTCCCATTTAAACAGTTAGTGGAAAGTTATTTGAAGATAGAGTATACGGAAACATTCTCCGGTTTAAAGCATGTTTAGCTTTAAAAAGCTAAACAATTGTACCAGCACTGTGATCAGATGCCACCCTCATTTCATCAGAGCTTAAAATAGATCGAGTAACAAGGCAAACAACTGTAAAAATCCCAAGCTGCTGCCAAGAGACACACGGCAGGCAGCAGCAGCAGCGCTTCTAATGACCGTGTTGTTCATAGAAGGAAAATCTCCTCCACATTTCAGGAGCACAGTGAGCTGAGTGCTAATACAGCCAAAGACAAACCTCATCTGTAAAATAAACACTGCAAAAGAACCCCCAGACAAAACGCAATGTGAAATCAGAGCGGCACGGTATTAGAGACAGTCTATAAGCACAGAGCAAGATCAGCCCCATATGGGTACCCTTAGCCATGAGCACGCAGGCAGGAGCCCCCTTCCTTGCTGAAATCACACGCTGTGAACCCAGCCCACGGACAGGCTGTATGTGAACTCACAGACCCATAGTCTTCACAGATTTTTTCAACACCCTCTGTCAAGTCCAGATAGTTTCTTATTTTAGCCATTAGCTCCACAGGTTCTGTTAGTGCTAGAGGCTGAGGCTTTGTAGTAAACCTCGGGGAGTTCGGTACATTCTGTTCAGAGTGCTAAAGATGCCAAATAACCACTTCTATTTGCACTTGCTTAAACATATCCATACTGCAAGCAGCAGGAATAGGTTTAGCACTCCAAAGTACTAGCAAAAAACAGCAGAGACCAAAAGAAAACATATGAAACAATAACTGAAAGGGCAGTTTTGTGTAGACGCTGAAGCAAAAACAAAGGCTACGAATTATTATTATTATTTTTTTACACAAAATTTAAAACCCATTCTTAATCAATCACTGTTTAACAATCAGTATGTTTTACAAGCTCTCTAGAAATGCCCAGCAGCTCCTCAACACCGTGCCCGGGGTTTAGACCTTTGCTAGGGAGGGCCGGTGCGCAGCCGGAACGCTCCTCTCTGCGGCAGCGCAGGGACGGAGCCAGCCCGACAGCAGAACTGCTGCATTATGAATCAGATCATGCTCATTAGAAAGGCAGGCAGCAGCGCCTGGGTGGGCTGAAGAGACAGGAGACTCGGGGTTCTGCTCCTGTTTTTCCAGTGATTTGCTGTATGACCTTGAGAAAGCAACTTAATCACTGCGCAAATCAGTTTCTCAGCCTCTGCTTATCAAACATTAGCAGCACTGCACAGTACTCAGCAAAGGCTGTTCTGCTTAAGAAACCAATAACAGGAAAAACAGTATTAGACTATCTGGAAAAAAACAAACAAAAAAAATAAATAATTTAATGCTTCCTGGTGCATGCACATTTCTGATTCCAAAGGCAGTTTCGACTATTTGGAACACAGGTACTAAAATCAGAGAAGGTCTTGTAAATAATAAACTAAATGTTAAAAAATCAAACCCACAGTGCACAGTGCCTCCTTATAGTTACTTTATGGCACTAGGAGTCTGAGGAGCCACGTTACCGCTCGGAGGTGCGCGGCTGCGCAGGCTCCCTCGTCCCCGTGCTGCAGGAACGCGTGTTCACACGCCAGCACCGAGGGGCAGCCGCAGGGCAGAGCACAGCGCCAGAAACTGCATAAACGTGGACCACACGTCACGAGCAGAAGCAGCATCTATCGCCATAGCAAGGCTTTTTGGAAGCAGTAGTCTCTTAGCCACATAGTTGAGGTTTCTTGTTGTGACTGGCCTCTTTAAGAGGTCAGTGTTGACCTGTGCAGGGAGCATCATCCACTGCCTTGCTACCATCTCTGGGGAATCTTGATGCCTCCAACCTGCTTGAAGAAATCCAGATCCTCATCAAATTGTGACCCAAATTTCCGTTAAGCTGTAATTTTTTGTCTTTTAAACTCATCTCCCCATGTCGCCAGCCTTCCCTGTGCTCTGTCAATCTCTCTGAACAGCAGCATTCATCTGCTACAAGTGAAATCCTGTCTTGCCTACAAGCTTTCAGTTTGCAGGTAGGTGTTGCACACACCACATGGACACTGTGTTGAGTTGCATCCTGGTGGTTGAGACACTCCCTGCTATGGGGACACATGCACAGAGGGCAGGGCTGCAGGTGCTTTCATCCACATCACACGTTTCAGAGAAATCAAAAACTCCTCCAATGTTGGGATTCCCCTATGGTTAAACGCACTAGTTGGACACCAGCTGTGAGCAGGACTGGTCTCCAAGCTGCAGGCAGCCCCGAGGCGCAGCCAGACCCAAACCTGCTCCGGCACCAAGCACGGGAAGCCCATCTGTGCAATTTAAATCAAGATTTTAAACCAGTTCCATTAAAACAACATAGTTTTATATAAAACACCTCAGTTAAGTCAGTTATTGAATAGACTCGAGAGCTTCTACACATGGGTACTTGAAATAAATAAAAACAGGAATAAATTGTTCAATTACTTTGCCAAATATCTATGGTCACACAAAAAAGTGTGAAGTGAACAAAAGTTCAAAGCTGATTTTGAATAAAACAAGACTAGCTAGTCCAATGAAAAAAAAATGTCAAAAGTGGTTTAACTGAACAAAGCCTAGTCTATCCAAAACAGTTTAAATAATTTAATTTGCCAGTATAAATGTGCATACTTCACATCTGAAGAGAAATTAAATATCCTAAAAATACCCCACTTGGTGTGTGAGAACAGAAGTTTTTGCCTAGCCAAATATTTTTATCAAATACATTACAAATGGCAGATTCTTTCAAACTGTAAGATAGATTTGCAAAAAAATAATTGGTTTAATTATTTAGAAACCAAATCTGCATTGGGACTTCCTGTTTGAAGCCCTGCTCTAACACATCTGTTCACAGCCTGCACCCTCACATGTGGTGTGAAGTGTTCCTTTATTTCATTCTGTTTGTTTTTATAAAGCATCTTCAATATTGCAAATAGTAAGCCATGCTGAAATTCAGACTACCACATTATAAACACTTAGCTTCACCTTGTGCTCTTGAAGGCACCTGACAAGTGACATTAATCACAGTTACTGTATGGTCTGTCATTCCTTGTTTGTAATAAACGGGTACGCTCCATACACAATATGGGATGCAATAGGGCAGCAGTTGCCAGGGAGAAGTTAATTTAACTTGCAAAATTGTGTTGGTCTAGTTGGTCAGAGATCCATTTGCGCAGGGTTTTTAAAAACAGCAAATAAACCTGCGGGTGCAGATATGAAACTGGCTTTTCTAGGTGGCTGTCGTGCGGTCTCCGCGGCCGGTGCCGGGACACAGCCCGTTCCGGCTGTGGGTGCCGGCTCGGGAGCGCCGGGAAGGCCGGGCCGCTCGGATCGCGAGGGAGGCGCCACCCGCCCAGGCAGTGCGTGAACCCTCCCCACTGCTGCCTGCGTTTGGGCCTCCTGCCCTTGGCGTTTGCCCACGGTCTGGCACACGAGGGCCTCACACTGGGCTAGGGATCCTGCTGTCTTTAGTAAAACAAATAATCATAAAAGATAATCATTGACAACCTGGCTGGCAGGCTGAACGTCAGGCCACGAGCTGATGCGCGGCCCATGGGAAGTCGAAGGAAACCCCTCTATTTACCTTCTATTTACCTTCTATTTACCCCCAGGGGCTTTTAGCAGGCGGGAAGGCGCTCGCAGGGGTGCCAAGAGCCCACGGGTGCTCTCGGGATCCTGCTCCTCGCCACGGCGGCCGCGGTTCTGGATGCAGGAGGACAGGGAACTCCCCCCGCACCGGGACAGGCAGCTTCCCCGGAGCGATCCCAGCTCCTGGAAAACGCTCCGGCCACAGACCCGCGCAGGAGCCTCGTCCTTAGCAAACAGCAGCTGGAGCTTATACATAGCAGGTGCAAGGTGCCGTATTTTACCATCCTTTAAGAACATGTGGAGCCTGCTTTCTATTTATACTTGGCAATGGAAAATGCCTAAGAATCCTCAGACATAAAATGAATTTCCTTTACACTGCAAACTTTAATCCGAGTATGATTTGCCATAAAAGACAATATAAAGTCTGTTGCCATTGTCTTTTTTCGTTGTTGATGCTTACATGCCATCAACAATTTGGAAAACACAAAATTATATATAACATTAACACATTTTTTTACCAAACCCACTTGTTAGCTGATAATGGATTGCAACAGATGTATGAAACAAGGGAGGGGAAAACACACACTCACAAAACTCCTGAGCAATATATTGAATTGTTTTGTGATCTTTAGATGTTTCACTTTCACCTAGCAGACCACTAAATCAAGTTTGGAATTTTTGAGAAGCAGGAAATAAATATGAAAAAGTAATTAATTACAAGTTAGCTTATTCCATTTAAAAGACAGTTTGTTTTCACTAAAGAGAATATCAATTATTAGCCTTTTCCTATAGTCAAGGACTATCCTAGAATTTAACACTAGTTTGTGAAACAAAAATTGCTTGGATAGGCAAAATGCCTCACACATGAAGGTGAGCAAAGAACTTATGACTTTCCTTTGTTTCTACTATTAAAAAAAAAAAAAAAACCCTACTCATCAGCCTTCATTTGATATTATGCACCAAAATCCAAACTTGAAATTAGGAGGTGAAACTTGTGCTGGCCCCAGAAACATGTTACCCGTTACACAGCTGGAATCCAGGCTGTATTTTGTTGCTTTCTACCTACACCCCTCTTGGGCAGCCCAGGTTCACCCTGCAACACCAACAGCAGAGCTGAGCAGCGTCCAATCCGGTGGGGAATATCAGCATTTGTGCCTTTTTAGAAAGCCATGAACCAGCTCTACACAGGTTAGTGTAATGCTTAAGTAGGTGCTTCAGTGACAATCCATGTTGTTGACCACAGTTTTTGCTAAAGGGAAGGCCAAGATGAACTTAAAAGACAAACTCACTGCTCTACAATTCACTCACACGAAGCAACCAACACCTGAATGCAAAGTCAGATCAGCCGAGATTTACAAGACCCTGTATGCAAAGCAATCAAGCTTGTTCAACCCCGAAATAATAGAATCGCTCCATTTTCAATATTTTTCTAGTTTTGCAATATTCTTCCTAAGCTGAGGAACTAAAAATGCAATATTTTAGACGTGTTAGAGTCATATGTGGACTGTGGCATTATTTTTGTATTTTCCTGTGATCTCTCCCTGCACATACAGGGATTGTTTGCAGATACAGCACAGAGCACAGATCTACCTACCGTCCAGGCTGTCTGGCACGTCACGACTGCTTCCAGTAGTCAACAGCTTTGCCAAATTACAACTGTTCCGGCTGTATTTTCATGCCAAGGGTTTGTCCCAAAGTGAAGGCTTTTGAAAGTTTTTACAAAAACAAATCAGCTGTTTCCAAGAACAAGAACAGGGAACCGTGCAGTGCCTTAGGGATAAGAGCACTAATAACCGTGACCTCAGAGCAGAGTTTGTCAAGCAGGCAGTAGAGGAGCCAGCAGGCCCCAACTAAACAATATAAGAAAGGAAATACTGCAAAGCATGTATTGCTATGTATACAGCATGCAAATTCTCCCCCAAGTAATAATATTGAAACAAAGTTAAACATTAGGACTAATACTTTGACTTATTTTATAAATCAGTCTGCATAACATAACCTGGCATCCTTCATCCTTTCTAGTTTTACTTACAATTTGTAGAGTTGATTTCATTACTTTAACTGGCTGTGTGATATTTTTGAGTCTAAGAGCACAGAATGATAGGAGCTTGGCAGAATGCGGCTGACTAAGAGACAGAAAAGAGTTGTTGTAATTTCCAAACATGCAAGAACAAGACCCTGCTCCTTAGCCTGCGGAGCTTGATTTTAAAGCAGTAGGATGAAAATGATTCAGCCTATCTTAAAATTAGAAGTATGACAAGATTGAGAACACAAGATACGTACTGAATTAAATGCAATTTTAACTTGACTTAAAAAGGTTTTTCTGTTAATGCCTGGTAACGGATATGCTGGATATTTATTAACTATGTGAAATAGTCAGGCCTATGGGGTGCCCTTTCAGCCCGCTGAGCATCACCCTGTCACTTGGGCAGGGCAGCCAGAGCGGCCGCTCTGCCCGAGCTGGGGCCACAGGGCCGGGGCCAGCACAGCCTGACACAGGCTGCAGGTGCAGGGGACAGGACAGCAGCGAGGCGGGAGGGCGGCCGCGCTGCCCTGTCCCAGCGGGAACCACCCTGGGGACGACCCTGGGGACGGCTCTCCCACCTCCTGCTCCGCGGCCAGGCTCTCCCGCCAGCCCCATCCCTGCTCGCCCGAGGGCCGCGGGAGCTCCCAGGACCAGCAGGACCCCGAGGTGGCCGTTCACTCACCCATCCCTCCAGGGCTTTAGCAACAGCCTGAAACGCGCAGCAGAATTGCTCACAAACACATGGCTTTTCAAATTAAATACTGGCATAGCTAACACAGCTGTAAATCATTTAGTTCTGAAGAACCCTAATAAGTTTTTCTGTATCACCTATTGCTTTTCATTGCACCAAGGCAGAAGGGCAGTATTTATGGAGCCATGTATCACAAACAGTTACCTGGGGCAGGGAAAAAAAGAAAGGAAAAAAAAATCCATCCAACATTTTGGATGCTAATAAGATAAAATTAGTTTAAAATAAGGAGAGGAGAAAAAAAAAGTTACCTGGGTCAAATGCCCAAACTCAGACATGCTCCTTTCACTCCTTCCAGATAGATACAATATTTAACAGCCAGGACTGTACCTCCTATCTCAATGTTTCTCTACACTCCCCTCCCTGGGGTAATTCCCTTCCTTTAAATAAAACCCTCCAGCTGTCCCTGTTTTGTTTCACAGTGTGCTCTAAATTGGGCTTTTTTGCACCTATGGAATTCAGCTGCGTGCAGGCATTCACCACCTTCCAGCATGCTGGTGTTGCTCCTCATAAGTTTTCCTTACTTTCTTTATCACTTAGGTTTTCCTCTGAACAAATTCATAAGTAGCAAATTAAAAAAGAGTTAATTCCCTCCTGAGTAACTCTTTCCATTTTCTTTCCACCCTTCCAATACAGACAAGCAGGAATCAGTTTAACTGTGTCTGTGCTTGCGCTGATGGGTTATTCCCTGCAGTCATTGGGCCAGATTTTACCTTGTGTATATGAGCAGATCCCCCACTGAAACCAACAGTGTATGTGTCTAGCAGTTGAATATGGCCCAGCTATGAGTCACTAGCACACCAAGAGAAACCTAAAATAATAATTTATGTTAGAAAAATGCTGGTCAGCATCCATGTTCTCACTTGCCTCCTCCCCTTCACATTGTGCTAATTGCCAAGGCAGCTGGTATAAGCAGAAACTTTATCCTTTTTTAATCATCCCACTCAGCTGCCGCCTGCCTGGCTCACAGATCGCTGTCCTGTGTGTCTGCATGACGCTGCATTTTGCACAATGACAGCGATGGGCCGTGAAGACAGATAAGAAGGGTTTCTGACTTCCCAAATCCTTGCAACTAGCCAGACAGAACTAGGGAGCAAAGAAATACAAACTAGCTAATTAGATCTTACAACTAAGATGCAGTATTTTTTATAGTTTACATTTTTTTTTTTTTTTACTAACTCTATATAATGGCATCAAAGGTTCAGGTACAGTTTTAAGATATAAGGTTATTTTAATGCCTGTCATATGCCACCAGCATTTTAACGCTAGCATAATTTTAAAGAAGTGGCAAGATTAATGAAGAGTCTGTTACTAAGCGTACCTAGTACTAAGCGTACTAAGTCTGTACAACGCACAGAGTTTGATTCTGCGGACGGACGCACGCGGCACGGACGCTGCTGTCAGCACATCTCGCAGCAGGCACCCGTGGACACGGCTTGCCCCGAGCGCGACGCGTCACCGCCGCGCGCAGCACGCACCGCGCCGTAACCACCGCGTCCGGGTTTGCGCTGCCCGGAGCAGCTGGATTCCTGATTTCATTGAGTTGCTTTCCCTGAACAAGGCACCCTGTAAAATTGAGCGCGGGAAGCTGATTTTGCCCAAAGTCCGTTTTCAAGGCCAGGTTCAGTGGCTCAAATGCTGGCATTGCAGTGATGTCCCTTCTAAGACGTGCTGTGATCAGGCTTTTTTAGCAATGTGGGTCTCGCTCACATGGGTGTAAGCCGGGAGTAACTCTAGCGCAGTCGGTGAAATCACAACAGTGCAAAACACCCACGAGATCAGAGCCACTCTCAAACACCACAGCTGAGAGGCATTCATGAGGTTCACCTCACTTTATTTACCTTTTTCTAATGTGCATACATATAATTCCAGTACATTTTGTTAACAATGAATAATAGTCAATACTAGAGCTACTGCTCGTGTTCAGAGAACCCCACAGTGACATTAGCGATGGACTTTCAACTTCTCAATTTTCCTATCAGCCAAGTGGGAATACTGCATAACGGCTGCTCTCTTATTAATTAGGCATATTCCCACTCGTAACCATGGAAGAGCCCACTGATATTCCCAGGAACAGCCCTTAACGGAAGAAAATGCTGGATATTGGAGCGCGAGTCTTATCCTCGCCTGTTGGCGTGACGAGCGCACAGGGAAGCTCAAGGCCAGTGCGGGGGCGAGCGCGCAGGAAGGCCACGGAGCGCGAGGCCGGGAGGCGGCAGGGCGCAGAGTCACGCTGGTTTCTGAGCAGCCTCAGCGCAGTCCTGCGGGACGGGACACGGGGCAGGGAGCAGCCCGCGGCAGGGAGCACGGAGCTCGGGCAGGGAGCAGGGGACACGGAGCTCGGTCACGCAGCCCGGGGCCGGGCGACACTCGGGCCGCGGCCGCGCAGGAGGCGCCGCCGCCAGGGGGGGCTGGCCCGGCCGAGGCGGCGGCAGCAGCGGCGGCAGCAGCGCCCGCCCGGCCGCGCGCGGGAGCGGCGCTTCCCAGCAAGGCGCGGCGAGCAGCGCGCTTAGGCGCGGTGAATTGCGCTCCTGGGGCTCCGGGCAGGCCGTCCCCGCGCTGCGGCCTGCGCGGGGGGCCCGCGGCGGGGTGCGAGGCCTCCCAGCGGCGGGCGGCCCCGCGCCTCTCCTGGCCGGCTCTGGGGCGGGCGCGCGGGGACCGACCGGCACTGCCGGAGCCGCCAAGGGCTGACAGGGCGCGAGAGCAACCGGGCCGCCCCTGCCCTCCCGCAGGCCCGCGAGCCCTTACACGGGCCCGGGCTCGCCCTGGGCGAGAGCGCGGCGCTCAGCTCAGCCCTCAGCTCGCTGCGGGCGAGAACACGGCGCTCAGCTCGCCCTGGGTGAGAGCTTGGCGCTCAGCACAGTACTCGGCACACCCCGGGCAAGAGCACAGCACTCAGCACGGCGCTAAGCTCGACCTGGGCGAGAGCACGGCACACAGCACGGTGCTCAGCTCGGCACTCAGCTTGCCCCAGGCGAGAGCACGGCGCACAGCACGGCGCTCAGCACACTCCAGGCGAGAGCACGGCACACAGCACGGCACTCAGCTTGCCCCAGGCGAGAGCACGGTGCTCAGCGCGGCGCTCAGCACATCCCATGCGGGAGCGCAGCACTCAGCTCGCCGGCTGCAGGAGCGCCAAGCCCGGGGCCTGCTTGTCCGACAAGTTGCTTCCAGAGCCTGGGCTGGACAAGCCCCCACAGAGCCCCAGTGACTGCAGGAAGGGGAAGCGCTAATTACCCTCCCCTCATAGCTGGCCACGTGAGGAGGAGGGTGCACAGGGCGCTGCCTAGGAGCACGACTGCTGCTACAGCCCAAGGAAGGTGAAGTGGTGTTGGCTCAGCAGCAGTATCATTAGACAGTAGCTAAAAGAAACAAAACGGGGTGGCAGGTAAGGCCCTTGTGAGGAAGAATGTTTTAACGTGGGTTCCTTCTGATACTCCACAGTTATTACCACTAAATTGCAGAAGAGTACCAAGAACGAAGGATTTCTGTCCCCAGAACACTGGACAGCATTTTCACAGAGCAAACACGGGCCGGTTGGATTGTTTAAATTCCTGGCGTGACTGGGCACGTCTGGTCTCCGCGCACGAGAAAGCAGCAGTGCACGGCGAGGACGCCGGCGCGTGAGGTGCCTCCGTGCGAGCGGCGCTGACGGCAGCTGCAGGCAGAGGTGGCATCGCTGCGGAGAAGCCGCGGGCTGCAGGCGAGGCCATGTCTGACACGTTTCTGGCTGCAAATGTTGTGTCTACTGCAGCTACAAATAGCACTGCTGAGTGATAAAACTGAAAAAATGTGAAAAAATATTTTCTCTATTTTCAAGTCTGTTCGCCTTGTGAATCCTACAGCACTTTGTTTTGTCAGTCATGTTTCAGGCCCACAGTGCCAGTGGTTCTGGCACCTTCAGACCGGTGATTATTATTAACAGCAGCAAACTTGCAGCAATTCATATGAGACAGAGAAGGCAGTCTTGTTATATGATCCTTTAACTAGAATGAAATGAGACTAAGATACCCTTAAAAAAGAAAATTGCCCTTAAAACTTCAAAATACGCTCTTTAATATCTGCTGGTTAAGGCCTGCCCTGACAGGGACTGAAAGGATTTCACAGTATGAAAACTTTCCTCCCACGAGGTCACACTGACTTCCTTACTTGTTTAGGATCACATCTTAGATGACACTGCTTTCATCTACGTGAAGAACAAGCAAGTTTAAAACACCTTAACCCCTAAGTTGAGGCCACGTGTGTTAAAGCCGCTCTAATATAATTAATGAACATATTACTCAGCTGAGAGCTAACAGTAAGTGCGGCAGTTTCATGTCACTAATTTAATTATTGAACAGAAATACTCTATAGTAAATTAGTACAATTATTTGTTATAAGTAAAGCTAAAACTTCAATTGTCAAAATCAATGAAGCAAGAGCATTTTGTAACCCAGAATCAAACTACTTAAAATTTGCTGATTTGAGTAAAATACTGAATCTGTGTTCAAACATAGGAAGGAATTAATTAATGTAATTATTAATTTGAGCAACACCTCAGTTGCAAACAGACCGAGGCACGTGTTAAATCCTGCACACAAACCAATGCCAGATAAGACAGCAGTCCACACGCCACTCAAACACGCGGGTCCATCATCGCTCCTGAGCGCGTTGCGGAGGCCGCGAGCCGCCACGGAGGAGCTCCCACGGAGGAAGTGTCGGCTGCGGGACACTAAGAGGGAGTGACTCCTGCCTGATAGCGCAGGACAAGGGGAAGAAGGGGAATTTTCCAGTCATCCCAGCGGAAACCACTTGGTGATCAAGGAGGTCGATAGGAACTAGGTGGGTCTCTTCAGGCTGGCTTTTATCCCAATAATATCTGCTTTACAAGGCAAGGCAGATAGCTGAGTGTAGGGCACCGCAGAATGTGGTTTTGCTTTGGAGGGGAATTTAGAGCACTTCAGCTCATAAGATCTAGGGATGAGAGGAGGCAGACAGGTGAGCAAGACATGACTAATAACAGTGCATCTTTTAGAGGGATTATTAAAGGAAAGATGCTTTTGTGCAACTTCTTAAAACTGCTTTCTCCATTACTTCAATCAATAGCAAGTGTCAAATTGTTTTGCAGAGGTTTTGTGTTTTTTCTTTTTTAGGCTCATTGAAATAACATGTTTTCTTTTTTTAGAAAGACATAAAAAGGTCTGACAAACCTGCTGCTTCATTATCTCCAGGCTAATTCTGTGTTTGGCTCCTTCACTTTTCTCAGCCTCCTGCTCTGCCTCCTCTGAAGCACCATGGAGTTTCCACCTGCCTCGTTTGGTTGGTATTTGCTCACAGGACAGGAAGGTTTATCTACAGCTTAAGCTGGCCGAGCCAGCCCCGATGCCCATCCGACTGGAGAGCAATTCCCGCTGGGAAGCTGGGGCCACGTCCCGTCCCACTTCCTCCCGCGCGCCCACGGAGGCGGCGGCTGCTGCCCACCTCCCCTCTCCAAAGCAGCAGCCGGTGCCACGATGGGTTGAGTCCCCAGGACGGCTCTTTGGGGGTTTCCCATGCGGAGAGGGCTCCGCTCACGTTTCCGCAGGCTCCGGAGGCCTCCAGCGTGCAGCACGGCTTGGAAGATCCCCGCTGCCGACTCCGCGGGCGCTGCTGCCCTCCTCCCCTGCAGCCCCTGCCTCCCTCGAGGAGCGCAGAGAGGGCAAAGCTTTAAACGCTCGCACAGACAGCCGCAGCTTCGGCAGTTGCTCTGCGGCACGGGGACGTGGCACGCGTCGGGGACACCTGCGCTTCACAGTGCGAGGCAGCTCCCACGTGTCGGAGCGGGGACGGGAACGGCCGGGGCGAACGGCGTTTGTGGCTGTCCCCGAGCGCGGGGCGCAGCATCCTCCGCCAGGCTGATGTGATGCCTGCGTTCCTGGAAGCAGAGTCGCTTGGAGGCTGAGCAAAGTGCGGCCTTTGGTTTTTGTCCCTTGTGTTCTGTTCGCAGGAACTGCAGATCCGCAGGCTGCTCTAGGTTGTCTCTAGGCCACAGGAGGAGATTCCTCCAGCATTTGCTGATGCCAGGAGAAAAGGGGATGCAGCGGGGGCACAGCTCCCCCAGGACGCTCTGGCCTCCGGTAGCTGAGAGCTGAAGCCTGTTCCTGCTGCCTGTGCTGCCCTGGATGAGGACACCGGTGGGTTTGCAAGGACAGCCCGTGATCCTCACTTGTTTAAAATAATGGATTAATCTCATCTCTGCTGTTTTGCAGGGACAGAATAGCTGACATAAGATTTTTCCAACCTTTGCAATTGTTGCTAACAGCCGTATCAGCCAGAGATTAGGTATATAGCTATCTCCCACAGACTGACTTTATGTCCTTTTTTTTTTATATAGCCATTTTGTTAGGCAAGTCTCTCCTGGTATTTTAAAAAATTGTTCTAATCAATTTAAAATTAATAAAGAAACAGTGAAATCCTTAGGGTCCGAAAGCTCCAATCTCTGCTGTAGCAAAAGTGATGAATCAGCTGCAGCCGAGCCCACCGTGGTGCCTGCTCAGGGAATTGTCTGAGGAGCTGTTGCTGCAGCTGAATTAGGTCACTTGGTTTGTCCTGCGAAGGAAGCAACCATTTCTGTGGCTGGATGCTGCTTTGTTTCTTCTCTGAAAGAGAGCTGCTCTGTTCTGAGCGTACAACCTCTGGCAGTATCTAACCCTGGGCACCTAGGCCCTCTTTCTTATGCATTTATGACTAAAGGAGTATAAGCACAAGTGAGGACACAGCCAATAAAACCTCGTGAGAGGAGGGAAGGGGTTGCTGCCTCCCATGTCATCCGACTCCTACAACGTGGTATGGGGCTGCTCACGGGGTGGCCTCCACACCTGTCCTGGTCACTGGCTCATGCTCTTCCAGGGGCCAGGAACACAAAGCAGGAATCCTGAACGCCAGCCCTTTGTGCTAACCTCTAGTTCGCGTCTCCTCCCAAAACCAAGACCAAATTGCCCGAGCCCAACTCTCCACACAGAACACTCCTCCCCAAGCCAGGAATAGATCCCACAAACTGCTCAGTCTCTAATCACTCAGGTCTAATTGCTATGTCACAACCGTAACAGGCAGCTCTCCAGGGGATTACATTAAGCCTCTGCTCTGTAAACTAACGCAGCACATGAAGAAAAGCAGTTCCCAGCTCAGCCGCTCGGAGCTGGAGAGACACACAGTTTAGCGAGTCGTGGCTGTGGGCCACAGCAATACCTTGTTTGCAAATCTGCTTTGGTGCATCCCGTCCGCGGCAGAAGTAGGTCTGAAGGCAGCTGGCATCCTCAGGCTGTGGGCAAGAAGGCCTGGGATGCACTTCGGGATGCATCCCTGTGTCCTCTTCGGCTCCCTACCCCCTGTGCCCGGGAATGAGCAGCTGCTGAGGTGCGCTAGCAGGAGCAGAGCCGCGGAGCGGGAGCTGCCGCTGATGAAGGGACAGAAAGGACGGACAGCGGGACAGGAGCCCTCGTAACCTGCCCACGACCGGCCTGCTTGCAGCAGGACATGCAGCGCTACCTACCCCTGCCCCGGCACGCTGCGTCGCGGGGCTTTCCGGGAAAGGGCACAGGCAGCCCCGGAGCAGAGCGGTTCTCTGAGGGCACGGCACAGGTTTTGGGGCTATGTGATGAGACAAGGGGGACCTGGAGAGCTCGGCTCTTCCAGGAACAAACAGTCTGGAAGCAGACGGGCTGCCCATGGGCTGCAGCTATGCTGAAAAACAGATCTGAATCAACAGCGGCTTGCAGCACTCATCTAAAAACACCGGTGACCCACTTTGGGAAAAAACGAGCATAAAGTGCTCCACGGCAGCAGGCACCACCTCCTCATCCACGCGGGCTGGTCTGCATGCGGAAAGGACTCGCCGTGTTTGAGAGCAAAGAGCTCAGCCCTCCGTGCACAGAGGCAGCTGCCCTGCCACCGGCCCCAATGCTCCCCTAATACTGTCTAACTGTAGAGCAGTTCACCTAATTCCGTTATTTCTCCCTTACATTAGAGCAGCAAGAGAAGCTGACACGGAAAGCGTTTTCTCTCAATGAGAAAGGAACGAGTCGTGTTCAGCTGGGCCTTAAAAAGGGGAAACAAAAAAGTCATAAAGAATTGCTTGCACTTTCTCTCAAAAGAAGCAGTTTCACTTCCCTTACAAGCAGCGGCTCCAAATAGCAAGATGCTGTGAGTAACTAACTGAATGTTCTTTGGACAGCGCTTGCAAAGGAGCTTATACATATTAAACAAGAAAGAAAGGTCTACTGTCTATAACTTGCTCTTTATGAACAAACAAAAGGTTTGGGCTCAATCCACTTTAGGGCAAACTTTACAAGAGCCTCACACTGAAATTATTCGATAGAGAACAGGGTATTTGTGAGGGGCTGACCACCAAAAGCCGCTCTCTCTTTTGTGGCATTAGCATGATGGAGCAGTAAAGATTTAGCAGCTGCACTGCATTAACCTCCAAGAAACATATGAAATAACTGCTCCCTTAGCTAGATGAGCTGCTAGGGCAAGTGTTGCAGTGAGCATGATCAGAGCCGGAGGTAGAAGGGAATTCCTCCTTAACACAGAAGACACACAGGCCCCTCTGCATTGCTAGGTGCAGGTAATAAGGTGCTTTACTTTCATAAAATGTGCTCACCCAGGATCGTCTGATGTTCCACTATGCGTAACACTGCAGCAGGACAGTACTTAGGTGTTTAGTATTCAGTTGTAGTCAGTATTTAGCCATTTAACTTTACAAGTGGCATTTAAAGACTAGACGAGCTGCTGCCCTTCTGTGCATTTGCCCTGAATCTGCTGCGGTATCACATAGGAGAAAGCAAAACTGCCCCGTGGCAGCCAGCGGGACGAGGAAAGCTCAGAGAGCCCGTGGAGGCAAAGCCCACCAAGCCCTCCCCTCCCAAACAGCCAGCCCAGGAAAACCCGACGGACACGAACCGAACCGCGAGGCCTGCGGAGACGACGCAGCGCCGCCGAGCGCGCCCGGCCCGGCCCGTAACCTGCTACGGCAGCCGCGTCCTCGTGGCAGCGCCCCGGCCTCCTCCTCGGCACCCCCTGCTCGCTGCCCACCTCAGACACAGGCCCCACGTTCACAAAGGCTTCTTGTCTCCTCTGGAGGAGCAGGGCGACAGAACTCCTTACCATTCACCTATAATGGTCAGCTACAACAACAAAGATTTGGGCTAATGCTCTTATTTACTCATTCATGAGAGGTAAAGATGAATCAAAACGGTTGATGATGTTTCATTTTTCAATTAGTGCTTCACCAGAAGGCTCCAAGATGAGTACAGACCCAAGTACATCAGTAAAAACACAAATCCGTGAAGTTCAGGAGAGAATTCAGAAAGATTTCCTCAAATGTTTCATGTTTCAAATGTTTAACATCACAGGCAATCCTAAGAAAAGTAATTCTATTACTTAAAGAAACATCTTTTAAGCTGCTTATACATATCAAAAGGAAGCTGGGGAAAGGGCACAAAGGCAATTTCTTTGTTTTCTGCAGGCAATATCTAGCATCATTCTGCAGCTGAGCCCCTGGAAAAACTGCTGTGAATATCATGTGTGCAGGGCTCAGTAACTTCATTTGAAGGTGATATAGTTGTTTTGCTTTTTAAAAACTTCCTGGCTAAACAGCATTTTAGATTGTCTCCTTTTCACCTATTTTCAAATGAAGCTTTTCTGTATTTTTCCCTTTCAGGTTCTTGTTTTACCTTCTTTAGACACAACCTCTCTCCTCCTCCACACTCATGCCACTGCATGCTTTGCTGTGGCCTCCTCGTTGTTCCCGCCTCATCCTATTCATATAATCCTTCTGGTCAAAGCAAGGTCTCTGAAAAGACGTGCCTATAAGAAGATCAAAATTCAAGGTCAGATTTGATAGCAAAACATATTCAATGCTTCCATGACAAAACTTGTTACCGATGTCATCATCTCGGTTGCCAATTTCTGTTTTTTTTTTCTCGTACTAAGATTGTGTCTGGGTAAAACACAAAGCATCAAAATATGGTCATAACCAAAAAACAGTTGTTTATTTTTTTTCTCCCTTGGCCAATCAAACATAGCTTAGTGAGGAAGGAAAAAAACCCAGTAATACTCAAAGAGAAGGAGCCTCAGCTTTAGGTCATAAGCTGCTTTCTATGGTTTGGGTTGCCACAGTTACAATGGACCTAATTTTGTTGAAACATGAATGATTCCAGGCTCAGGAGCACTATCGTTGCAAGGAACAGGACATGGCCAGAGGCAACTAAAGAACTCGCCCATTTGCTCTTTCCACTTCTCATGCACCGTTCTGTCACCCTGCCAGACTGACAACACAACAAAGAGGAAAGAAATCCACCCATGCTTTTTTAAGCAGTATTCACAGGCTGTGCTGGCCTCAGGACTCTGATGCATGCAACCCAAAAAGAGTCTGCTACACAATTCAAATAGAACATAACAAGAATCAGATTTAGGAGAGCCTTCAGACTCAACCGTTAGTATGATAATATTGTTTCATGTAATCCCCTGAGGATAAGGCAGCGCTTCCCTCCCAGCGTATGCAAACAGCCCGCTCCAGACGGCTCCGTTCAAGGTAGCAGCGCTGTTCTGGACTGACACCAGCAGAGCCGGGAGCTCTTTTGCTGCTGCTTTGCTAGATTTCATCAGCCTGATTCCTGCCAGGAGTGAGGATTATTTTCAACAGTTGTTTATTTTAACTTCTCATTTTGGCCAGTTTGAATTTACAATATTCACAATTTGCAAAAATGCAAGACAATTTTTTTCATGTAGCAATCTTCAAGCGTGAACTACCTCGAAAATAATCTAATTAATTACATGGAAACATTTCCCAAATATGCTGCAGAAAAAATATACGTTTCTTCCCAACTACTCTTACATTTCAAATACCGGTAACCGTGGATTTAGTCTCGCACAAAAGAATGGGTGAGGACAAAGCAGACGTCACGTAGCTTGGTTCTTCCAAGGGCAACTCTCTGTGACCCTGCAGCCCCCAGCTGTGCCCGGGCAAGTGCAGTCCGCGAGGAAGGGAGGAGGAGGTGGGTTTAGCTCTGCCTGCAGCACTGGGGAACAGCACTGGAGTCCCAGCTACGGCCTGCGCATCCACACTAAAGGGGACACTAAAGTCAGCCGTGCAGACGAGCTACAACGGCAACCTCAGCCATGGAAATAACGCCTAACACTGACAGACTGGAGCAGCTCTGCATCTAGAGCTTACCAAACGTAAGAGTGAGGGGCAGATCATCACCAAGCACACGTGGCCTCAGTGGAAGAAAATACTGAGTATTAGAAAGCTCCTTAATGTACTCTAAAGAAGCAAACAAGAAATAAGGTGCAAAATGTTAGTACTGTAACATTAATAAAAAGTCTGTTCATTGAATCGAGATTGGATTCTCTCCTGAAAGACTGACTTCTGTTTGACTAAAATATATCTGCTCAGTACAGGAATAACAGGGTAAAACGTAATCACCAGCAATGTACAGATTGCATTTAACCGTCTAGCAGTACCTCCTGATCTTACACGTTACGAGCCCACTAACTCCAGTGGACAGGTGTGCTAAATACGACCCGTTTCACAGATGAGAAAACAAAAACAGGGAGAGGCAGGTTCAAAGCCGAAAAAAGCTGCTGCAACTCCAGCACCGTTTCGTCTATTCACATCAGCCAGGAAAGTGACTCAGAAGTTATATGCCCGAATCCGCTTCCAGTGAAGTCAACTCATTTCTTTTTTTTCCGCAGCCCTCAGCACTGCTCTGTTGGATACTCAACCTGCCTGGAGCGCCCGGGCTACGCGGAGCAGCCGCGCGGCGACGAAGCACCGCAGCCCCCGCAAGAGCCGGCGCTGAAGGGGAGAACTGCTGCCTTTCTGCAGGGCTGGGCCTGGGGCCTGTATCCAATTTATTGCCTCTTGCTACAACTCCAGGCTTTTAAAAATGGCTTTTAATATAAAATAGCAGCATGCAAAATATAATAATGTAAAACAACCGACAAGGCCGTGCACATGCTCAAAGCCACAGCCTAGTCCTCCTGCAGCCAATGGAAGCAGAAGTAAGTGCTGTTACCGCATCCCAAACTGTCATTTGGGTGCTTCAAACAGTAACGTTTTTATCTGTGTTAACAAAATCAAATAACAACAAACCTAAGCAAAACTCAGTGTATATTCTATGGCTTATAAAAACCTTTCTTACCACGGTACCAAACAGTTAAAACAAAAAAGCACCAAACAATCATATTTTATGAAATACCAAATAAAAAATAATTAAAAGCAGCAGCTCCCAAAGAAGACTTCATCGTGAAGCTCCATGCGGTGCATGTGGATACAGCAAAGTTCACACAGACGTATTTCCAAATAAAACTTTATTGGAATCGGTTACAGCAGGAGAGAACAGCAAATGGCAGCAGTCTAAGCACCGCAACAGGCAGCGCTCCGTTAGGGATGTCCTCCCGCACAGACGACCTGGAAGGGCAGCAAGGATCAAGGCACAGGCAATGCCGCCCCTGTGAAAGTTCCGGGGAAACACCAGGTTTGGAACAAATCCCCAAGATGCAGAGGAGGATTGAAAGCCCTGATCCTGCTGCCAGTGAAAGCGATGCAAAGCCAATGGCAGTGCTGGGAACACGCTGACGCACCGCGCAGCGAGCAGGGGCAAGAGCAGCACCCGGGCCCCTAACCCAGCTCCGACCTCCAGCACGTCACACCCGCTCACTTGGAAGTTTACTCTGTGCCCTTCTGCTGTTGCATGTGACAACCTTGGGCAAGCATCTGTTTTACTGTCCGATCTGCAGACATCTATATCCTTCGCCATGCAAATAGAAATCTTCCCTACCCAAAATCTTAAGGAAGAGAGTTCAAAGCAGCAGCACCAGGCAAGTTTTCTAAACTTTCTAAACTAACATCTACTAACACTGCAAAAGAATTCTTAAAGCAATGGCATAAACCATACTTTCATCAGCAATTAAAAGCACATCAGCAAACAGTGGAGTATATATATCTGTATAAATATGGTCCTGCTGCTATATTCTATGTAAACCAATAAGTCAGTCCTAAGTCATGCGGAATCCTGCATTCTGCATTCCCTGAGCCAATTTCCTTTCTTTTGCTTGCCAAGATGTTTTCCAAACCTCAGAGTTCCCAGTTATTTATTTGAATGTTTACACGAACTTAAAATCTAACTTCCACAGTTAGAAAAAGGAAATATTTCCAAACCAGAGGTCAGAGGAAGCTTTGTAGGTAAATCCTATACCCCTCTTGTAGAGCATGCATCTCCTCTTCCACTTGCAAGGTAAGAGGGAATGTTGTCCGGCCACATTAATTGGTGTGTGGGACAATGAGGGACAGACCATCTAAAAAAAGAAAAAAAAAAAGAAGAAGTCAGTTTGTGAGTTTATGATTATGCAGCCTTTTGACACCTACTTCTCTAGAGATGCTTTTTATGCAGTCACAGTGGTACTAAGGGCCCCTTGGCAGCTGCCTCCACTCGTTCAAAGAAACAAGTCCACATCTGTAACAGCAGAGGATCTGCTAAGCACAAGACAAAATGCCCTAGCACAGCTCGATGCTTAGTAATATTAGCTACTTCTGTAAAGAGAAGTGGAAATACGAACAAATAAGGTCATTAACCCTTGTTACGCCCTGTGTCAGTGATTCCTCCAGGAATTAAAAATCCTCACTGCCCTCCAAAAGCAGTTGAGCAATTGGGTATTGCGACTTCTATCTTCAAGGCAAGACAAACTACTTCCCTTGCAAACAGCACTAATGACATTTTATAGACCAAATGCTGCGACATCCTCATAAGAATATATTCTTTGACCACAACTGTACATCAAACTCCTGTTGATTTCCATGGAAATGGACATTTTAGACACACTCAAAAACCCGGCCACAGAGCTTAAACCCAGCCAGCTGAGCTACAGAGTGCCCTCCTAACACTGCTTTCGAGGCAGTCTTTTTTTGCAAGCTGCTTCTGCTGTTTCTACACAAAGCATGGCCAATATCGTAATCAGATTCCCAGGTTGGAGCAATGTGCTACACCAGCACACACATCTCCCTGATACAGCAGCAGTTTTCAGAATAGCAGAATTCTTCCCATTTTAGCAAAGTGTGTTTCCAGGACTACTGCAGCCACATAAAGCTTCCTGCAAAGGCTTCTATCCTGTGACACCTCTGGAGCCCCTGTTGATAAAGAGTGAGGAGCACTGAAGGATTGCACCTGGACAAGGACAGGGAATGCAACACGCCATCGTTCCTGTTAGCAACCCCACTGTTCACAGCATGAGCTGCTGTATGATTTTTTGCACTCTGGACTTCTGGGTTTACCATTTTAAGCCAATTGTTAAAGAAATTGAGAATACTAGGTAGGAATTGATTGAACAATTTGACAGCTCAGTGCCTGGACAAGACTGGACTAGTTGTTTGCTGGTAAGTACACAGGCATCCCAAAACAATGCTAAATCCATTTATTTCTGTAGAAGGTGGAAAGGGTCTTAAATTTCTTGCACATGTTCTGTACAGCCTGTCAAACATGATGCTTGCTAAATGAGGAGCATTAAGAACCCGAGTTTCAAAGCCATTTTTTATTTGTTTCTATTTGTTCAATATTTTCAAGGGTAACACATGGAGAAAAAAATAAAGTGACTGATAACAGATGATTCCAAACTGCTGGCTTTAATAGCATGAAGTAAAAATGCAAATACAAATTACTGAACGAGTGGAGCAAACAGAAGGCTTGGTCACCCCCACCCATCCTGAAATACAAACAGAAAACACAATTACCTTTATTCACACAGCCTCATGTTTAGATTCAGCACACATTGCATCTTTAGGAGGTCTAATATACAGCAATTCCTCCCATAAGCTTGAAAGTACAATAGAAAAGCTGCTAATTAAGTACGATTATGAACCACCTAATGGATCCAGGAGATTCTGCTGCACTACTTTATCATTCATATCACACTGACACCGAAAGGGACAAAGGGCACTATACTGTAAATGTAACAGCAGGAATCAAACCTTTATTTATTCTTCCTTACTTTTAACTTGTGGATAAATTTAGCACTAACCTCTAAGTGCAAGTAGACTAAAGCCCCATCTAGTGCTAGGGTACTGGTAGTTAACTGAAAGATTTGCAGTCAAAAAACAGCCAACAGATGCTCAAAAACTACCAAGACGTAACAAAGTCATCACAGCTCAAAGCTGTAACACACACAGTAACTGGGACACCGCGCGGGGGCTTCGCTTCACACGGCCTGCAGCTGCCACCAACGGGAACAGAAGACTCCTCGGAGCGGGACCAAGTTCTCCAGGAGCGCCTGATGCACCAGGGGGACGAGTCGCAGCCAGCGGCACCGAGCTCCGGCACCGAGCTCCGACCCAGGCACCGAGCTCCGGCACCGAGCTCCGGCCCAGGCACCGAGCTCCGGCCCAGCCGCACCGAGCTCCGGCCCAGCCGCTCCGAGCTCCGGCCCAGCCGCTCCGAGCTCCGGCCCAGCCGCACCGAGCTCCGGCCCCGAGCTCTGGCCCTGGCACCGAGTTCCAGCACCGAGCTCCGGCCCACGCACCGAGCTCCGGCTCAGCCGCACCGAGCTCCGGCACTGAGCTCCGGCCCAGCCGCTCCAAGCTCCGGCCCAGGCACCGCTCCTCTGGCCACGACCGCGGCTGCTAACGCGAGCGCTTTGCACAGCTGCTCCTTTCCGACGCGGTGGGTAGTTATTACTTACGGAATGAAACTTTGGATTTGAGATTTTTTTTTTTAATCTATTCCTCACTTGTTTTCTCTTTCCTTTAAATGGAAAATATTTTTAAGCCACCAGCTGCCATCCTTGAAGCATTTTGTAATTAGTAATCAAGATAACTGTTTTAATTCTAGAAAGGAACTTACCATAGTGGTATTTAACAGTAGTTGCACACAGGCTTGCTTCTTTCTTTCTCTCTCTCTCTCTTTTCGAAGTATTTCTGATTAATACTGAAAATTCCTGAAGACTGGATTTAAACTTAAAAAGTTTTAATTATACTTTGAAACTATCTGGAAAACTATTTATTTTTAAACACTTCATATGATACATTTCGATACAAAAGATCACTATCCTGGAAGAATCTACTGCAGGTCACTCAGTTAATCCATGCCTGAGAATAGGGCACCGATGGTTTGGAATGAACGAGGCCTTTACTGTTTAACACAGGGCTTGACAGGAACATCCGTATGGAGTAATTCTCAATAGGCTGTGATATTACACTTCCATTTAAAAGTATTTAAAAATTAAAAAAGTATTTAAAAGTACTTAAAAATTTAAATTAGGACACCTCTGTCTAACATGCTTGTGCTTCTAAAAACCGCTCCGACCTGCCAGCAGCTCACCCTTATTTTGCTCAACATCTACTGATGATGCACCAGAAAACTAGAGCTCGCAGACCAGGAAAAGCCTCATTCTCCAGCTAGGGCCAGAATACGTTAAAACTGTCCCTACTCCTGGCTCTTCCATTGCAACTATATAATGTGTTGTACCCACTATTCTGATAATGAGCACAAGGGTTTCTGCAGCAGAAACTGCTTTTTCTGATAACTGTCCACAATCAAAGCAGCAAAACATTAGCTAAGGTGTAATATACAACATGTATTTTCACATATACTTAAGTCGTGTATTTTCGTTTAAGAAAAATGGTCCTAATTTTCCATTTTACACCTGACTTTCAAAGAAAACCAAAATAGGAGGAATCCTTTGCTCTTCCAGTAAGATTTTATATCTGAGCTATAAATCTTTAAAAACTGCAGTTTGCCAATTCCATGTTTATTTTTAACCTTGCTCAGAGAACGGACAAGCTGCCTGTACGTCCCTCTGCGTGTCTGCACATCACCGAAGCGTTGGGAAACGCGTCCCGCTGGAGACGCGGCAGCCCAAAACGCAGGCTCCACGGCGGCTCCCACCAAACACGACACCGCAGCTTGGCGCAAGCGGCACCTCTGGGAGAGCGCTGCAGGGGACGGGCACCCACGCAGACACACGCGGGGGACGGGCACGAACGCAGACACACGCGGGGGACGGCTGGTCCTACCTAGCAGGACGGCTGCTCTTACCTAGCAGGACGGGCACCAACGCAGACACACGCCGGGGACGGCTGCTCTTACCTAGCTGCTCATTTCACGGCAGTGCCATCACAAGAGGCCCCTCCTGGCTGCTGCATAAACACCGATATTAAAACCCGGGCCGTGCTTCGGAACAGCCTCTCATCAAGATTCAGGCTCTTAACTCAGGCCTACCATGTAGTAAATTTACTCTGGCTTAAATCCCGTGATATCCAGGATTGGGGGAAGGGCGAGGAAGGGGGCAACCTACAGATCAAAATGGCACAAAAATGAAAATCTGGACTTTCTGAGGCCGACTACCAAGCAAATGTCCATTTACTGCAGCTACTGAGGTACCCCCATCTCCTTTGCTAGCTGTAGTAGTTCTTACTGTTCTTTGTAAATTTATATCCTCATAACATTTTCAGCATGTTATTTTTTTCATAAAGAATAGCTATTTGATCAAGACAGAATTATTTCCACTTTCTCAACCTCAGTGAGGTAGGGAAAAAAGGGAAAATGTTCTAAATAAAAGCAGCCATTTTAAAGCTATTTTCTCTTTTACTGAATACTTATTTTCCCTAATCCTCAGTTTTGTATTCTTAATGTTTCCTTTCATCTGCAGTAATTGCTCTACAGTTCAGCAGTATTAGACTTTCACATCCAGTATATCTTTTCTAAAAAAAGTTATTCATATATACAAAAAATATAATGCATGCACACACACACACTCTTCTTTGGCATGCTCTTGATACTGTATCAACGCTTGAACAGAATAATTTTCATATACCTTCTTCTCATAAGAAGCAATATTAATGTGGATAGATTAACTGAGAGAAAGACAGGGTTAGGATAGCTGGGGCAGAACCACTTTGGGTAAAATACTTAGTTTAGGTACTAAACTAAGAACTACAGACAGAAGTGCACAGTCATTTCAGCTTCATTCGAAGTATAACGTGATTTTACAGGGCAGTATGCAGACTGCAATTACATAATTTCTTTAAGAAAATTTGAAGACGGTAACTTTCAGGTAGGAATTACTTAACATAAATTTACGTATCTGTTACAAAAGTCTTTTACATTTTTAAGAAATAACAAGCATTAACAGAGAAAATATGTTTGATTAGAAGGGGAAATACCATCCAGATAGGCATAGTGCAGAGACTTTCACTGAAAGAAAAATTAATGGAGAAATAACATTCTGAGCAAAACTCCAAATCTCCGCGGCTGCCTGGCCCTGTGCTGGACAGGCCGAGCAGCAGGAAGCAGCGCAAAAACAGTCACGTAACGGAAAACCACAGAGGTTTGTCAGGGCAATCCCAGGGCCACGACAACGCACACAGGCCCAGACTGGACACAGTGACAGGGCCGCTCCGCCCGGCTGCTGCCGCCCTCGTTCCGACCACGGAAAAGCTGGAAGAGCGACGCGCTGCGCGGCGATGCGCCCACCCCGTAACACCGCACGAGCAGGCGCCGGGCAAGAACGCGGAGCGACCATCAGGAAGGTCAAATCACACACCCCTCGGCTCTGAGGGGAACGCGAGGTGACACCTTGGACAACTCAAACACTCTGCTTTTCCATCCCACATCGTTTCTCGGGGAAGTCAGCTCAGTTTGCACAACTTCCCAGTAACAAATCAAGCAAGCAGCTCCTCGGCAGGGAGCAGCCTCCCCGGGAGCAGCGGCACCGCGCGCCCCGCTCGCCTGCCTCCGCTCGCCGCTCCCGCCGTGGTGCCGGGCTCCACGCTCGCTTGTCCCGCTGCATCCCACCTCCCACCGCTCGCTCAGCTGTGCGCGCACGCAAACAACCGGCGCCTTCAGAGGCAGCATCCACGTAAAGGAGCTCAGGCTGGAGACGCTCCCACGGAGACAACAGGGTATCCCTAAACTTCCCCTTGCTTCACAACTGAAAATTAACATCCAAGTTCTCAATTTATTAATATTTTATTTATACTATTTACCTCTAGTTAACACTCATCCTGGCCTTGGGTGTCTGTCTTGTGTCTCACCCAAGTTACTCAATCGGTTGGGAAGCATCCTAGAAACACTGCCATGGGATGAGCGGAGCGAGCCCTCCTGCTCCCCGGGTTTTCGTTCACCTCCGCGCTCCCGACGCGCCCGCGGGCAGAGGAGCCGCCGCGGGACGCGCACCGCAGCGGAAACCGCGGGGAACGGGGGGCTGGAGACGAGCAGCACACCCACCAACCTCCTTGGTTTAGTGCGCTGAATTAAATGCCACAGACAAACCGCAAGAAACTCACAACATGGATTTTTTTTCCCATGGTTTCAGGCAGATTGGTCATAGTGATTTATTTATTTATTTATTTTAGCAGAATAAGGTTTCAATTTCAAGAGCAGCAACACAACCATCTTGAAAATACTTCTTCTTGAAAAAAGATAACCAAAACCAATCAAAATAACCATTTTTGATATTTTCTCTGTTTGCGCTCTAAACTTTAACTTTCATTGTGAAGTTGGTCTTGCATTGGTCTTGCATCTGTTGGTGGTCACCTGCTCTTCCTGTCCATCTAAAGTGACCTCCAAATGGGTGAATTTGGTGGAAAGAAATCTTAATCACAGGAAATCTTACCTTTAGCCCTCCAGCCACGTTGGGCACGGCAGCAACAATTGTTGTTACAAAGCCTGAGAGAACACTGAAAATTTTGCTAACAAAAGATAGATACCCCTCAACCTTTATGTGACTAAAACAAAAGCAGTGAAGCTTCTTACAAAGCTATCAATAGTTCACAGCCTATATTTATTTAAAAAGAGTATTTGTTCCTAGGTTTGATCGAATAAAAACGTGAGGTGAAATTCTGAACTGAAGCCAAATGACCAGTGACTGCTACACTCTGCATTAAAAACGCGGTGGCACAACCTGGCAGAAGGGACACTGGTGGGAATGTGCAAAGGGACTGCAAGGCAAGAAACCACCGTTCTGCAACCATTTTCCACCTTAATTTTAGAGCTTGTGTTGAACTGGCACATTTAATGCATAAATATAGGCACCCACTTTAAGACTCACCATGTATGAATTTTTATATAATCCTTCATTTACCAGTCCTAATGACTGTCACATATTCTCATGAAAATTTCTAACAAAAAAATAAACAAAATTAAAAAAAAAGAAAAAACAGAACCCCTTTTTCTTAGAGTCTTTAACATTAAGTACACATCCCCATTTTCTTATCTCTGTCTCAAAGCTGCTGCTGAAAAAGTGACAACGCAAAGATGTTATAATGCTTCTGTAAGATAATTTAAATCAGACTCTACTCAGTGAAATTAGAATTAGAGGACTATGATTACAGGAATAAGTACCGGTGATTGTTGGAACTGCAGTTGATCCAAGCTACAGCTCTACACAGCAGTAACCCAATGGAGGGCCTCACTTCCCACACGTACGGCTAGTGTCACTGCACGGCCACCCCGGTAAGAGCCGAGGGACCAAGGGAGGACGTGGCCAGTTCTGCGCTCCCTTCTGGGCCCTTCTGCTCCGCTCTGAGGCCCCAGTGCGGCTGCTTCCTACCTGCATCCCAGAGAGCAAACCGGGATCCTGCGCTGCTAACACAACCCCTCTCATCCACACCACGCTGAGCGCTCCCGAGCGCCAGCCCATCCAGCCGGGCTAGACGGATCCCATCCGGGGATCACGGAGGAGGCGTCTGTGCGCGCAGAGGCCGCCCGTGCTCGTGGAGGCTGCTCCGCGTCATCGAGGCCGCTCCGCGCCGCCTCGGCCACCCGCTCCGTGTCATCAAGGCCGCTCCGTGTCATCGAGGCCGCTCCGCGCCGCCTCGGCCGCCTGCTCCACGTCATCGAGGCCGCTCTGTGCCACCTCGGCCGCCTGCTCCGCGCGGAGGCCGCTCCGTGTCATCGAGGCCGCTCCGCGCCGCCTTGGCCGCCTGCTCCACGTCATCGAGGCCGCTCTGTGCCACCTCGGCCGCCTCTCCCCGGCAAAGCGCAACAGGGCTCACAAGCAGCAGCCCAAACCCCAGCCCATTCCCTGGCTAAGGGCAGTAAGGTGCCCACTTCTGTATTCATTAAATCCACTTACTACAGCGGAATCAGTTACCTCCAACTTGCAAAAACAACAAAAAGCCAAAAACACACATAAACAAACAAACAAAAAAACTACACATTTTCCAACTCCAAAAAAAATGAACCCATCAGCCTTTTGTTCCTTCCAGACTGATGCATCCCATCTGTGCAAACAACGGTGTCAAAGCAGGCCCTTCTGCGGGATAACGTAAAAGAGAGAAGCGGCTCCAAGGCCACCTCAGACAGAAGAGGCCACTTCCTCCTTCCTGCAGGGGCAATCTGGGACAGAGGAGCATGGCAAACCAAACACCACAAACTCCTCAGCGTTCGAACGGCCAAAAGCAGATGTGAGGCCTGTAACCCATCAGTAAGTACAACTACATATGAGGATACACGGGTGGAAGAAAAACCATAACGCAAACATTAGCGTTCAAATCAGTGAGGGAAAGACACTGAAAATAAAACAGCAAAAATACTTATGTATTTGAGCTAAAAGACAAAAAAAAAAGCTCTTCAGTAAGTATGAAGCAATCCAAAGAGTCTCTGTTAGTACCTGAACCGCAGTCACCTCCATGACCCCCGAAATAGGCTTTGGTTTCAAAGAGAAGAGCGGCCTCGAACACGCAGCGTGCGCTGATTGCAAATGCCTGGTGAATATTTCTGCTGGGAGAGATAACCTCGTGTTGAATATTCAACTCTCCCATTTTATGCCCTGCAGAACTCAGGCATAAGCTCTCAGCTTCTTGAGCCAGAGCTCCAAAATAAGCTACACAGAAACCACTTCACACTCTGATCGTTTCTCTTCCCAAGGGAATCATAAGCAATACCAAGGAAGGCAAAATTGTCCTCCTCAAAGGAAGGGACCCCCCCCAAAGCAGCGCTTTAAGCCAGACTGAGCCACTGCTCGCGAGCAAGGACCCGCGCAGGCATCAGCAGGAGGATCCCCGAGCAGCGACCCGGGCAGGCCGCAACCCGAGCGGCCAACGCCAAGGCCAGACCTTCCCGATGGAAACCAAGTCCCTCCAGCCCGAACTCGGCAGCGGCTGCAGCAGCGAAACCCGCAGCCGCGCGGGGACAAGGCGCGCGAGGCGCGGGGACGGCGCGAGCGCGGCGCCCCCCGCGGGAGCTCCCGCTGCGGAGCTGCACTGCTCCGCGCGCGGACAGCGGCGCGGGGGAGCGCGGGGGAGCGCGGGGGAGCGCGGGGGAGCGCGCAGCCGCCCGGGCCGAGCCGGGCCCTCCCGCCCGCCAGCGAGCGCCGCTCCGCGCCCGGCTCCCGCCCGCCTGCCCGGCCCGGCCCTGCCGCCCGCCCGCGCTCCTTACTGCACCTGCCGCCCGCAGCG